>OU343222.1:17973227-18036484 GCA_910596185.1 Chrysanthemum makinoi
TTGCATTGTTGATTGATATTTGAGAATTTAAATGTTCATACGGCTCTAAACTCATGTAAGAACCGAGCTTCTTATTATCGGGTCATCTTCACATGGATTTTTTCTCTTCAAAGAGCCGTTGGTTGACATCTTCACTCGGATTGATGAGTTTATCGACAAAGTGCTTCCTATTAATGCTTCACGTATACATCAACATGATGATTCCGAACAATCTCTCTGCTTGTTTGATGATTGGTAGTTTGGTGTTACCATCTTGTGTGTTCGTTGCTACCCTGATTGCTGATTTCCTTGATGAACATCTTTCTGCTCTTTTGTTTGATTGGGAGGATTTTGTTAAGGGATTTGCAAGATGAAAGTTAATTGGGATGCTCTTAGTGTGATGAAGATGTTAACTATCTATTCCTCAACCGACAATCTTGAAGAAGGTCGAAGCCCATACCGGTTCTACATTCTCTGCTACATAGAAGACTAAAGACGAGCTACATTTGACTATCTAAAGACTTCTTCTTAATCTGGCATTTATCAATCGATTGTCTTCGTGGTTAGGAGAGCACTAATTGGGTAGAGTTATATGTCAGATTCAATTCCCAATTAGACTTGCTCATATTCTTCAAACAAGTTGACTCTCACGCACATCTGAGCTTATGATGTTCTTCTCAACAGATTTCTAGTGTACTGGCTTATTATGTGTTGCTGATTCTGAATCATCAAAACCATAAACGGGGAAGGAGACTCACATCTAAACACAAAGCGAGTAAACTTGATGAACTTAATTCTTCTAAGTGATTGAAGATATCCCGAAAAGACAAATGTTATTACCGCAGAGAAACTCAAGGTTTGACTCATGGCCAGTAAACTTGATGAACTTAACTCTTCTAAGTGATTGAAGATATCCCGGGAAGACATTTGTCATGACCGCAGAGAATCTCAAGGTTTTACTCATCAAGGCTTTTGGTGTTATTATTCCAACTACGTGAGGGAAGTGATGTAATAGAAAGTTTCTGAAGATAAAAGAGGTACACAAGTGTGTGATGATAGAGATTGTGTACATTGGGGATGCTCAGCTGTCTCACTTGAGGGATTAATATGTGATTCAGAGATATAATCACTTATTCCGGAGTGGACATCCGCAGAGATTGTCATCCGCAGAGATAATCAGATTTCCCGCTTCTTCAATGTTATCGGTTGTTCTCTTTGGGCATTCGGGTATTTCGGGTTCTTGAGCTTCATACACTTTCTTTAAGGGAGAGAAAAGTATACATCGTGGTTATTCTTGGCTATTGGAATTAATCTGCTACTTCGGATGGTATAAGTCTTTTGTCTTCGGTATATGTATTCGGTTCGTGAGCTCTAGTCTAAGAGACTGACTGCATCAATTCAACTACTTGGGGGAAGTGGTCTCTTGACACCTTTTTGGAATGGATCGCCTTCACTTCCGGGAAAAGAAATTTGAGAAGATTATTTATACGTGGGATGATACGCTGATGTTCTTGTTGATGATATAACTCGAACGAAGAATCACGGATTATTCTTGAAAGGAGCAAATGGATTTATGATAATGGTGTGCTTCTATGTGCACCGCTAAGGCAAGCTTGAAATTGAGCTTTGAATCGCTCAGCTAAAGGATTTTCAGTTTGGGGGGAAGCCGCCAAAGTCTCACTTTCAGATGGTTCAATTTCTTTCTTCGATTCAAGAGCCCCGGAAGCTTTGGTGGTGAATGTTTAAGAGTTGATGACTTCTATCTTCTACGACGTGTCGCTTCGATATCCTTATCTCGTACTCGACATCATCTTCTTTAACTATATCATCTTCTCTATCTTTGTATATATTTATCTAAAAAACAAAATACAAAAATATAAAACCAACAAAAACAAAATACAAAAATATAAAACCAACAAAAAGAAAATAGAAAAATATAAAACCTTTCAAAACCCATAAAAATCAGAAAATTTCAAAATACCAAAATATGTTTTCTCTAGACATGTCTTCTGGTATCGATAACATCTACGGTCTTAGAAATGTCATTCAATAATGGCACGGACCATAGATGAAGTTCGAAAGCAGAGGTGTAAATATTTCTTTCCAAAACATGTCTCTAAACCATGGCTTGCAGTTACTTCAGACTGTGACCCGTGCTTAAACTTTGGCTTGCTATTATTTCTGATAGCAACCCGCTCTTCAAGAAAGGAAAGTTCTACGCTAAACCAATTTTCAAATATTTCGTGCACTTATCCGAAAACAAAATGAGGAAAGTATGTCGAAGGACTGCTATTCCTACACAAATGTTTTTCCGTCTATAATTCTTCAGAAAAATATTTGTTGTATTCAAAAATGGTGGAAAATGAGTTGCTTTCAAAACAATCAAATTCAGAGTTTTCGAAAAAATTGAAAACTCAATCAACGACTTCAGCGCTTTTAAACTTTTCAGAAAAATGAGTCATTGATTGAGGGGGAGAATGTTTTCAAATTTATATCATCTAACGGACTTTCTTAATTATCCTACGTGCTTAATTAAAAATGATAATTGCCTGTGTCGAAGGACTAGGAATTTAGGATATGATTGTTGATGAGTGTGTAAATACTCATCATTTTTGGGTCAATCTGAACTGCAAAACGTCTAAAAATGCTCAGAAATGCATCGTATCATATTCGAAAATATTCCAAAATTGCATTTTATATGTTTCAGATGCAAAATGTTCAAAATCGATGAAAATGAGCAAAGATTGCATAATTGGCGCCAAATTCCCCAAGTTTCAAAAGTTGTCAAAAATGTCCCGAGCACATAATTTCAAAAGTAAAATCACCAAAGGTCCTTTTAAAATTATAATTTGTCAAATTTAGTCCTTTGGTGAAAAATGTCAAAAGTTTGAGAAAATTACAAGTTTGGTCCTCCAACTTTGAAAATTGGCAAAAATGGCCCCTGGAAAATTGAAAAATGTCAAGATTGGTCCTTGTATTATGGAAGCTTGTCACTTTTAACCCTTGAAGCAACTTTTCAGACTAATGCCTTAGGTCCCTCAGTTTTCAGAATTTACACAAAGGTCCCTATAATATTAAACCCTTTAACACCCATTTGGACCCTGTCACAAATCCACTTGACCCTTGGACCCCTGTCATAATACATTTTGAACCCCCCCTTCTATTATTACCCTTTGGTCAAACCCCGCCATTTAAAGTCTTCCCTCTCAATCAAGCAACCAAGCTATCTCCCATTTCCCCCCCTCTCATCCACTTTTCCTTGTTCCCCCCACCTTAGCTACCCTCCAAACTGCATTTAATGTTCCTCCCCCCCTCCTCACTCAACCCCAACTGGCAGATAAGATTTTGGCGCCAAAATCCATTTAAACGGCCAGGATCAGTTTTACCAATCCAATGGCTGAGAAACATGCTGGGATACATTCAGAGTGGAAAGAGAAGACTTTTGGATTATAAAAAGATAGCAAAGGGAAGCAAGAGGGAGTCGAGTAGTTTAGTTTTATTTTCACTTATGTCGTTTTTTATTCAAAGCTTTTAATTTAATGTAATATCTAAAATATTTTGTTTCTAAGTATCAAAGTAAGGTATTTGTATCTCAGATAATCAACTTTAAGTATCAATGCAAGTTATTGTTCACATTTCAAATTTATACACCATCAAGTTGGTATTTTCAGTTTTTATTTCTTACAACCAAGCTTCAATAAGCTTGTTTTTCAGTTCTAATAAGTTTACACAAGCTTATCATAGCTTTTTGTAAGCTTTAGTTCAAGTTTTTAGCAAGTTTGGACATTGGTCAAAGAAAGTCAAACAAGGTTGATTTGGGCAGAAATGGAAATGGAAATGGAAATGGGTTGATTCAGTTATGGATTTGAGTTAGTTCGTAGATATTGGGTTGGTTTTGGATAGGTTAGTGGTACCTTGGTTCATGGTTTCAAGCCATAGTGGCTAGGACCCTTGTAAGTGAATTTTAAGCTTTTTGCATGATCTTAATTTGTAGTTCTAACTGGTTTAAATCTTTTCATTAAGTGGTATTTAGGATATTAGGACTTAGTTTGATCAATCATAACAACCTAATCAGTTGTTAGCTCATTTTAAGTTACAAATAAGTAGTTGCAAGGGTGTTTGGAATTGAGATTTAATCTGTCTTAAAGGCTTTTGCAGTGGTTAAGATTTGTTGAGTTATGTTTGTTTAGCTCATTTAAGCTTTTAATTGCCTTAGTTTGTGCCTCCAAATCACCCATAGTCAAAATCTTAGTCCCACTGTGTTAACAGCTTATCTGTTGTGTTTTTAGAAATCAAATCACTTGTATTGTGTTTAAAATACATAGATAAAGGTTGCTTTAGTCTCATTTCAATCATTAACATCATTTTCAGTTCACAAAATTGGATCAAAATCCATAAAAGTCAACTTTTCAAAAACTGAACAAAAGTCAAAATTGCAAATCTCAGTTTTGAGCCCATCTAGATGGAATTTTCTTGGGTTCATTTTTAAGCTAAATTAAGTGAAATATTGGGTTTTTAAAGTTCAACTGGTCTATTTTGTAATTAGCATTTTTATGCATTTTTGTGAATTTTTTATAAGCTCCATTTGAGCTTGTGAATTGTTCATCTCCTCAGGCATAAGCTCGCTTTCACCGAAGCCGCGCAATGTGTTTCCAGTGCAGGATTGCACAAGGCTCATAAGAGCTTCTCAAAGTCTCCTTTTTGGTTTACATGTTCCCACCCAGGTCTAGTGTAAGTTACAAGTTCTGGTTTTTAGTTGCTAGCTTATTTGAGTGCTTATTCTTGGGCTTAAAGTAGTATCCCAAAAACTGTTTTAGCTTATAATCTCTAAACATCAAATCTGTTAATCTTGCATATCAGAGGTTAAGAATTGTTATTATTTGTTGCATTTTAGTTCTATTAGCAGTTTAGAGCTTCTGTGAAAAGTTGGTGGCTTGTTGTTTTCATTTGGCTTATTCTAGTGCTTATTTATAATCACATTGCATAGCAGTTGCTTAATCTTACAAACAACCACCTGTTTTTCCATTTTTCCTAGATTCTAAATATAATTTTAGAGTTTTCCTGAAATTTTCAGATTTTTCTAAGTTGGTTTGCTATTTTTCTGCATTTAAATTAATTTTTAGGCCTTTTTAATTAGCTTTAAATACAATTAATTAAGAAAAGCTTCAAAAAAATAATTTTTATTTTTCTTAAGTTAAGATAATTATAAAAAGCCAAAAAAATATTTTTCTAGATTTTTCTTAGCTAAATTTGTATTTTTAAGCCATTTAATTAGTTTTTAATAGTTTTTAATTCCTAGAAAATAGAAAAATAATCAGAAAAATATAAAAATAGTTTTGAAAATTCTCTTTTGATATTTTAGATTTTTCTAAGTCTTAATTTTATTTTTCTAGCTTTATTTCCTAATTTCTTGTATTTTAGGCTAATATTTAATAGTTAAAAATAGTTTTTAATTAATAATAATTAGGTAATTAGTTATAAAAATAATTTTCTTTTTCTATAAATTTTCTTTTATCATTAGGATTGTAAAAATATCATTTTCATATTTTTAGGATTAATATTGTGCAAGTTTTACATTTTTATTTGTACGTTACGTAGTTTTTAATTAAGTTTTATAAAAACATAAAAACAAAAACATCATTTTAAAAATAGTGATAGCGTTTATTTAATATTTTTTTATCTTTTTAATTTCCTTTAATTTGCATTTAAGCCGTTGTAATTTGTTGGCTTTTCTGAAGTTATAATCAATTCAGATCCCTTTTTCTGTTCAAATTTCGATCACTTTTACGCTTGATAATCCATTGCATAACTCGCTGGGACATAAAGACCCGGGGAAACACTATACTCCCCAGATCTTCATTGAGTTCGTGCTTAAGCAGTTTTAAGCTTATTACGGTCGGCCATTCACAAGTGGCCGGCTTGAGTGATTTAGCTTGACCGTTGGCACGCATCAAATTTTGCGCCGAGTCATGGCTTGATCTATTCCGCTCTAGCAGATTAGTTGTTTGAATATTCACTCTTTGTTCATACCATCCATCTATCTATCTATATATATCCATATTTTCTTATAAAAATCCAAAACCCAAAAACAAAGAAAAAACGTGATAAAACACAAAAATAATTTTCCTTTTGTTTCTATATATGTATCAAAAATAAAAATACAAAAAGATTTGTCGCTTTTAATAACAACAACTTAAAAGATTACCACCGCGAAAACCAAGTAAAGGCACTACCTAACCGGGGTGCTCATAATAAGTTCCCGAACTAAAGATTTAAAACTTGCCTTTGTGTCCTTGTGATTGGTGTGCCTTTTTCAAAGAAGCCATTCATCTTGTGATTATTGGTTAAGTTCACTGTTGTTTTGCCTCGATTTTGTGTTAATTGATTTTGTTGTGATATCTACTTGTCGTAACCGTAAAGCCCATAAAGATTCCTCTCACCCCATTTTATAAAACGCCTTCATAATTCCCATTTCTCTCCTTAACTCGAAGTTTCTTAGAGTTAACTCTAGTGTATGCGCACTCGCTCTTCTAGACTGCGGAGCCCATTTCGTGAGCTTGTCAAGATTCCAAGAAGGCGTGTTCGTAGACTTTCTGCTTCCATCACGGATCCGAGATCCGGACCGCCACACTACTTCCGCTATCATGGCGAAGAACGCCTATGTGTGAGCTTCTCAGCACCCATCGACGGGTATGGAGATGCTATCGTTGTACCAAACCATCGTGGCTGAAAACTTTGAACTCAAGACCGGGTTATCAATCTTGTAAGCTCAAATCAGTTCTATGGTTTTGAGCGGGATGATCCTCATGCTCATATTCGATGGTTTAACAAGATTGCATCTACCATCAAATACAAGAATGTCCCTACTCGATGTCAAGCTTCTTTCTCGTTCTTATTTTCTCTTGAGGGGCAAGCCCGGATTTGGCTTGAAAAACAACCCCTCAGTCTATTGAGACATGGGAAGATCTGGTGAAGAAATTTGTGAATGAATTCTATCCACCTTCCAAAACCACGAAGTCTCAAAATGAAATCATCAAGTTCACTCAGAAGTTTGATGAACCCTTCAAGGAATCGTGGGATCGCTTTCAAGGAATTGCTTGGCAAATGTCCTCACCACGGTTTCTCCGAGTTAATGCAACTCGATACTTTCTACAATGGAGTGAGTCAATCTGATCAAGATTCTCTCAATTCCTCCGCGGAAGGAAATTTCCTAAGCAAACTGCACAAAGAAGCTTTAGCGATCATCAAAACAAGTCTAAAGTCCGACTGCACGGCAAGCCTCGTTGTTTCCCAAGTCCGTGTTGGTCCTTCTTCTTCTTCATCGCCCGTGAGTCAGTCTAGCACCGATGCTAAGATTGATAAACTCACGGAAGCTATTCAAGCTTTGGTTCTCTCCAACCAAAAGAAAGTCTCTTTTCCACAAACTTCACCTCCGGGTTAAGAAAGTGGAAGTCTGTGTTACCTGTGGTGGCCCCCATGCTTACTATAATCTGTATGGCCACCGAGTGGTAACCCTTTTGAAGCTAAGTTGTGGGCGGATCTCTAATCAAGGAGGCAATCAATATCGTGTTCTCAGAGACCAACCACCGCCCTAACCACTACTCTGACCTCCCGTTTCAATCAAAACCAAAACCGTAATCGAATCGTAATAGACCAAACCAAGGTTTTCAAAACCAAGGTCATTTCAATCCAAACAACGGTTTTCAAAATCAGAATCAAAATTTCCAACACCTAGGAAATTTCAATAGAAACCCAGGTCAGGGAAATTTCAACCCAGGGTATTTTCATGCAAACAATCAAGGAAATTTTCGTAATCAAGGCCCTAATCCTAACAATAGAGGCCAATTTTCCTGCAAACTCAAGCCATTGTTCCAACCGACCATCATCCGATGAGTTGTTGAAACAATTCATGAAATCCCAAGAGGAAATGAATCGTTGTTGGTCGACCGATTTCTACATTAAGAAGTCTTTAAATGATCGACCCTCAGTGCTCAGTGTACTTTACCTAGCAACACGATCGCTAATCCGAGGGGCGATGCAAAGGCGATCACAACCTGATGAGTGTGTAAATACTCATCATTTTTAGTCAAATCTGAACTGCAAAACGTCTAAAAATGCTCAGAAATACATCAAAATACTGAAAATATTCCAAAATTGCATTTTATATGTTTCAGATGCAAAACGTTTAAAATCAGATGACAAATGAGCAAAGTTTGCATAATTGGCGCTTCAGCCCCCAAGTTTCTAAAATTGTCAAAAATAGTCCCTCGAGTCAAATTTCAAAGAAAAGTCACCAAAGGTCCTTTTAAAATCAAAAGTTGTCAAATTAAGCCCTTTGGTGAAAAATGTCAAAAGTTTGAGAAAATTACAAGTTTAGTCCTTCAACTTTGAAAATTCAAGAAATGGCCCCTGGAAAATGGCAAAATGGCAAGTTTGGTCCTTATAATTTTGAAGGTTGTCACTTGTGGTCCCTTGGAATAACTTTTCAGAATTGGCAGCCTTGGCCCTTGATTTTTCAGAAATTACATAACAAGTCCCTCTAATTATTAAACCTTAAACCTATTTTGGACCTTGGCACCATTGTGACCCCCTGTCAAATTGAATTGTGACCCCCTTTGATTATTAACCCCTTGGGTCAAATGTCTGGTCAAACCCACTTGGCGCCAAAGTCTTCACCATCTCAACTGCTTCTGCAACTTCACCAGGCCTCCCATCCCCTCTCCTCACTCAACCCCAATTGGATAATACCAAAATTGGATCCAAAAATCCATTTAAACGGCTTAGATCATTTTGAGCCATCCAAGGGCTGAGGATTGCTGGGATAGATTCAGAAGAGAGAGAGAATGACTTTGGGTTATAAAAGAAGCAAAAGAGGAGGAAGAAAGAGAGTCTACTAGTTTTTATTTTTTTACTTATGTCGTTTTTATGTTAAATCTTTCAATTCAGTGTAAGACTTGTAATATTTTGTTAAATTGTATCAAACTAAAGTGTTCTAGTGTATTACAATTAATTTCAAGCATCCAATTCAGTCTATGTTTACAATTCAAGTTTTATGGTCACTGTTTCAAACTGCAACTTTAAAATATTAAGTACAAGTGTTTAGAAGTTTATTTCCAAGCTCAAATAAGCTTGTATGAGCTTATTATAACTTTGTACAAGCTCACATTCAAGATTTAAGTAATCTAGGAAGTTGGTCAACAAAAGTCAAAACGGGGCATAAATGGCATTGAATTGGACATGGGTGATGCAATGTTGGATTTGGGTTGTTTCTGAGCTAAATGGTTGATATAAAGTAGGATAGAGGTTCATTGGGTGTTTGTGCAAGCCATTGTGGCAAAGGACAGTGTGTAAGTTATTTTAAGGTTCTTTTGCATAATCTGAATTTGTAGCTATAACTAGTTAATATCTGTTCAAATAGTTGTATTTAAGTTACATTAACTTAGTTTGATCATTATTGTCAGTTGGATCATTGTTTGGATTAATTTTGAGTCATAATTAGTAGTTAAAGGTGTGTTTGGAATAATCTGTAAAACTGTCCCCAGGGCTTATTCATTGATCAAGTCCTGTTGTTTCATGCTTGTTGAGTTCTATTTAACTCATATCTGCTCTTAGTTTAGGTCCAAACACCACCAAAGTCAAAATTTCACTTAAATATATCTCATCGATCCAATCGTTGAGAATTTGGATTTGCAGATCATTATTTTGTGTTTAGAATTGTTAAATACTGCTTGCATTGTGCTTGTTCATTCATATTTCATCAACATCACCATAAAATTGGATTCAAAATCCATTTTGGTCAAAGTTCATCAATTTCATCAAAAGTCAAATTGCTAAAATCTGTTTTAGGGGCAAATGCAAGGATTTTTCATGGCTTCATTCTTGAACCATATTCAGTGAAATTTGTAGCTTCATAAAGTTCAACTGGTCTTGTTACTTGTTAGCATTTTTGTGAAATTTTACAAGTTTTGTATAAGCTCCAAACAAGCTCTTCTTTTAGGCCACAAATGCCCTGCTTCCACTGGTCTCAGATAAGCCGAGTTTTCTCAGCTCTTGCAGCTTGTGCAATGGACTCATAAGAGCTTGGAAAGGTCTGATTTTTGGTTTAAACATAGTTAGCCAGGTCTACTTTAGGTCCCCATAATTTGTTTCTAGTGTCTAGCTTATTTGATTGCTTATTTTTGTGGCTGCAAGTAACACCTGTAAACTGCTTTAGCTCAAAAGCTCAAACATCAAATCTGTTGTAGATTGCAATTCTGTGGTATTAGCTTGTTGATTCTCATTACATTTTGGTTATTTTAGCTTATTATAGCTTCATTATCAGTTTGGTAGCCTTTGGATTCCATTTGCTTAATCAAGTGCTTATTTCAATAAGCACTTCCACATCAGCCCATAATTCTACACATAAGCACTTGTTTTTCCACTTTTCCTAGCTTCCTAATATAATTTTATACTTTTCCTGAAATTTTCAGATTTTTCTAAGTTGATTTGCTATTTTTCTTAATTTAAATTAGTTTTTAAGCATTTTTAAATAGCTTTTAATACAAAAAATTAAGAAAAGGTTCAAAAAATAATTTTTCATTTTTATTAAGTTTAGATAAATATAAAAAGCCAAAAAGTAATTTTCCATATTTTTCATAGTTTATTTTGTAATTTTCAGTAATTTATTTAGTTTTTAATAGTTTAAAATCCATAAAAATAGAAAATATTCAAAAAATACAAAAATAGTTTTGAAAATTATTTTTTGTTATTTTAGACTTTTCCAAGTCATAATTTTATTTTTCTAGCTTTATTTCCTATTTTCTTGTATTTTAGGTTATTATTTAATAGTTAAAAATAGTTTTTAATTAATAATAATTAGATAATTAGTTATAAAAATAATTTTCTTTTTCTATAAATTTTCTTTTATCATTAGGTTTGTAAAAATATCATTTTTATATTTTTAGGGTTAATATTGTGTAAGTTTCACTTTTTCTTTTGTACGTCGCGTAGTTTTTAATTCAGTTTTATAAAAACATAAAAACAAAAATATCATTTTAAATATAGTGATAGCGTTTATTTAATAGATTTTATCTTTTTAATTTCCTTTAATTTGCATTTAAGCCGTTGTAATTTGTTGGCTTTTTCTGTAGTTATAATCTTATCACAATCCTCTTTTCCGTTCAAATCTCCCGATCACTATACGTTTGATAATTCATCGCATAGCTCACTGACATAACGACCCGGGAGACCCTATACTCCTCGATCTTCATTGCATTCTGCCTCGAGCCGTTTTAAGCTTGTTACGGCTGCCATTCACAAGTGGCGTGCTTGTGTGATAAAGCTTGACTGCTCGAGCGCGATCAAATTTTTGGCGCCGCGCCGGAGTCTGTGCTGATTATCTTACATCTAGCAGATTAGTGATTTGGATATTCACTCTTTGTTCATACCATCCATCTGATATGTTTATATTTTCTTGTCCAAAAATACAAAAATACTCTTCTCATTCCTCTTATCCGTATGATTCTATTTCTCTTACCCCTCGCACCGCTTTGATTCTACTCTTCTTTAACCTCAAAACCGTTTAATTCTATTTCTTTAATCCTCTATATGTTTAATTCTTATGTCGACAATCGTCAACATCATCGTCACAAATGTGTGTGAGCGTGTGGAGGGCCTAGTCAAGCTTAATTTTGCAATTGTAGCGAATTATCCATCAAAAATTCTTTTCAAAGTTATTTCGACCACCGCCACAACCTCGAAATACATTCTAATCTTGACAAACCAGTTCAAACGCCGGAGCTACCCCAAGCACCCACCGAGGATTACGAGGAAACTTTCTTTGAAAATAGAGCCCGTAATCTAATCGAACAAATTCAAGCCGATGAAAAAGGTCGAGAATTAGAATTGATTACGATGAACCCGCTTCAAACACCGTGACTAGCAAGAATGACTTGCCTAATTTTCACGCTTTCTCAAGAACCAGAACCGAGACCATAACGGAAGTGGTGGACATTGCTAGCTCTCGAGCACACCACTTGTCCCACCTCCCTGATTTTTCTCAATGTTCTTCGAGACGTGATAGTCATCCGGATCACCATGTTGGTTTTGTTGATTCTTTGAATAAACCGATTCCTCTTCATAACTCTCAAATGCAATCGTTTATTCCTTGTGTCGGTTGTGGTGAGCCTCTCTTTGGTTCACCCTGTCGTTGGTGTACTTGTGTACAATGTGGTAATGATATCCATAACGGGAGTTGTTTGTTTTGTGGTTCGAGGAATTCATTTGATTATGATCCTAATCGGAACTCATTTAACGACCCCTCAAACTTTTCCAATTACCCACCACGACTTTATCATCATATAACCAACATATCTATTGTGAATTTTGTGGAGGTCCTCACCAAGGATTTGAGTGTCAATCCGGAAACACGCTTGTCTATGAACAGTTTTCCAGTGATGCTCAGAACTTTGGTTATAACCAAAATCCATATGATTCACCTGTCCTGCACTCAACAGCTTTATCTGTTGTGAGTACGTGGAGGTCCCCATTTAAGCTCTGATTGTCAAATAGGGAACCCAGTTCCTTGTAACAATCATGACTCTTACATGTTTGATAATTTCCAACCTCCACAGCATTATACGGTTCAAACTCCACCTGAGCCGTTGTCTCAAGAAATCTCCCAAGATTTTGAAACCACAATGAAAACACTTGATGATATGATTCAAAACTTTAAGAATCAAGTGAGTGGTGAAAAGACCATAGGAGAATTGCTGGCCGAAGAACGAGAAGAACGAGAGGCTCGCAAATCTAGGGAAGAATTATTAATCCTAGAGCAAGCAGCTCTAAGGCGTTCCCAATTTCTCAAGGCAGCTCTATATGACGATGACGAGGAGAGTTTTTATCCTTTTAAAGATAATAGTTCTCAACTCCCTCAGTCAATTGATATCCCAGCAGTTGAGATTCCATCTCAAACAACTGCTATCACACCCGAAATTCACACTCACTCTCTTATTATGGGGGACGAGCATCTTGACACTGTTCCTGAAAAGGAATCGGACGAATTCATAAAGTCTAGTGTTGAGGACCTTGTCCCAATCCCAAGAGAGTCACAGGGAATTCTTGATCATGTGTGTGATATCCCTCCTCCTCTTGTCTTCCAAACAGATCATGTTGAGATGTTCTCCGATTCTGATGATGATTCGTTATCTTGTGGAGACATCGTTTATGTGGAAGATTCACCTTCTGAGCTTGTTAGCTTAGAAGAAGAGAATGATGAAGTCACTGACACTGAAATCAAAGATGAAGCTCTTCGAGCAACATTATTGAATGTCAGTCTTCTCATTTCTAAAATCGAGGCTTTCAAAGAGAAACCTATTTCATCTCCTATCCCCATTAAGGGTAGAGACATTCTTTCCGATGATTCTATTCCGGAAATGAAAGCCTTCTGTTTTGATAATATGGGAGAGAAGATTAGTGGCAGTACCACTTCTCATAATTCTCTCCTCGATCATGAATCATTTACTTTTGAGGAGTTCACCAGTGAACCCACTCATATCAATTCTGAATATGATTCATTCACCTTCATGGAGTTCTCAGATGAACTCACTCATATCATATCTCCGCGGGAGTATGATAAATTCTACTTTGATCTAGACACTCCCAAGATTTGTCTTGATCACATAAGCTTAAATGATGAGATTCATAATCCTGAATTTATGGATCCTCCTATAGATGAAGATGAGTTAGTCATGATGTTTATCATGATTTTCTATCTCTTCTTCACCTATCCCGTGATTCTCCTCGTTCTTCACTCCTTCGAATGAAGACATTATCTTTGATCCCGCATTTCCATTTACCATTATCTTGAGCCGGGAATATATCTCATCGGTGTGGAACTTTCACGTGCTTCAAATGTTTGTCCAAACATCTTGAATGAAAGTTCGATGGAGATTGTTTCTTCCACTTTGCTTCCCCATGAACCAATGAATTCGGGGTCGAGTCAAGCTAGCGACTCGGTAATCAAAAACAGTAGCTTAACATGGGTTTTCACCCGTGTGTACCACCCTAGTGTGGGGGGGTTGCCCCACATGTTTTGTATATAAGTCTTCTAAAAAAAAAAAAAAAAAAAAATCATCTTTCTAAATAATGGCCGTAGTATTTCCCTTTTACGTTCTATGTTTCGGCATAACCGCCGGTACTTTGAATATTGAGGGCAATATTCATTTCTAAGTGTGGGGGGGAATTCTCACGAATTTTATCATGTAATTATACCGCCCAATTCCCCCGTTTTTGGCCAAAATTTTTTTGGAGTAAGTGTTTTACACTTTCTCATTTGGTTATCAGTCCGCCATGTCTGTAAGACAAAAGGATTGGCTAATCCAGGAGCAAACGGCTCTTGGTAAAGATATCTCAAATCCGTTGACGGCTTGCAATTTGCCCAAAATTATATGGTATTCAACTCACCATATCCTTAAAAGTGAAGAGTTGGCTAGCCCGCAAGATTATGGCTTGTGGTAAAGGCAGTGGAAAACCATAATTGGTAATCGACTCACCAAAGATAATATTGATAATTTATCTAAGAGTTGGCTAGTCCGAAGGGTACGGCTTCGGTAAAGACAAATCAAATCCGTTGGAAGTGGTGGTTTGCTCAAAATCACATGGTTATCAGTGTACCATGGTTCTTACTTGAACTAAAACATTTGGCTACTCCATAAGTAATGGCTTTTGGTAAAGAGATTCAAATCCATTAAGTTTTTCTCAAAAAGATTGCTAGGGACTAGCAATAGTTTAGTGTGGGGGATTGATGTGTGTAAATACTCATCATTTTAGTCAAATCTGAACCTCAAAACGTCTAAAAATGCTCGAATACATCAAAATATTGAAAATATTCCAAAATTGCATTTTATATGTTTCAGATGCAAAACGTTAAAATCGATGAAAAATGAGCTAAAGTTTGCATAATTGGCAGTTTCAGTCCCCCAAGTTTCTAAAATTGTCAAAAATAGTCCCTGAGTCAAAATTTCAAAAGAAAAGTCACCAAAGGTCTTTTTAAAATCAAAAGTTGTCAAATTAAGTCCTTTGGTGAAAAATGTCAAAAGTTTGAGAAAATTACAAGTTTAGTCCTTCAACTTTGAAAATTGGCAAAATGGCCCCCTGAAAATGGCAAAATGGCAAGTTTGGTCCTTATACTTTTGAAGGTTGTCACTTGTGGTCCCTTGGAATAACTTTCAGAATTGGCACCTTTTGGCCCTTGATTTTTCAGAAATTACATAACAAGTCCCTCTAATTATTAAACCTTAAACCTATTTTGGACCTTGGCACCATTGTGACCCCTCACAATTGAATTGTGACCCCCTTTGATTATTAACCCCTTGGGTCAAATGTCCGGTCAAACCCACTTCGCCAAAGTCTTCACCATCTCAACTGCTTCTGCAGAACTTCACCAGCCTCCCATCCCCCCTCCTCAAATCCACTCCACCATGTCTCCCCACCTCCAACTAACATCCAAATAGCATTAAATGCTCATCCCCCCTCCTCACTCAACCCCAATTGGATAATACCAAAATTGGCACCAAAAATCCATTTAAACGGCTTAGATCATTTTGAGCCATCCAAGGGCTGAGGATTGCTGGGATAGATTCAGAGAGAGAGAATGACTTTGGGTTATAAAAGAAGCAAAAGAGGAGGAAGAAAGAGAGTCTACTAGTTTTTATTTTTTTACTTATGTCGTTTTTATGTTAAATCTTTCAATTCAGTGTAAGACTTGTAATATTTTGTTAAATTGTATCAAACTAAAGTGTTCTAGTGTATTGCAATTAATTTCAAGCATCCAATTCAGTCTATGTTTACAATTCAAGTTTTATGGTCACTGTTTCAAACTGCAACTTTAAAATATTAAGTACAAGTGTTTAGAAGTTTATTTCAAGCTCAAATAAGCTTGTATGAGCTTATTATAACTTTGTACAAGCTCACATTCAAGATTTAAGTAATCTAGGAAGTTGGTCAACAAAAGTCAAAACGGGCATAAAATGGCATTGAATTGGACATGGGTGATGCAATGTTGGAGTTGGGTTGTTTCTGAGCTAAATGGTTGATATAAAGTAGGATAGAGGTTCATTGGGTGTTTGTGCAAGCCATTGTGGCAAAGGACAAGGTGTAAGTTATTTTAAGGTTCTGTTGCATAATCTGAATTTGTAGCTATAACTAGTTAATATCTGTTCAAATAGTTGTATTTAAGTTACATTAACTTAGTTTGATCATTATTGTCAGTTGGATCATTGTTTGGATTAATTTTGAGTCATAATTAGTAGTTAAAGGTGTGTTTGGAATAACTGTTAAAACTGTCCCAAGGGCTTATTCATTGATCAAGTCCTGTTGGTTCATGCTTGTTGAGTTCTATTTAACTCATATCTGTCTTAGTTTAGGTCCAAACACCACCAAAGTCAAAATTTCACTTAAATATATCTCACTGATCCACTGTTGAGAATTTGGATTTGCAATATCATTATTTTGTGTTTAGAATTGTTAAATACTGCTTGCATTGTGCTTGTTCATTCATATTTCATCAACATCAGTCATAAAATTGGATTCAAAATCCATTTTGGTCAAAGTTCATCAATTTCATCAAAAGTCAAATTGCTAAAATCTCGCTTTTAGGGCAAATGCAAGGATTTTTCATGGCTTCATTCTTGAACCATATTCAGTGAAATTTGTAGCTTCATAAAGTTCAACTGGTCTTGTTACTTGTTAGCATTTTTGTGAAATTTTACAAGTTTTGTATAAGCTCCAAACAAGCTCTTCTTTTAGGCCACAAATGCCCTGCTCCACTGGTCTCAAAGATAAGTCGAGTTTTCTCAGCTTCTGCAGCCTTGTGCACAGTGGGCTCATAAGAGCTTGGAAAGGTCTGATTTTTGGTTTAAACATAGTTAGCCAGGTCTACTTTAGGTCCCCATAATTTGTTTCTAGTGTCTAGCTTATTTGATTGCTTATTTTTGTGGTCGCAAGTAACACCCGAAACTGATTTTAGCTCAAAAGCTCAAACATCAAATCTGTTGTAGATTGCAATTCTGTGGTATTAGCTTGTTGATTCTCATTACATTTTGGTTATTTTAGCTTATTATAGCTTCATTATCAGTTTGGTAGCCTTTGGATTCCATTTGCTTAATCAAGTGCTTATTTCAATAAGCACTTCCACATCAGTTCCATAATTCTACACATAAGCACTTGTTTTCCAATTTTCTAGCTTCCTAATATTATTTTAGACTTTTCCTGAAATTTTCAGATTTTTCTAAGTTGATTTGCTATTTTTCTTAATTTAAATTAGTTTTTAAGCATTTTTAAATAGCTTTTAATACAAAAAATTAAGAAAAGGTTCAAAAAAATAATTTTTCATTTTTATTAAGTTTAGATAAATATAAAAAGCCAAAAAAGTAATTTTCCAGATTTTTCATAGTTTATTTTGTAATTTTCAGTAATTTATTTAGTTTTTAATAGTTTAGAATCCATAAAAAATAGAAAAATATTCAGAAAAATACAAAAATAGTTTTGAAAATTCTTTTTTGTTATTTTAGACTTTTCCAAGTCATAATTTTATTTTTCTAGCTTTATTTCCTATTTTCTTGTATTTTAGGTTATTATTTAATAGTTAAAATAGTTTTTAATTAATAATAATTAGATAATTAGTTATAAAAATAATTTTCTTTTTCTATAAATTTTCTTTAATCATTAGGTTTGTAAAAATATCATTTTCATATTTTTAGGGTTAATATTGTGTAAGTTTCACTTTTTCTTTTTACTCCGCGTAGTTTTTAATTCATTTTATAAAAACATAAACATCATTTTAAATATAGTGATAGCGTTTATTTAATAGATTTTATCTTTTTAATTTCCTTTAATTTGCATTTAAGCCGTTGTAATTTGTTGGCTTTTCTCAGAGTTATAATCTTATCACAATCCTCTTTTTCCGCTCAAATCTCCCGATCACTATCGCTTGATAATCCATTGCATAGCTCGCTTGGACATAACGACCGAGGAGACCCTATACTCCTCGATCTTCATTGCATTCGCTGCTCGAGCCGTTTTAAGGTTGTTACGGTCTGCCATTCACAAGTGGCAGGCTTGTGTGATAAAGCTTGACTGTTCTGGAGCGCATCACAACCAGAAGTGGTGCTTCTTATGATGGACCCGCTATTCCTACTACCTCTTCTTCTTCTCTACCGAAGGTAGTGGAAAGCTTAACCTGAGGCGACAAAGGACAAAGAACTTCCTACTAATAACGGAAGTACCAGTAATGTCCATCCTCGTGTTGTTCAAAAACCCAATACCAAACCCGGAGTTGTTTTTGAACCTCCAGTTGGTAACCCCGAATCCAAAACTTCTATTCCTTACCCTTCACGTTTACATGAGCAAAAACTCCGCGAGAAAGCTAGTCATCAAATGGAAAAATTCTTTCAGATTTTCCAAGAACTTCATTTTGACATAAGCTTCGCGGATGCCATCATGTTAATGCCCAAGTTTGCATCTACTCTGAAACACATGTTGAGCAACAAGGAAAAGCTGTTTGAAATGGCTAAGACTCCTTTAAACGAGAATTTCTCAGCTGTCTTGTTAAAGAAGCTTCCCGAGAAGCTAGGAGATCCCGGAAAATTTCTTCTTCCTTGTGTTTTTCCTGGGATGATTGAATGCTTTGCCCTTGCCGATCTTGGTGCAAGCATCAATCTGATGCCTTATTCAGTGTGGAAGAAACTGTCTCTTCCGGAACTTATTCCTACCTGCATGACTCTTGAACTTGCAGATCGTTCTATCTCGCGTCCTCTTGGTATCGCCGAGGATGTATTCGTGAAAGTAGGAAAGTTCCATTTCCCAGCTGATTTTGTGGTTGTTGATTTCGATGCCGATCATCGGGTTCCTCTTATTGTTGGTCGAGGATTCCTGAGAACAGGCCGTGCTCTTATTGATGTATTCGAGCAAGAAATCACTTTACGTGTGGGTAACGAAGCTGTTACTTTTAACCTTGATCAAACTTCGAGGTACTCCTCAAATTATGATACTGAATCAATTAATCGAGTCGATTTAATTGACATTGCTTCAGAGGAGTACTCTCAAGAGTTTCTTGGATATCTTCATAATTCTGTGAGTGGAGATTCCACCACATCTTCTCAACCTATCATTGCCGACTCTTCCCCCTCTCTCACTCCGCTTGAGGGAGGTGACTTCCTTCTGGAAGAGATCGATGAATTTCTTGTTATCGATGAATCAATTCCGCCGCGAATTGATGGTGTTTATGATTCGGAGGGGGATATCCTTTATCTTGAGCAATTACTTAATGAAGATCCATTACCTTCACTCCCTCCGAAAGAAATCACAATTGAGGAAATCAAATCAGTACAAACATCCACTGATGAATTTCCCGAGGTTGAACTTAAGGACCTACCTCCTCATCTCGAGTATGCATTCTTGGAGGGTGATGATAAATTACCCGTCATAATTGCTAAAGACTTGACTGAGAAGGAGAAAACTGCTCTCATAAAGGTCTTGAAGTCACACAAGCAAGCAATTGCTTGAAAACTCTCCGATATTAAGGGTATCAACCCGAGTTCTCAGACTCACAAAATCTTAATGGAGGATGACTTCAAACCAGCAATCCAACATCAGAGAAGGGTGAATCCTAAGATTCATGAGGTTATCAAACAAGAGGTTCTCAAACTTCGATGCCGGTTTGATTTACCCGATCTCCGATAGTCCTTGGGTTAGCCCAATTCATTGCTCCAAAAAGGGTGGCATTACTGTTGTCACAATGAAGAAAACGAAGTTAATTCCAACTCGATTGGTTACGGGATGGCGTGTGTGTATTGACTATCGCCAGTTAAACGAAGCCACCCGTAAAGACCATTTTCCTCTACCCTTCATGGACCGATGCTCGAGAGATTAGCAGGGAACGAATACTATTGTTTCCTTGATGGTTTCTCGGTTTACTTTCAGATCCCCATTGATCCGCTGGATCAAGAAAAGACCACATTCACCGGCCCATACGGGACGTTTGCCTACGCATGCCTTTTGGCTTATGTAATGCTCCCCGCACGCTCCAACGATGTATGATGGCAATTTTCCACGACATGATCGGGGAAACTATGGAGGTGTTTATGGATGACTTCTCGGTCATTTGGGACTCGTTTCAGACATGTCTCTCCCACTTAGACAAAATGCTAAAACGGTGTGAAGACACCAATCTATGTCTAAACTGGGAGAAGAGCCACTTTATGGTCAAAGAAGGCATAGTCCTGGGCCATAAGATTTCCAAGAATGGGATTGAGGTAGATAGAGCAAAAGTTGATGTTATTGCTAAACTACCTCATCCTACTACCGTCAAAGGTATTAGGAGTTTTCTAGGTCATGCCGGTTTTATCGTAGATTCATTCAAGATTTCTCTAAAATCGCCCGGCCTATGACCCATCTTCTCGAAAAAGATGCTCCTTTTATCTTTTCTCCTGAGTGCATCGAAGCTTTTGACACATTAAAGAAAAAGCTTACGGAAGCACCCATTCTAGTGGCCCCGACCGATTTACCCTTTGAGTTCATGTGCGATGCAAGTGATTTTGCTATCGGTGCAGTCTTGGGGCAACGAAAACCAAACATTTTCACCGATCCACTATGCAAGCAAAACTATGACTGAAGCTCAACTCATTACACCACTACGAAAAAGAATTATTAGTTGTGGTGTACGCTTGAAAAGTTTCGCCATACCTTATCTTGACCAAATGCGTGGTGTATACGGATCACTCTGCTCTCAAATATCTCTTTGCAAAACAAGATGCAAAGCCGAGATTGCTCCGTTGGGTTCTCCTCCTACAAGAATTTGATATCATTATTCGTGATAAAAAGGAGCCGAGAAACCTGCCGCCGATCATCTGTTCCGATTAGAGAACCCTCACCAGGATATGTTCGAGAAAAAGGAAATTAATGAAACATTTCCTCTCGAAACACTCAATATGGTTTCTTTTCGTGGAGATTCTTCTACCCCATGGTTTGCCGACTTTGCAAATTACCATGCGGTAACTTTGTGGAAAGGGATGTCGTCCCAACAGAAAACAAATTCTTTAAGGATGTGAAACATTATTTCGGACGACCCTACTTGTTTAAAAATTTGTGCGGATCAAGTCATCCCGATGTGTATATGGTCGAAGCTATTGACATTCTCAAAGCTTGCCATTCGACCTACTGGGGACATCATAGCCCCAACTACACTGCCAAGAAGGTGTTTGATTCTGGATTCTATTGGCCCACAATCTACAAGGATGCCCATGAATTTGTCAAAACCTCAACGCTTGTCAACGCATGGGAATATCTCACAAAGAAATGAAATGCCGCAAAACGTCATTCAAGTGTGTGAGATTTTTGACATATGGGGCATTGACTTTACGGGGCCATTTCTTCTTCCCGTGGTAACAAATACATACTCGGGCCGCTGACTACTTGTCAAAATGGGTTGAAGCTAAGGCTTTACCTACTAATGATGCCCGAGTTGTGGTGAAATTCTTGAAATCTCTGTTTGCTAGGTTTGGAACTCCGCGAGCCATAATCAGTGATCGTGGTACGCATTTCGCAATGACCGCTTGAAAGAGTCATGCAAAAGTATGGTGTAACTCACCGCTCTCTATCGGCACCACCCACAAACAAGTGGGCAAGTGGAAGTTTCTAACCGGGGATAAAAGAATTTTGAGAGGACGGTTGGTGAAAACCGTGCCTCTTGGTCGGATAAGCTAGATGACGACTCGGGCCTTCCGCATACAGCTTACAAAACACCCATCGGGTGCACTCCATACAAGCTGGTGTACGGGAAGGCATGTCATCTACCGGTTGAGCTCGAAAGCACAAGGCATACCGGGCCTTGAAGCATGCTAATTTCGATATTCGACAACCGGTGATCATCGGAAAGTTCAAATGAATGAATTAAGTGAACTCCGTGATCAAGCTTACGAGAACTCTTTGATCTACAAACAAAAGACAAAGAAGATCCATGACTCAAAATCAAAACCGCTTTTCAACGCTTCGGTGATCGAGTCCTTCTTTTCAATTTAAGATTGAAGATTTTCTCGGGAAAGCTCAAGTCCCGCTGGTCCGGGTCCATTTACCATTGCTAAAGTTTATCCTTATGGTACCATTGAGTTATCTCAACCCGATGGTCCTAATCTTAAAGTGAATGGTCATCGAGTGAAGCATTACTTTGGAGAGGACATTCCATCCATGGTTGTCCCGGACTTACAAACTTTCCCCATGAACCAATGATCATGGGATCGAGTCAAGCTAGCGACTCGGGAATCAAAAACAAGTAGCATGCCATATGGGTTTTCACCCATATTTCTGTCTTCTTTCTACTTTCTACCACCCTAGTGTGGTTGCCCCACATGTTTTGTATATAAGAGTTTTCAAAAAAAAAAAATCATCTTTCTAAATAATGGCCGTAGTATTTCCCTTTACGTTTCTCGCAGATAACCGCGGTACTTTGAATATTGAGGGCAATATTCATTTCTAAGTGTGGGGGGGAATTCTCACAAATTTTATCATGTAATTATACCGCCTAATTCCCCCATTTTTGGCAAAAATTTTTTTTTTGGAGTAAGTGTTTTTACACTTACTTAATTGGTTATCAGTCCGCCTTGTCTAAAAAACAAAAGGATTAGCTAATCCAGGAGCAAACGGCTCTTGGTAAAGATATCTCAAATCCGTTGACGGCTTGCAATTTGCCCAAAATTGTATGGTATTCAGCTCACCATATCCTAAAAAGTGAAGAGTTGGCTAGCCCGCAAGTTTATGGCTTGTGGTAAAGGCAGTTGGAAAACCATAATTGGTAATCAGCTCACCAAAGATAATATTGATAATTTATCTAAGAGTTGGCTAGTCCAGAGCAAACGGCTTCTGGTAAAGACAAAATCAAATCCGTTGAAAGTTGGTGGTTTGCTCAAAATCACATGGTTATCAGTGTACCATGGTTCTTACTTGAACTAAAACATTTGGCTACTCCCGAAGTAATGGCTTTTGGTAAAGAGATTCAAATCCATTAAGTTTTTTCAAAAGATTGCTAGGGACTAGCAATAGTTTAGTGTGGGGATTGATGAGTGTGTAAATACTCATCATTTTTGGGTCAATCTGAACCGCAAAACGCCTAAAATGCTCGAAATGCATCGTATATCAAAATATTCCAAAATTACATTTTATATGTTTCAGATGCAAAATGTTCAAAATCGGATGAAAAATGAGCAAAGATTGCATAATTGATGCTTTCAGTCCCCCAAGTTTTCTAAAGTTGTCAAAAACAGTCCCTGAGCACATAATTTCAAAAGTAAAATCACCAAAGGTCCTTTTAAAATCATAATTTGTCAAATTTAGTCCTTTGGTGAAAAATGTCAAAAGTTTGAGAAAATTACAAGTTTGGTCCTCCAACTTTGAAAATTGGCAAAAATGGCCCTTGGAAAATTGAAAAATGTCAAGATTGGTCCTTGTATTATGGAAGCTTGTCACTTTTAACCCTTGAAGCAACTTTTCAGAATTGGCAGCTTAGGTCCCTCAGTTTTCAGAATTTACACAAAGGTCCCTATAATATTAAACCCTTTAACACCCATTTGGACTCTGTCACAAATCCACTTGACCCTTGGACCCCTGTCATAATACATTTTGAACCCCCCCCCCTTCAATTATTACCCTCTGGTCAAACCCCAGTTGGCGCCTAAAGTCTTCCCTCTCAACTGCTAACCTGCAACCAAGCTATCTCCCATTTCCCCCCCTCTCATCCACTTTTCCTTGTTCCCCCCACCTTAGCTACCCTCCAAACTGCATTTAATGTTCCTCCCCCCCTCCTCACTCAACCCCAACTGGCAGATAAGATTTTGGCGCCAAAATCCATTTAAACGGCCAGGATCAGTTTTACCAATCCAATGGCTGAGAAACATGCTGGGATACATTCAGAGTGGAAAGAGAAGACTTTTGGATTATAAAAAGATAGCAAAGGGAAGCAAGAGGGAGTCGAGTAGTTTAGTTTTATTTTCACTTATGTCGTTTTTTATTCAAAGCTTTTAATTTAATGTAATATCTAAAATATTTTGTTTCTAAGTATCAAAGTAAGGTATTTGTATCTCAGATAATCAACTTTAAGTATCAATGCAAGTTATTGTTCACATTTCAAATTTATACACCACTGTTGGTATTTTCAGTTTTTATTTCTTACAACCAAGCTTCAATAAGCTTGTTTTTCAGTTCTAATAAGTTTACACAAGCTTATCATAGCTTTTTGTAAGCTTTAGTTCAAGTTTTTAGCAAGTTTGGACATTGGTCAAAGAAAGTCAAACAAGGTTGATTTGGGCAGAAATGGAAATGGAAATGGAAATGGGTTGATTCAGTTATGGATTTGAGTTAGTTCAGAGATATTGGGTTGGTTTTGGATAGGTTAGTGGTACCTTGGTTCATGGTTTCAAGCCATAGTGGCTAGGACCCTTGTAAGTGAATTTTTAAGCTTCTTTGCATGATCTTAATTTGTAGTTCTAACTGGTTTAAATCTTTTCATTAAGTGGTATTTAGGATATTAGGACTTAGTTTGATCAATCATAACAACTGAATCAGTTGTTAGCTCATTTTAAGTTACAAATAAGTAGTTGCAAGGGTGTTTGGAATTGAGATTTAATCTGTCTTAAAGGCTTTTGCAGTGGTTAAGATTTGTTGAGTTATGTTTGTTTAGCTCATTTAAGCTTTTACCTGTCTTAGTTTGTGCCTGCAAATCACCCATAGTCAAAATCTTAGTCCCACTGTGTTAACAGCTTATCTGTTGTGTTTTTAGAAATCAAATCACTTGTATTGTGTTTAAAATACATAGATAAAGGTTGCTTTAGTCTCATTTCAATCATTAACATCATTTTCAGTTCACAAAATTGGATCAAAATCCATAAAAGTCAACTTTTCAAAAACTGAACAAAAGTCAAAATTGCAAATCTCAGTTTTGAGCCCATCTAGATGGAATTTTCTTGGGTTCATTTTTAAGCTAAATTAAGTGAAATCTTGGGTTTTTAAAGTTCAACTGGTCTATTTTGTAATTAGCATTTTTATGCATTTTTGTGAATTTTTTATAAGCTCCATTTGAGCTTGTGAATCTGGTCTCATCTCCCCTGTGCATAAGCTCAGTTTTCACTGAGCTTGCACAGGTTTGTGCAGGGATTGCACAAGGCTCATAAGAGCTTCTCAAAGTCTCCTTTTTGGTTTACATGTTCCCACCCAGGTCTAGTGTAAGTTACAAGTTCTGGTTTTTAGTTGCTAGCTTATTTGAGTGCTTATTCTTGGGCTTAAAGTAGTATCCCAAAAACTGTTTTAGCTTATAATCTCTAAACATCAAATCTGTTAATCTTGCATATCAGAGGTTAAGAATTGTTATTATTTGTTGCATTTTAGTTCTATTAGCAGTTTAGAGCTTCTGTGAAAAGTTGGTGGCTTGTTGTTTTCATTTGGCTTATTCTAGTGCTTATTTATAATCACATTGCATAGCAGTTGCTTAATCTTACAAACAACCACCTGTTTTTCCATTTTTCCTAGATTCTAAATATAATTTTAGAGTTTTCCTGAAATTTTCAGATTTTTCTAAGTTGGTTTGCTATTTTTCTGCATTTAAATTAATTTTTAGGCCTTTTTAATTAGCTTTAAATACAATTAATTAAGAAAAGCTTCAAAAAAATAATTTTTATTTTTATTAAGTTAAGATAATTATAAAAAGCCAAAAAAATATTTTTCTAGATTTTTCTTAGCTAAATTTGTATTTTTAAGCCATTTAATTAGTTTTTAATAGTTTTTAATTCCTAGAAAATAGAAAAATAATCAGAAAAATATAAAAATAGTTTTGAAAATTCTCTTTTGATATTTTAGATTTTTCTAAGTCTTAATTTTATTTTTCTAGCTTTATTTCCTAATTTCTTGTATTTTAGGCTAATATTTAATAGTTAAAAATAGTTTTTAATTAATAATAATTAGGTAATTAGTTATAAAAATAATTTTCTTTTTCTATAAATTTTCTTTTATCATTAGGATTGTAAAAATATCATTTTCATATTTTTAGGATTAATATTGTGCAAGTTTTACATTTTTATTTGTACGTTACGTAGTTTTTAATTAAGTTTTATAAAAACATAAAAACAAAAACATCATTTTAAAAATAGTGATAGCGTTTATTTAATATTTTTTATCTTTTTAATTTCCTTTAATTTGCATTTAAGCCGTTGTAATTTGTTGGCTTTTTCTGTAGTTATAATCAATTCAGATCCCTTTTTCTGTTCAAATTTCTCGATCACTTTACGTTTGATAATCCATTGCATAGCTCGCTGGGACATAAAGACCCGGGGAAACACTATACTCCCCAGATCTTCATTGAGTTCGTGCTTAAGCAGTTTTAAGCTTATTACGGTCGGCCATTCACAAGTGGCCGGCTTGAGTGATTTAGCTTGACTGTTTGGCACGCATCAATTGTTAGGATTAGATGATTATCGATTTGAAAACAGATTATTCCCATACCTGTTATGATCTGATTGATATGTTGAATTGACTTTTATTAGTCGATTGTTGTTTGGGTGATGTCGACCACCATATATCTGTATGTGTGTTCACTAACGTATGCAGATATCATGGATATAAGAATGTTCCCGATCCGGATCCCAAAATTGAAGATGATTGGATGCCGAAAGGAAAGGGTAACTATTTCTTGGGTTGACAAATGAAGAAACGGAGATTAATTGGACTTCTATGGAGAGTTGGCATAAATGCAACGTAAGAGGTCTCACTGCATCAGCAGATGGTTTTCTACTAAGTGATTGAAGAAACGGAGCTTAATTTGACCTCACTTGGCATTCAAAATGCAACGTAAGAAGAAGTCTCACTGCATCTGCAGACGGTTTTTCTTCCAAACCCTACATCAACAACAACGGAAGCTTCTCAACCACCTAACGTATCTTTGTGCAGGATACCATTTTTAAACAATTTTGAATAATTTGATTAAATTGTTTTGAAATGGAAAAATATTGTTTTGAAAATAAATTAAACTAAATTTTGAAAATCACCGGACTTCTTTTTATCAAAACCTAAGTCACTCAATTATTGACTTCTGTCATTGATTGAGGGGGAGTGTGATTTAAAATATAATATTTTCATTCAATATTTCTTCATAAAAGTTCCGGTTTGTACGTTAAAATGTGGTGATCTAAAGATTTAATGTTATGTCATGGTATGATTTTCTTTAAAACTCAAGGATCTGTCAAAATGTAATTTTTTCTGTTCGTGTTTGATTGTGAAATTGTTTTATTTTACTAAAAGATCTCTTAAAACAATCATACCTGACACTAACAAACTTTAATGTCTTAAAATGGTCCTTATCTGTCATTTTTCAAAATAAAATCTTGCCACGTCTTTCCCCAAAATTTTCTAAATGATTTAAATCTTTTGGGATCACAAATCTCAAATGGTTTGAAATTTTTGATCGCGGGAGAGATCGTGATTTAAATCTCAAATCTGTTTTAATGGAATTGGTTTTAGTGCTTCAAAGGCACTCCTGCCTCCATGTGCCAAACGATTTCAAATACACAATGCACATGTTGAGGAGGAGGATTTATCCAAAGACCAGATGAGTATTTAAACAAGGCCACATTTTCTCCCATGTTTTCTAAACCGAATTAAATCACTTGGGATCCAAAATCTCAAAGGGTTTGATATTTTTGATCGGGGGAGAATTTGTGATTTAATAATGAAATTTGATAAAAGGTGATCGTTTTGATTCAATTGTGCAGGCTGCTCTCTCGTATGTGCTAAACGCTTTCGAATCTCGAAGCATATATTGAGGGGGAGCATTTTAAAAGAAAATAAACTATCGAGGTACAAAAGCTTTTATGTTTTAACATAATGTACCTTGATTGAGTTTTCAAATGGTTTTTTAAATGGCTTTTGTAATCGTGGATGTGCTTCAAAAGAACTCTTGCCTCTATGTGATAAAAATGATTTCACTTATCCTATGCACATATTGAGGGGGAGAATTTTACCATGAAAATCAAATGGCTTTTTTCCATGGAAATTGTGATCAAGAAATTATTTCAAAGAAATTATTTCAAAGAACTCTTGCCTCCATGTGCTAAACAATTTCAAAATCATATGCACATGTTGAGGGGGAGCATTTTCTAAATGATCAAAACTATTAAGGTACAAAATGCTTTGATCTCGTATCACAAGTACCTTGATTGTTTTTCCAAATGATTTTTCAATTGGTTTCAAGGAAGAAAGAACAATACCAAAAGACCGACCAATTTATTTTATGCATGGAGTTATAAGGATGGTTAGGTTAGGTATTTGTTCCCACGATCCGCCAGAACCGGAGGGATCTTCCCAGGGATAATCCACTAGATAGTGTAGAGTCCTTAGGAATATTGAAAAAAGGAGAAAAATGAGAATATGGGAAGAGTGCGGACTGAGACAGAGCTAGTACTGGAATAAACCCAACAAGGTTCTAGTTATGAAGTCTCGTAAGCAATGAAGGGGTTGAAGAATGAAAAAGAACTGAATGTGAAAAAGGGTGAAAAGAAATAGCCCTCTATCAATTCAACCTTAGGGCAGAAACCGGGTTCAATACATATGCTACTGGTTGTTACTAAGGTAACACTGGTATTGAAGACAAGACGTCATGGACCCAGTGACGCATTGCACTAAACTTCCCAAGCCACTCAAGTTCCTCTTAAAAGGGCTTGTTTCATTCTCACGGGGAACCGATATAATCTATCGACTTTCTCTTAGAGATTGTTGATATTGAAGAAGGAGACCCTCTCCCTAGTCTTCGGCACAGGAACCAAATATGCACAATTGAGTCTAGAGCCAAGAGATCATCCACAATATCTCATTAGGACACTAAATTCTTGAAGACTTGCTGTTTCACACAATGTGGAAAGTAAGTATATATTAAGAGTCCTACGCATTATCCTTGTGGTATTGCCAGAACATCTGAGTGGTATGTAAAAGTATTCACGATGAAGATGGAAATCCTTCTAGAGCCAACATCAAACAAGCTCTTGGTGGGTGACATGTGTGATCTTCTCGTAAGATCAAGCTTGTGACAACTGGATAGAAACGATGGGGAGATTCAATATTGAATCAACCTTGGTCCAGGATTGGATTTGACGAATACTTTTGGAAAAACCGTTCGATGTGCAAACCTTCTTTTCTCTAGCACGTCGAATGTGTATTCATGGTTTCAAACACAAAAGTAGCTCTGATTGAAAAAAAAATACTTTTAGAAAAAACGTTCGATGTGCGAATCTTTTCTTTCGCTAGCACGTCGATTGTGTACTATTTTCAAATACAAAAAGTGTTTTGATTGAAAATTGATCTTTCTCATAAAACCTTCGTCGTATTGCAAAACTCTTTATTCTAAGCAATACGCGATTGTTTTCAAATCAATTTTTCATAAATCGAATCTCAATTCCGGTTCACTCACCCGTTGTCTTCTTTGAGACGCTCCGTTTGAGAACAGCTAGAACAGCTGCGAAACCCTGTCAAGGAGATTCTTAGGAATCCTACCTGATCACAAGCAGTACTTGTATTGATCAACGGGGAACCGTGGGCCGTGTACCTCAATTCAACGAAAGTGATCAAAGACACTTTCGTGCGCTTTTATTGCTAACTGTTGTTTGCAGGTACATTTGGACGGTTGCAGCTGATCGAATTGAGAAGTCAATCCAAAGCCGCATGCTCACAGCATCCACACTTAATTTGAAGAAATCATGACTGGTGCATATTTACATAACCTGGTTCTGATATTTTTATACTATGCTTCGCTACGCCATGAAAATATCATGAACCAGTAAAGCTTCCGTTACTCTGATGGAAAGATGTCATGATCCAGAATGTGTGAGCATGTCGGTCCGAAAGTCACAACTTCACATGATGGCAACACAACAATGGGTGATCCAGAGATTTGTTTTGGCTGATGATCTCAATGAAAGCTCGAAGATCATCAAAGATGTGGATCAGTTTTATGGCCTCCACTTAAAGTACAAATCAACGTGGACTTTAAAGAATCGCTACTTAAGCACAAAGATTGCGGAAATGAAGAATTCAAGTCTACGAGCTCAAAGACGAAGTCAAAGATAGAATGCTAGGAAGCAATATGTATTTCATGGGGTGACCTCCCTTAGGGGGAGATTGTTAGGAATTGGAAATTCCATGTTAAAGAGTCGGTCACCCCAATAATGGTCTAGCATATGTTAGCTCGTAGATTTGTTGTTGTTTACGTTATTTATCAGTTTATTAGTTAGTTATTAGTTTAGTTTAGCGTAGTGTAACACCGTGGAGGAAGGACGGGTCTTTACCCACTGTATCCCTGATCCACAGGCCGATAGGAGGTCGTTATGTCTGTAACTATAAATACCCCTTCCATCCATGGAAGGGGTGGTGCTTCTCAATCTAATATACCATACTTTTGTGTAAACCTCTAGCAAGAACACCCTCTATCTCTCTACTAACTCTCTAACTATGGCAAACATGTATTTCGATCATCCAAGACCACCCGAATCATCAACACAATATTATTACGATCCTACAGACGGATCCCTAGATTTTAACTAGACGGATCCCCAAAGTTAGGGATCCGTGGGAACCGGGTCTATAGAACAACTAAAATTCACTCTACTCATCAATTTCAAACTCTCTTTGGTAATATAAACACTTTACCTTGTCTTAAATGACTCCCTAGGATAGAACAACACTTAGTTGACCTTAGTACATGCCAAGAACCTTAGTGGTCTAAAATTAAATTCACTAACCTAATCTCATCCTTTATAAACCATGTGTGTTTATGTTCTCAAACCACCATTCAAACCATCATTCAAACTCAGTAGCTAAAACACTCTTCTCCTCCCACTTCTCACCATGGCTAAAGCTTCTAGTACAACCTCATCAACTAAAGGTTTTTCCAAGACAAATGCTCATGTTGTACATGAGATTTCTTCAACCGAGTGATCACCCATCAAAGCCTCAAATACTAGAATTCCTCCTTAACAAACTCAACCAACCAAAGCTAGAAGAACCGCTCGAATTAGTATTCGACCTTTTGGGTTAGAAAGACCTTCACCAAACACTACCATACCCTCTAAACCAAACACACCTAACTCGACTAAAACAACTAAGCCATCATTCTTAGAACCTAGACTACACTCCTTCACCACACCTCTTTCACATCCAAACCTTTACTCCTTAGAAGACTCACCACCTATGACTTCTTATTCACCATCCTTCTCATTAAATAGGGAACCACCTTCACACCAAAACATTGATGTTGAAATCACCAACACCCGCATTCTACTCACCTTCACCATTAAATAGTCCTTCTTTAGGAACAAGGAATCACCAATCCCAAAGACCTAACCATATGGATACCTCACTATCTCCACCACCAACCCATACATCACCACCTTTATTCTTAGTTAAACCCCATCCTACGTCACTCAACTCACTTCCACAAATCCCTCCATCCTTTGTGGAATCTCCTTCCTGCTCACCTGACATTTCACCTCAAAACATTCCATCTCCAATACCTCCATCTCCTACTCATGACAATAATTGCTCTAATTGTCAACATACCCAAGGGTTAGTTCAATAAGTATGAAATGAGTTACATTTCATGTTTAATCATCTCCTTGAACAATTTGACCAAATCAACAAATCTACTCGTACTTAGAACTTAGGAATACAAGAAAAATGGTGCTCTTTGCTAGTTTTCGGCACAACTTAGAATTATTAGAAAATGTACTACATGCTTATATCATTCTCTTAGTTTTAGAGATATGTATATCATTTCTCGTGTTTTATTGAATGAAATTACATGTTGTATGCTATATTGTTATGAGAAAATGTTTGGTGCGATAATACATAACTCTTTTTGACATTAACATCATGCTTTACATCTACATTGCTGTCAAAAAGAGTGCAGGTAGGGGTGAAAATGAGCCGAGCCTGCCAGAGCACGAGCTCGGCTCGTTTATATATTAAAAAGCTCGAGCTCGGCTCGGTCCGAGCCTTAAGATTTGAGCTCGAGCTCGGCTCGTATCGTGATATATAAAGCTCGAGGCTCGAGTCGTTTGTCTAGAGCTCATTTATCTAAAGCTCGTTTATTTATTTTTTTTTTAGCTCTTTAGAGCTCGTTTATTTGCAGGTAAGCCAAACTAACTAAATTATTATTAAAAAAAACAAACTAGTAAAGACATATAGACACAATGAATTTAAACCAAAGTAAAACCATACATACAAAATATAGCAGATTAGCATCCATTGTTGATTAAACCAAAGTAAAACCATACATACAAAATATAGTATCCATTGTTGATTAGTGATTACCAAAAGAGATGTCATGTATCATATGAATCAAAAGATCTAACATAAGTTCTAGTAGACCAAAAAAATACATCTGCATCTGCATTAGATTCTTCTTCACTACAAGGATAAGATACCACAAAACAACTCATGAAAATGAGTGGAACATATGCAGCAGCCACCCTACAAGTTAAAATATAAAACTGTTAGTGATGACAACAAGCAAATATACAAGGACAGATTATTACAAAAGCTCAGGGTACTCTCATTGTATAGGTTTAAACTTATATTTTGACTTCATAAAAGCAAATATCCAAGCACACAAAATCAACATCTCCCCGCCCTGCTCCAAACAACTTACTAATAACAATCAAAAACAAAATTAGATTAAATTATGTTGAACATTGTTAGGTTCTTAGATCAGCCCACTACTTGAACCATATATTATCTTTGAGGTATATTACCAATTTGGCACTTCCTACATTTTCTAGTTAAGACGTAATGACTTGATTAATTGGAAGTTCATAACACAGTCTATTGTTTTTCAACCTGCAAATAATACAATCTCAGGCATTGTCATCTATAAAGTCCTACAAGACTCAGACCTTAAAAATGTCGGCTTAACTACATACCCCATGAAGAGTGATCACACTACAATTTTGTATGTATTGGCTGACACAAACATGGTCCAATAAGTCTTGTGTCGTTTCAAGCAATACTAATACACGTGTCGTTTCACGTAAAACTACAAATACTAGTCCTCTTCAAACCAGGCGAGAATGAAGGATAAAAAAATGATAAGTCATAAGATATATACCTTCAGTTAGCTTCTTTTCACGGCTGACAATAAAACTTCAGTTGGTATATCGTCCTTCTACAAAAAAAAAAGCAAAATGCATACTTTTAAACTCTCAAATATCACATTATATATGTCCACAGTAAAATAATACTATATGATCAAGTTTTTGACGTGTACCTTGACTTTCTTTTTAATTCCATAACTTTGTCTTATCCAATCCCCTCCACAAAGCAACATTTCTACTGTGCTAGACTTCAAAGCAGATCGATATGGATCAATAACTCTTCCACCAGACTAAATGTTGCCTCGATGCAACTCAGAAATTGGAATTGCAAGTACATCCCTTGCCATCTTTGACAAAACAGGATACTTCAATTGGTGAACTTTCCACCACTCTAACGCACTGAACTTCAGCCCCCCATGTCCTTCAAGTAGTCCTTCTTCCAAGTACATTTTAAGTTCAGACTTTTTAGATTTTTCAACATCTACACCTTTATAAAGGGAAAATGATAAAAAAAATGCATCGAACTTGACACTTGTTGGCATTGTGTGTAGTCAACTATTTTTTTTTTTCATTGTAACACAAACCTTTTGAATTTTTGTCATTGTATGTAGCCAGTTAGGTGAATTTGTGTTATTGTATGTACCCAAAGCTTAGCGCTACATCGTTAGTCCTTATTTACTAACGTCCGTTAGTAAATAACTTAAAATTTCGCTCTTTACGCTTTTATTCGCTTTCATCTGTTATTATACGCTTTTGTCCGCTTTTTATACTTTTTCGTCCGCTGCTTTTTCCCGCTTTTTACGATCTGCTTTTCTTACATTCTCGCCCCGCTTTCTTACGTTGCCCGGCGCTTTATACGCTTTCATTCGCTTATACGTTTTAGTCCGCTTTATAAGTTTTCATCCGCTGTCCGTTTTCACCGCTTTATACGCCAATCGCTTTTCATCCGCTTTATTTTTTTCGTCCGTTTTATACGCTGCCGCCGTTTTAAATGTTCGCCGATTTTCTAACGTTGCCGCTGCTTTTATATGTTTCGTTGTTTATTCTGTTTTATACGTTGGTCTTTTTTTTATCTGCTTACACCTTCATCCATTTTTATACGCTTTGTCCGTATTCTTAAGTTTTATACATTTTCGTCCTAAAAAGTAAGAAAATGAACGAAAAAGTAAGAAAACCAACGAAAGCGTATAAAAAAGATGAAAATGTTAGAAAACAGACGAAAACTTTAAAAAAAAGACGAAAATGTATAAAAACAGTTGAAAACGTAAGAAAACGGATGAAAACGTATAAATACGAATGAAAACGTGAAAAACGGACAAAACGATAAAAACAGATAAAACGTAAGAAAACAGACGAAAACGTATAAAAACGGACTAAAACGTATAATAACGGACTAAAACGTAAGAAAACGTAAGTAAACAAACAAAAATGTAAAAACGGATGAAAGCATTGGACCAAAATGTATAAAACGGACGAAAAAGTATAAAACGGACTAAAACGTATAATAACGGATGAAACTAATAAAACGTAAGAGAACGAAATTTTAAGTTATTTACTAACGACCGTTAGTAAATAAGGACTAACGATGTAACGCTAAGCCTAACTGGGTACATAAAATAACACAAATTCACCTAACTGGCTACATACAATGACAAAAATTCAAAAGGTTTGTGTTACAATGAAAAAACAAATAGTTGGCTACACACAATGACAACAAGTGTCAAGTTCGATGCATTTTTTTGTTATTTTCTCCCTTTATAAAAGTCCCCAAACGCTTCCCATTCTGATCCAAGTGAGTCTTCATTAGACCTCGAGTTGGTGCTCCCTCCAACAGATCCACGTTTATGACTTGAAGCTTCTCGAACCATTTCATCATGCATCTCCACATACTCTTTAAACATATGATCAAGTGTGTTTGAGACCTCTTGAATGTTGTTTGCAACTACAGCATCCGGATATATTTTTTTATAGCTGAATTGAATGTACCACATTTTCAACCTGGGATCTAGCGTTGCAGCTATGGCCATAAGCAGGTGGCACTCCCCAAAGACTTTGTCAAATTTCTCCTTCATTGCTTCTGCCATTTTACAGATAAAATCATTGTCGGATATTGCACTTTTATCTATTATTTCTTTGATCTTGTACACCTCCATAAGGTATAGATTTGCAATAGGATAATTTGAGCCTGAGATAATATTCATGCATACTTTGAAAACCTTTAAGACTTCACACACAGCTTTCACATTATCCCAATCCTTATCACTAGGCAAGTGGTGAAAATGTGGTTCATAGTCGGCATATCTAAGAAAACAAGTAAAAGTTACTCAAGATACATGGTCTAAAATTGAAATAGTGAGACATTTATTTTCCTATTAAACACATACCTCGGGAAAACATCTTTAAAGTTAAGAGCTAGGGACAACATATCATATGTTGAGTTCCATCTTGTTGGAACATCAAGCATTAACTTTCTATCATGTATCTGTAGTTGATGTGCAACATTCGAAAATGTTTGACGCCTTGCTTCCGAATAATTAATATATTTCACAGCTTCACGAACTTCTTCAATGACATTAGTAATATGTGAAAGACCCTCTTTAACAAGGAGATTAAGGATATGTGCACGACACATAACATGAAATAACCTTCCATCACACGGAAGTTTTTTTACTCTAGAGAAATTAGTTTTCAAAGTTTTCACCACCTTGTCATTGTACGAGGCATTATCGACAAAGATGGAGAAGATCTTCTCTTCAATTTCCCACTCCTTTAAACATTTGTAAATGCCATCTGCTATATCAAGTGCGGTACGAGGAGGAGGAACGTGCACGAAACTTAACACACGTTTTTGCAATCTATTATGACAAGTATAATTAGAAGGTTAAGATATGAAAAATTATAGGAAAGACATATAAACTTAAAAGGTAAAATTAATGAATCAAACAAACCTCCAATTGTGATCAATAAAGTGCCCTGTTATGGCCATATACTCAATCTTCTGATGAGACGACCTCCAGCAGTCAGTTGTTAAACTAATATTTGAGACAACATTCGTTAAATCTTTCAATTTTTTCTTTTCATTCTCATACACCTTGAAGCAATCTGCCTTTGTTGTAGGCCTAATTATTCTCTTAAATAATGGATTAGCCATATTCATCATGTATACAAGCATCCCATCATCTACGGTACTAAACGGTTGCTCAGTAACCGTTATCCAATTAGCTATTGCTTCCCTCATCTTATTAGCATCATACTTCGCATCAGGTGCAATAAACGGCAAAGGCTTATAAACTCCTATATCTACATCAACAGTCGGAAATTTAGCAATTGTTGAGTTCAAGATATTGTTTGCGCTTTCAAGCACCTTTCCATGTGTCGATTCCATGTCGTTGTTGTTCCTGTTGAATTAAAAGCCAACCGTGTCTTGCAATGAATGCACTCGACTTTTTGTGCCATCGTAAAGCCGCCACTTGCTTAAAGTCCCCCCACGCTGTCTTTTGATGCTTATGCTTTAGTTGAACTTCATCTTCGCCATTATGATTATCAGTATCTTTTCCACTTGTGTCTCCATTAGTATTGTTAGTTGCACCGGTCTCGTCATCAAGATTAATGTACTCATTTCAAGAATGTGATGAATGATCATCAACTACTGTTTGCAATGGATTTATCAGATTCGACGTGGAACCATGCATTGGACTAACTGGATTTGTTACACCTCCGTGTTGCATTAGTATGTTTTTTGCAAACCAAAATGTACCTAAAACAAAGTGGTATGGTATAATTAGAGTCTTGCTAATCAAATGAAAGCACGTATAAAATTCATCATAAAGTGTTTTTATTATTATCGAAATAATAGCTACAACATGCATCACATACTTAACTGAACCAAAATCCTAATATAATACAGTGATATTCAACTTTCTCAATGAACAAATAGTGGTATAAACATTTTTATAACATCAATCAGTAATTTTCTAAACAAAATAATGATTCTAATGCCTAAAGATATAAATTGGTAGTCAAATCCATGTTATATAAAAAACACACTAAATTAATACAACATTTTAGAATCTTTCAAAAAACAAAGTTACATATGGCATCGGATATGAGAATCGAAGTCGGTAGATGAAAAGAGTATAGAGGTGGCCGGTGGGTAGAAGAACTGGAAAGACAAATATCTTGAAAGCCTAATAGTAATATGTATTAATCTGTGGCTTATACTAATTTTAATACATTATAATTGTTTCTAGAAAGTTACATTACATTATTACATAGGAAATAGAAAAGGAAACGTTTCACTTTTTTAGTTTTTTATAGATACCTTTTTGAATTCTCACAATAAAATATAGACATATACGTTTGTATGTATTATACATGTATACATACACAAAATATACTAGAGCTCGTTTAGGCTTACGAGCCTATTCGAGCTTGGTATATACAGCTCGGGCTCTGGTTCGTTCATTAAACGAGCTTTAATTTAGGCTCGGGCTCGAGCTCGTTTAGGCTCGGCTCGTTCGAGCTTTTTACCGATCTGATCCCGAGCTTTTTACGAGTGGCTCGGCTCATTTCCACCCCTAAGTGCAGGTACACGGTTCTCTCATTTTTGCCTAGACGGATCCCTCACAGGAAGGATCCGTGGGATCAGTGCAACGTAAAACATATTTCTTTACTAATATGAATCTCATTTGCAGGAAATTATGCACCATATACTTGTTTCTAACCTTTGTTTTGTAGATTTTCAAAATACACATGAAGACTTTGACACCCTCAACAAGGGGAGCTTTTCGTCAAAGCAAAGCAATTGCAAAAATGCTTGCAATACTTTCACTTAGGGTTTTTACTACTTGACGCCTCCTCAAAAGGGAGCACTCGCTGGGGGCATTTGTCAAAGACGAAACCATTTGCAAACATAATTGCAACACACTCGCTTAGACTTTCTAATTACTTGACGCCCTCAACAAAGGGGAGCATTCATCAAGGGGGGGTTAAGACGAGAATCTTTCTCTCCTCTTACTCTCTATTTTTCATATTGTTACTCTTCACATGTTTTTCTCAAAACAATGTGTTAGTTTCTTTTCGACGCTCTTTTTGTTTCGACAAAAGGGGGGAGAAGAGAGTAAAAACTCCAATTCAAATTTTTACGAATTTTATTTTCTTCTTAAAATAATCTTATGTTTTGTCATTAACGAAAAGGGGGAGATTGTTAATACAACTAAACCATAAAAATGTTTATTTATATTTTACGATCTTCTAATGTTTTGTCGATAACAAACGTAAAATCATTTTAACGAAACAAATAAAATACGTAAAATGTTTGAGCCAATAGTTACTAACACACTTATACTAAACATATTAAAACCATATCAAAACAAGTTTAGTAAATAAGTTATATAAAACTAAAGACATTTTTATATTAACACTAAACAAGTAATATTGTTTACATCTTATAAGAATGCATATGTATAACAACTAGTATTTACATAATATAGAAATATACATATATACTTTGTATATATTGTAATGGGTAAAGTAATGGATAAAAAATAAAGTCCATGACCCATGATCCATTGACTAGGTACAATGAATGTTGTTGGGTAAAAACCAAAGTCCATAACCCATACCAATGGAGCATGATCCATAACCCATGACCCATTGCATGACATTATGCATGAAGTCATGTTGGGTATTATCCAAGACCCATGACCCAAATTCCATGACCCATGACCCAAGATCCATAACCCAATGTCTAGGTACATTGCAGCTTGTTAGGTATCCATAATCCATTACCCATAACCCATGGTTCATAACCCGTAACCCATAAACCGGTTTGCAACCCGAAATCAGGACTAGACTGACCCGACAGCCGGATCCCCAAGTTTGCACTATCCGGATCCCTCCCTCCGTGAGAACCGTGGTACAGTAGACAATTTTGTCTATAAATAGTGAGCCATTTCTCTCTTGCTCATCACCACTTTTACACACACTCTCTCTCAGTATTGTAACATCTCTAACCTCTGATCCAAAGGATCATTCTATGTAGTTTTATGTTTGTGTGATTCTCTAGGTTCCTTTTAAAGGCGAGATCACCACCTCTTGAAGATGTGCAAGCTCAAGGTCATAAGTTGCTAAGCTTCATCATCATCAATACCACTAAAATGTATCTTGTTGAAGACGTGCAAGCTCAAGGTCATAAGTTGCTAAGCTTCGTCATCATCAATACCACTGAAATGTTCTTTCCTTCCTCCATAGAAGTGTTGTGTTGAAGGCATTAATGAAAGGTGCCGAAGGGTCGTGTCGAAGGCATTAGTGAAAGGTGCCAAGGGTGTACATTCGATATGGTGCATCGACGTAAAAGATAGTTTGGGTTAAAGGATATTGATATTCCTCTAGTGTTGTAACAAGAAGTGTGTCTCCTTTGGGGTAGTTGTGTTTTGGTATAGTGTTGGGCAGTAGTTACTCCTTTGTAATGGAACTCGGTGTCTAGCCTTGTACTGGATAAAGTGTAGGCGACGTTGTGATAGGTTTGGTTCTACCTCGTGGAAGAACTCTGTCTAGCCTTGTACCTGATAAAGAGTAGGCGACGCTTGTGAAGGCTTCTCCCCACATTAAGGAGCTTGTGTTGTGTAGTGCTTACAAACTCGAAGTATGGTACTTGGGGAGTGGAGTAGGGAAAGGAAGGTGTCCTTGTAGCCGAACCACTATAAATACTCGTGTCGTGATTTTGTGTTTCTTTACTCTTTATCTTCGCATTATTTACTTATATGCTTATCTATCATTATCCAACATAGACATTAAATAGATTGACATAAGTCGATCTAAATAGTTTAAAACAAAGTTTTAATCGGTAAAACTATTCAACCCGCCCCCCCTTCTAGTTTTCCACAATATGTATATATGTATAACGACATCACATGAAACCATAGATGGAGCTTTTAAAATCTGTTAAATAAACTGTCGACCCATATATATCTTTTTTCAGTTTCAGCTACATCGACCCTTGGTTTTATTGTGCTCGACTCACACTTGTGTTGCATCCCTAATTCTATTCTATAAGCCCTAAGTTAACACATTTAATACACATTAATGAGGCCACCAAATCTGGAAACCTGGAAATCAGTTAACGAGAGGATCAAGGTTTTAATATGTGTGATTTTATGTGTGAGACATGTCGTGTATAAATCTGTTATGGGTTGTATGAATATATATAGATGTGTGTGAGGTGTTTTATTAGTGTTAAATAGGTTCTAAAACGTGTCAAAGAATTATATTGAACCGGTATAAATAGGGGTTAGAGTTTTGTTTATGAATTCATGCTTAAGTTCAGGTCTCATTGTCGTGTTTGTGTGCATGTGTTGTGGGTGTCGATATTAGGTTCGAAAATGAATTTAAAAGGGTGTTGTGTGTCGTGTTTGCATACTATTTAAGGGTGTCGATCATGTTATGTCTCGGGGGGGTTAGGAGCTATGCAGTCTCATTGCTTGAGTAAAAAGCACTACTAGAAAACAGGGCAACAATGACGGATTTACTGACGGAAACAAATCCGTTGGAGATTTCTGACAGAATTACCAACGGATTACTAACAGAGATTGTTGCCAACGGATTACCAACTGATTTCTTACGGATTACCGACGCATGGAATTCCGTTAGTAATTTGTTACCAAATACCGACGGCTCTCCGACGACTAATGACGGATGGGAGATACCGCCGGTATTCCGCCAAGAAAATCGATGGATTATCGACGGAAGAAGATCCGTTAGTAATCCGTCGTTATTACTAACGGATTACCGATCATCGACGGTTGATGATCTGTTGGTAATCCGTCGTCAATTATCGATGGATTAGTGACGTAAGGTTATTCATTTGTTATCCCCATTATCACCGAGGATTACCAACAAAATTTACAGTTCTATATGTTTTAATATACTACATTTGTTCTTAAATCCCTATATATTTGTATCATCGCAAGTAATTGTAAGTTTGTATATATACCTACTTACCGATTGCTATTTTGTGTAACACTTGGGTTCACGACCCCAACCTCGTTTATTCCCCGTGATGTGGGAACTCGGCACCACACGTTCAGTAACTTTTTAGTATTCGTCGATGGCTTTCATTTTGAGTGTTAATACTTTAAGACGTGTAATAGGAATAATGACATCAATCAGCTTGCTTCATCGAAGCGACTTCCCTTTTAAACAAATGACTATTACGTTCTTGTCATATATAATAAGTCATGGCGCCTATAGCCAACATCAACCCATCAGACTCTACACACCACTTCCATTCGAGATAATAATAAGAAAGTCGCATATAGGCATATAGCCAATCAACGCACTCTACTTTACACATCATTTCCATTCGAGAGATGAATTAAGAAAGTTGATCACATTCGTCTATAGACCCGTTATGCCTTGAATGTCTTCCCGACATGGTAAATTTCCATTACATTAGTCGTGTGTGGTTTCTCTTTGATAAGTGTGTTTGTAATTATGTTTTTCTTGTTTGTTCACTTTTGTTCGTTTGTTAACTTCGATTCGGTTATTGGTTTACGTTTTCTTCCAAGTTGGTTTTCAATTCTGTCAGTTTGGTCGGTTGCTTAGATTTAACCCGCTGCTTAGCCCTACATTTATGTATTTAACAATGATATAAACAAAATTATATAAAAAATAATATTAACTAGGGGCGAGAAAAAACCAAAAGACCAATAAACCTAAAATCAAAACCGAATCAACCGAAAATAACCAACCAAACTAATAACCAACCGAATTTGCTAAAACCGAACCGAACCAACTACTAATTCGGTTTCGTTGGTTATGGGTTTGGCAGCTGAACCGAAAACCTAATTCATATAAATATATATATTTTTTATATATTTATATATATATTTATATATTTTTATTTATATTTATATATAAATAAATACTATTAAAAGGTTATCATAATATAATAAAACACTTTTATGCTTGAAATATATTTTTTCTAAATATTTATGTAATTATTATTTTTTATAAAAAAATCATGAAATTCTGCTATTCACAACCAAAAACCAACCTAAAACCTAATTTAAATTTGGTTCTATTCGGTTCTCGGGTTCACCTAAAATCACTAGATATTTTTTGTGCCCAAAATATTTTGGGTCTTACTTCTCCCTCTCATTATTCCCGGTAACAATTTCCCCAAAATCGAAACCTCAAAATTTCCTCTCTAATTTCTTTTTTCATCTCTGTTTTGCTAATATTTTGGCTCTTGACCTAAACCTAAATCTCACACATGTAAAATACGCCTACCACATATTTTCACTTCCACCAAACGCATCTCAAATCTATCTCCTCTCACAATCATCAATGAAATCACAAGTCTGCTCCATCCAAAAACATCAAACATAATATACGAATATCCCTTCCTTTGATTTTCTATTATAATTTCATTCGAATCAAGATATACTTCAAGATCCATTGGGTCTAAGTTAGGTCTCTTCTTGTTGTATTTTATGTTGAAATCGTCCTTGTGTTTTCTGAACACGAACCAAGAGAAAGAATGATGCGACACGTATTGTTCTTTCTCAAATTAGTTCGGATATTAAAGCAAGAAGCTTGGTCTTCGAAAAATGGAACCGAATCTGAGATAATATGAGTTCTTGATTTCGTTTTCTGTTTAGAATCTTTGTTAGGTTTAGTGTTGGGGAGTTAGTTTGGGATTTGTTATGATTTGGACTGATGATTTGTTTACACTGAGGTCGAATGAGTCTAACAATACCACTCGTATATGTGTTTTAGAGTGAAAAGATTAGTTGGCATTTGTTATGTGTACTATGAGCCTAGACAAAAACAAAGCAAAATATCTACACTAGGTGCAACATTCAGTTTGTGTGTTGATAATGTGGTGTTAATTAATGTATATATGTATGTGAGTATAAAGATCAATGATTGTTTGTCAATAAGAATGATTACATATCTATGAACTGTTATTAGCCTTTATTCTTCTATGTACCTGAGCTTTGATTCATTACATCTTCATTTGAAAATTGAAAATGAAACATTTACGTTTTAGTGAAAACTGAAAATGAGACTTAGTTTATAATTTTACTGAGAATTGAAAGCAACACCAGTTGGGGATGTTTAGTTTGCTAGTGACATAGTTATTATAACACAAGTATTTGATTGTTCAAGTAGATTGATAACTTTTTCGACTAGCCATCGTGACCATTATTTAGATTGCTAACTATCTGTTTCATATTTGTGTTAGTGAAACATGAAGCGGACTATGGAGAAGAGAAGTAATAGTAATTCAAAGAAACGTTCCTATGTAGTTGGAGGTAGTACTAGTTCAGCTTGCTCAGCAGGTAGGGGCCAGGGGCGGAGGGATAGTGTTAGCAGGGGAGGGCAGTGCCCTCAACAAAGTGGCCCAATCTTTTTTGCCCTCGGCCCAATTTCGAATTTGCCCTCAACGAGATGAAGCCCAACATGTAATTTCTTTGGCTTGTAAATTAATAGCAGTATATCAGGTAGAGTAGAAGTGTATAAACAGGTTTTTGGTAGTTTTTTGCACGCTAAAAGCTGTTTTGGGGGCTGAAATTTGGTGTCGAAAGATGTTTTTTGGTGCTGAAATTTAGTGCTGTTTTTGTTGCTGTATTATGCTGATTTTGGGGCTTTTATGCTGTTTTTTGAGGCTGTTTGGCTGCTGCAGTTAGGGTGCTGTTTTTGCTGATATTTGGTGCTGTTTTTTGCTGCTGTATATGCTGATTTTCGGGTTGTTTTGCTGTTTTTTTGGGGCTGTTTAGAATCTGCAGTTAGTGTGTTGTTTTGCTGATTTTTGGTGCTGAATTTGGTGTTGTTTTAGCTGCTGTATATGCTGATTTTGGGGCGGTTTTTACTGTTTTTGGGCTGTTTGGTTTTTGCTGTTTTTGGGCTGTTTGTTCACGTAACATAAGGTATGTTTTGTTGTTATTTTAGCACTATATAAAGTTCATTTATGCAGTATTAAGTCGGTTTAAGTTCACTATTATTTCCTTGTTAAATTTTTTTACGACAATATTTTTTGCCCCCCATATGTCAATATCCTGGCTCCGCCACCGGGTAGGGGTGATGTTAGTTATGTTGTAGCAGATGCCACGACCCTTGATTCAAACATACACTCCTTAGTCAGGCCATCTAACAGATCATGTAGAGATGACGAGGGTAGACACACCAGCCGCGAATCTGTATCACATGCCATTTTGTACCGTTATACGCTAACTGAATTAAACTAATGGTTAACTGGTGTCAATGTATTGGCTTTTAGTTTTCAGTGTATAATCTTGTAACAATAAAATATCTAGGCATGTAGCACTTTATATGTGTATGTTTCTCATGTATCCATACTTTAGGTACTTCGATTAGAAGAAAAGTTGGAGCAAAAACAAGAGGATGGAGTTCGTCGTGAAATTGCTCTAAGGAAGGAATTTGAGAACCAACTGGAAGATGATCGTCATGAATGGCAAGCTAAGCTTAAGGAGTTTCAAGATATCGTGTTAGGAAATCACCACACCCCTCCCACCTAACTAATATATAGTTGACGGTAGTATCTTTTAGTATTTGTAGTCGGATATCGAATATTATCAACATTTTGTTATATTGATCTTGTAATTCGAAAGTTAAATCTGTATGTTGATTTGCAGAATTTAAAACATGACTTTAATGTATGTTCTTTTGGGATATGATTTTGTTTATAGATATGTTGATATGCGGGGAAGCGTTGATAAACCGTGGGTAATATATGTCGGTTAAGCGTTAGTAAACTATTGGCATTTACTGACATTTATCCGTCATTAGAATTTGTTAGAAATCTGTTGGGAAATTTGTTAGTGATTGTTGGTAATTAATGACGGATTAGCAACGAAAAATTTGGCATAGTTTTTGGTGATTAATAACAAATTAACAACGGAAAATTCCGTTAGTGATTTTTGAAACCTGTCGGTAAAACCCGTCAGTAAAATTACCGACAGCGATATTACCAACGGAAAGTTTCAGTTGGTAATCCGTCAGCAACAACCGTTACCGACAGATTATCGACAGATTTGACCGTCATTGTTGCCCTGTTTTCTAGTAGTGAAGGTTTTCAATCAGGCCTCGTTCTGTGTATCATTTTTGTGTCAAAACGTGTTGTGTGTCTTGTTGGGTTGTGTATGTGGATCCGTATTTTCAACATTTCGCGAATCAAAACTTAAAAAGAATCAGGTGGTGGTGTCTCGTATGCATGGAAAAGAAGTGGCTTGGTGTCTTGTTTTTGTGTGTAGGTGTAACTATTGTGTGCATGCTATTTTAAAACAAGGGTGAGTTTTGGGTTTGTGATTAACGTGTGAATGCATGCAGTAGAAATAGGACAAGTCTTGTTGCTTTCGTGTCGTGTGTGTGTGGCAGATTGTGTTTGCATTTGTGTTTATCTTGGTGTTAATCTATTGTTGTTAGAGGTGTCATTAGATCATGAGTTGTATGATTAGTAGTATGCGATATATATAAGTGAAGCATGTGGGTCTATGATATAAGTAACTTATAATATATATACAAGCTCGTAAAGCTGGTTTAAAAGAATATGTTTGTGGTCTCGTTAAACCTTGTTTTGTATCGCCTTTTGGTTTCTTTTTATAATCATGTTGTGTCTCGCTAAGTGTTTAATTCCGAGAATGGGTTTTGTAATTGGTTCGAGATGTAGAAGGGTTTGGTTGTGGTTTCGAGAGAGGCTTTGTACTTAGTTTCGAGTTTGTCTGTTCCGAAATGAGTTACTTTTGAGCTAGGTAGTACTTAGTTTTGAGGGTGGTCTCAAGTTTGCATTTGTCCCTAATTCGGTTTGTCGTCTTTTCTTATTCGATCTAACAATAGTCGAGAAACACCTATAAACCTATGTTTTGACTATATTTAATTAAAACCCTAATCATGTTAATATAATATTGGGTATAATAAATATCATTGAAGACAACTATCAATTACGTTATAAAAGGATAAATGGATTTCTAAATAATAATGGACTCTTAAATGATAAATGGTTATTAAATTAATGTAGATTCGTTTCATTTGCTAAGTTACAGATATTCTCTGCCTTTTATCAGTAAGGGTTTCTCATGACTCTTAATATGATTCCTTTGTTATGATATTTGTTTGATTATGCTGATTGATGTTTATTCAGTTCATTCCATTTTCATATATGAACAACCCTTGATCATTACCCTATGTTTAATTATATTTTTTGACCTAATCCATTGCCCAAGGTACTAACTAGCCATGGAGGTACCATGGACATGTCATTGAGGCACCAATGGCATGATGCTATATGTGGAGATGTGTTTTTGTCCACATCGTTCCCTTTCGTGCTAGCATTTGATTATGACTATGATTCCATACGTAAGTATATTTGCCAAAAGCAGGTGTATGGTTATGTATGATATTTATTTTGCAGAGAGATTATGGATGCATCCTAGGTACTCAGTTCAGATATATGTGTGTGCCATACACTTTTGGGAGTTGATCACTCCATTTGCTATGATTTATTATGATATTATATGATATGATATGAAATGTTTGTTTTGATTGTTTTGGTCTATTCATGTATCGTGTTTAGTTAAAACATAAAGAGTATATAAATCACTACTTCAGTTCATATAAAAACCAAAACTTCAATGAAAAAGAACAAATGTAACTTTTGTGAAGCCCATGTAAAATATAATAACTAGCCCAAATAGTCCATATATAGGTCCATAGCAGCGAATCGAATATATATACTCTCCCTATTTTAACATGCTAAACCTGGGCGACTGAAATCTTGTTGGAATTATAAATTCAAGTGATTTTCTCAAAGGTCATACAATGTCAGATCATGTATGTGACGATTTGATTAATGACATCTTTGAAAGACTACCACCTAAATCCCTCTTGCGGTTTAGATCTCTCTCCAAAGCATGGTGTGCTCGTATTCAGAGCCCTGATTTCATCAGCAGGCATCTCTTCGATCCAAGAAAAAAACACCAAAAATCCTCATCAGACATCAGTTTATTGACGTGAAGAAAGATAAACGAATGATCGTGTATGTGAATGGAGAACCTGAGTCGAGGAAACATGACGACGACATGTATACCTTACATTCGGAAGAACAGTTTGTGTCGTCGAACCCTGAATGGTTAGACGTGAGTATACCAGCAGTGAAGTTCCCTACGATTATGGGTGATACGCCAATAGGTAACATTGTGGGTTCATGTAATGGGATTCTGTGTCTGTTCCACGACACGTATGATACTATTAGTCTTTGGAACCCTTCGATAAGACACGTTACAACTTTACCCCCTGCACCTCATAATCCTGCTAACTGTGCTTCAATAGTCGGTTTTGGTTTCGACCCTAGCATTGATGATTACAAGATTGTTAGGATATCCCTAGAGAGTTCGTTTGTTTACACCCTCAAGACAGGAGCTTGGTGCGCCACTACAACAAAATAGGTAATTTTTCACATTTATTAAGGCACGTGTTCACACTTTATAATGTGTGGAGTTGAAAAGTTCACACTTAGTTTGTGTGAACCAATTGGGTGTAGCAAATAATTTCACATTTGTAAGTGTGAAGATTTATAAAAAATTTCACACTTTTAAGGGTGAAGATTTAAAAACAATATGATTTTAAAACAACTTCTCACACTTTTAAGTGTGAATAATTTTTGCACACTTATAAGTGTGAACATGTTAAAACAAAAGTTCACGGTTTTGAAAGTGCGAAGAAAAAAGTGTGAGCAAGTGACCAATTTGTTGTAGTGTGCCCAATTGCATCCCCTCCGCCTATATTGCCCAATTTCATCCCCTCCGCCTATAAGAAGTCATGCGCGTGTTTTTTTAATGGAGCATCACATTGGGTGGTGAGAGAGCACTATCACTACTACATACTGACATTTGATATAACCACTCATGTTTTGGCAAGATACATTTGCACAATCCTGGGTGGCCAACAAGACAACTCATAACCATCCACGGTTCTTTAGCTCTGATTCATGTTAATACTGGTGAAAATAGCGACCACCTGAAATCATTGCTAAACGGGATTTGGATCTTGAAAGAGTACAATAATAAACCATTCTGGCCTGATGCATATAAATTTGGTGAATTTGGACCTCAAATCTATCCATCTCAAGGAGCGAAATGTGTTTTGCAACTCACGACCAATGGTCACTTGTTGCTCAACTTTGGTCACACGCCCAACATTGAATACAGTGACATATATGGAGTCTATAATCCTGAAACTGGAAAGTTTGATCCCTCCATGATTATGCGTTTTCAAGATTCCCAGCATATTGACATGGAAACGTATGTTGAAACCCTTGAGTTGTTAGACACAAATCTGGGACAGAAAAAGATGGATGAGATAGCTAGTCACAATGTTATATTAAGGAGGTCAGAAATGCCCCAGTATTTCAGTTAATGTCCACTTATTTTGGTTTTCTATAACATCATGTAATTATGGTTTGGGCATCTATCTTGAATTGCTATTTCTTTGATATCTCTATTATATTGTGTCTATTTCGATTGATGTTCATTACTGTAGTATTTAGTGTTTGAACCATGACTTCACTTAAAAAAAACATGTCATTTTACACACTTTATTTGGTAGATCTTCACACATTAAAGTGTGTACAATTCTATTCTCCACACTTTCCTCTTGTGTGGGGATTTTCGGTGTTACAAAATTATTGTGAATTGCCACACTTATTTTTGTGAATATATAAATAGACTTTCACACTAACTTGTGTGGAGAAATACTTTTTGTTTACAAGAATTGAAAAGGCCACATTTGAAAGTGTGAACAAGACAAGAAATAAAAAGTTCACACCTCAAAGTGTGAACAAATAAGGAGACAATTATATAAACTTCACACTTAAAAGTGTGAACAAAACAACCAAAGCCAACTAGAAAAGTTCACACTTTCAAGTGTGACAAATTATATAGTGCTCAAATGCAGATTTCAAATTATATATGCAGATTCAAATTATATATCCAGATTTCATATGCAGATTTCAAATGCAATTTCATATGCAGATTTCAAATTATATACTATCCAGATTTCACACTTTTGTATATCAAATTAATTTTTAAAAGTTTTAATAATTTTCTACACTTAAATGTGTTACAAAATTATATATATATTTTACACATCTTTATGTGTTAAGAAATCATAATATTTATCCACACTTGTAATCGTGAATGTTATTTAATCACATTTTTAGGTGTATATTTTTTTCTCTACTATTGAAAGTGTGAATTTTTGAATATTATAAGTGTCTATAATATATACACATTTACAAGTGTGAACAACATGTCACAATTGTTCACATCTTTACAAGTGTGGAAAAAAAAAGTGTGTACTATTGCCAATTTTTTTGTAGTGCTTATATATACTTCATTCAAACAAAATGGCTAGTAACATATCAAATTGAGACAAGTGATTCAACCATAAAACAAACATCTGACAATTAGTCCAACAATGAAAGTATGAAAACATAACAATGTTTCTAGCCGGTAATTGTAGAGTTTAATCAAACTTTTCGAATAATCATTTAAAGCAATTTCGTGAAATAATCAAGTTTTTCTCAACCATCTTCCAAGCCAAACTATTGCAACTCAAGTGACACAATTAGAGTGAATCACCATAATAACAAGACAGAACATTAATATAGGATCAAGAAAAGTACTTGAAAAAACAATCCATAGTAACTACTAAACATTCTATTCTTGTCAAAAGCTCGCACACGATGACAATAATATTAAAGTCAGAAACATTAGAAACTGCCACAAGAGAAAACAAGTTTGTTAACCTGTCAACCTGGGCAAACCAAAACACACAGCATTACCCCAAGCACTAGCTATGAATCAGTATAAAGATAACCCGTCACTTAAGCTTTTCATAACTACTGTACACTTATATAATGTTATTTTCAGGACGCCGCCTATTCGGCTATCCCCGACACCTTTTTTACAAATCTAATACCAACAAACGTGACCGGTAAATACTAATTTGGTTAGGTCACGTTGGTTGGTTTGTATTTGGTGAAATAGGTTTAAGGAAAGGGGCTGCCTTTTTAAGGGCAATTGCAAGGGGTAGTTGCTGGCGGTAGTTCCCATTAATGGGCAAGAACCTGATTATAATACACAAGTTATGCCTCCGATCCCATAGCTAGCTATTGGTTAATTATGGAACCATTGTGTCACCAGCTGACGTCAACAATTGTATGTCGGTGTCTTCTGTTGCTTTTGTTGTGTAGTCCATCTTCAGTTCACAGGCTGTTGACGTTCAAGCAGGGCCGTCCCATGAATCGGCGAAATTTTTTACGGCGAAATTTTTGAAGGCCCTGTACGAAATTATATAATGAGGCCTTTCGTTAAGCAATATTATATATAAAGTGTCATTGTTTATAAGATATGATGCAATTAGTTGTCTAAACGTCCTTACATATTACTCATTTAAGATATTTTCTCATCTAAATATTTTTTTCTTCGTGAAAAATATGTCTACACATGCATATAATTAATAACGGGACAAATTTTGGGGCCCCAAAAATTCTGAGGCCCTGAGCGGTCGCTCACCCTCAAAGACGGCCCTGCGTTCAAGAAACAGTTTTATGTTACAGGATGGTAAAGGGCAATACAATATTTTTGCAGGTTATGTAACGGGTCAAAACAGGTTGCTTTGACCCTGAAACACTTTTATTCAATTTTAAAAAAATAAAAAATATATCTATAATTTTAGAATATGAGAACACAAAGTTTCTGTGATTCCAATTAAAAAAATTAACTTAGAATATATTTCCAGAGCATTTGACCCGTTAAAGATAAACATGATTTTGAGTCAAAGAAACAGACTTTTTTTGCTAAATGCAAATGAAAGTGCTAATATGACTTTCTAACGTCAAAAAACACAAACTTGAGGAGCAACAAATTCACATGTTGATAGTTAACCTAAACCTTTGGGTTAAATGGGTCAAATTAGAAAGTTAAAGTAGTATGTGTATTTTATAGTTATGACCAAAAGTGTCAAGATAGAAAGTTAATAACTGAAATACAGTTATTAACGGTTATGACAGTTAGAGTCGGTTAGTTTGTGTCTGTTGGATGGTGTCGGTTGGTTGGCTATATAAAGCCACAACCACCGTAAGTTTCATATGAACAAATATTAGCAAGTATCAATAACAAAAGCAAGTTTATATATTCATTACCTGTGATTTGTCCATCAAAGTAAGATTATATTCCAACAATTGGCATCAGAGCACGTTAATCGATCCAGGGAAGAACGACTGCAAGTGACGATCGATTGAAAAGCAAGAATCAACAGCGAAGGGTTGTTACACAATCTTGTGTATAGCGACAGAAGAGACGCGGTGTGATTCATTCTTCATCATCCGCAAACCAGAAACTCAGAAAACCACCATCCCGAAAACCGAACGAAATCATTATCATAAACCCACCAAAAAAAACCATCATCTAATCAAAAGGAAGGGAAAGAAAGTTCTTGTGTTTGCCTAACGCGAGAAGTAAGAAAAGGGGACTATCATTTATGTTGGCTCTTTGTGTCGACAACAACCAGAGATCAAAAAGGGGATTTCTGCCCTAATTGTGTGAGAACCGGAAGATAAAGAGAGGTTGGGGATACTCCTTTGACTGCCATCAGGGACACACAACACAATATTTGACTAAGTCTTCTAACTTTAACTCTTATATTTCATTTTTGTTATATAAAGTTTAAAGGAATTTAGTGATAAAAAATAAGGAAGTCAATATTAAACTACTGTTGATAAAGAAAGGTGTATTTTCAATTGATTGGGTTAGAAAGTAAGAAAAGTAAGATTAAGTTTTGAATATTTTAATTTAGGGAGACAAAATAAGTTATTTTAAATTAGAAAAATACAAAACTAGTAAGAAGTAAGAAATTGAACCATTGTTGTTCACATAGTAAGAAGTAAGAAGAAACCTATCGTTTTTTAAAAAAACTCTAGTGTTTCCAAAGTAAGTAAGTAAGTGAAACTTTAACGTTTCAAAGTAAGTAAGAGAAAATCTGTTGTTTCAAAGTAAGTAAGTAAGAGAAAACCTAGCGTTTTTCAGAAACCTTAGATTTTCACCAGTAAGAGAAACCTTAGCGTTTCACCAGTAAGAGAAACCTTAGCGTTTCACCAGTAAAAGAAACCTCGGTGTTTCAAAGCAAGTAAGAAAGTACGCAAGTAAGAAAGCATGGTAGAAGGTGACAAGCATGATAACGCATCAAGTAGAGCATCAGTTCGAGAACAAGGAAGTATAGCACTTCAATGTCCAAAACTGAACGAATCAAACTACACCACATGGGCAATTATGATGGAAACAATCTTAAAGGCCTATGGACTTTGGGAAACGCTTGAAGATGCAGAAAAAGTAGATGAAAGAAAGATGCATACATCAAAGCAATGATCCTCACAACATTGCCGGAAGATGTTCTAATGCAAGTTGCACAGTACGAGACTGCGAAGGAAGTATGGGAATCAATTAAAGTACGTTATATTGGAGCAGACCGAGTTCAGAAAGCACGTCTACAAACTTTAAGAAGCGAATTGGAGAACTTAAAAATGAAGACCGATGAAACCGTGAATGACTTTCGGGGAAAATTGGGGCTTATAAGAGGCAAGTGTAAAAGTCTTGGTTCTAATCTTAAAGACAAAGTACTAGTAGGAAAGTTGTTGAACTTCGTTCCAAAGAAGTTTCTACCAATTGTGGCATCCATCGAGCAATATCGAATTTGACAAAATGGCGTTTGAAGAAGCTGTTGGAAGACTAACTGCTTATGAAGAACGCCTCAAGAGTCAAGATGAACCGCAAGAAGATTACCAAAGCAAACTTCTAATGGCAAGTTCAAGTAATCAAGGCCGTGGTAGAGGACGAGGAAGAAACTTTAGTAAAGAAGAAAAAGGACGTGGAAGAGGTACAAGTCGAGAACAAAGCAAGAAAGAAATGAGATGCTATGAATGTGGTGAATTTGGTCACTTCGCATACGAATGCACCAAATGGAAGGATAAAGACAAGAAGCAAGAAGCACATCTCATTTATCAAAGCGACGATGAACCAACGCTACTGTAAAGAGCAAGATAAAAGCAAGTTGAAGACCTGCCTTAAACCAAAGTTTCACTACAAGAGAAATGCCATTTAATGACTGAAACTTTTTTTGACTGAAGAATAAAAAAGTCAATAAAACCATAGCCAAAGTCAATAAAAAAAGGGTTTTGTTAAAGACAACCCTATGGGTTGTATATAAGCCTTCTATAAATATATAATTAACATTTAATAAACATTTAATGAACTTTAAACATTCTATAGTTAACATCACTTACCTTTTTTATAACTATTAAAAGTATATATTTATGGACTATTTGAGTTCATTAATTGTGATTTTCATAATTTTGGAATGCTTATACACAACCCATAGGGTTGTCTTTAACAAAACCCATAAAAAAAAGGCAAAGTCAATAAAAACAATACTCCTCGCATTATTTCTCATCTCAATAAAAAACCACATCTGTTCAAAAAAAAATAAAAAATAAAAAACCACAAGTTTTATCTCTCTCTCTCTCAAGCCGCCATCACCCCTTCACCTCCGGCCACCGTCACCGCCTTCACCTCCGGCTATCAACACCTTCATCTCTGGTTATCTCACCATCTCCGGTCAATTCACCGTCGCCGAAGGTATTATTTCTCTAATTTTAATATACATATAATAATTAGGGTTTCATTTACACCGATCCAATAATCGCTTAATTCGAGCTTATTTCAAGCTAAATTTGTTAGTTTAATCTCTGATTCACGGTATGTTGATGATTAATTTGTATAGTTTTTGTTTGATAATTGATCGATGTATGTGTTTAGGTTTTGAAATTGAGGAGTTAGGTTTATGTTTAGCACGTCGGCCGGAGTTCGAAACCGTTTTAGCCACAAGCTGCTACTCAAGCTCTAGTTGCTGTTGCTGCTGGTACTTACATCATCGGTATATATATTTATATATCTTTTACCTAACTTTTATGTATCTACTCTTCGTTTGCTTAATGGAAGTAGGAATTTTTTCTTCAAAAGAATATGTTGTGAAATATGAACTAGCATAGTCTTTGTGCAATGCGGCTGTCATACTGAAGTGATCAAATTTTTTAGCGAGTTCTTTTTGTAATTGCACCTTTTTTATGACAACTTTATGGATATGTAGTTTCTATCAATTAAGTTTACGGCTATGTAATAAGTTTAAACTTTTCTATATTTAGTTTTTATATTGTCTAGTTACGTAAATAGAAATGGCATCTAATTAAACAAGTGAATGTCAATTCAGTCTTTTTCTTATGTTTGATTTTTAATGCTAGCATTCATGCTTTATAGGATATATCGATCAGGAATTATACAAATACTATTAGCATTTGCTTATTTAGAACAACATGGTGCATCTTGAAACTGATGGTTCATAATTTTGCTATCTAGTTGTATTGTTTGTACTTTTCTTGTCGATTGTTCTTTAAATGGTGTCTTTAACATTGGTTACTAACTTACCAAGGTTTTTTTTTTTGTTGTTGCTGAATATGCAGTAAGCTATCAAGTGATGCTCTTAGGGAGGCAATTACTCAGATCACCACCGATGCCAAGGAGAAGAAGGTCTGTAACTTTATTGAGACTATTGAGCTTCAGATTGGTTTGAAGAATTACGATCAAAAAAGGACTAAGCGTTTCAGTGGTACCGTCAGATTGCCCCACATTGGCATGTAATTAAACACGTCAAAGATTTGCATGCTTGGAGATGCTCAGTAACAACATATAGGTGATGGTTATCCACATGCCTTGTATACATTTAAAGTTTTGTTCAGTAATCTTAGTTTACTTAGTATGTTGCTACTTTTTCGTATAAACAGAACTTTTAGATATTTCTGGAATATCTTACCAGTGCTGTTGTTGTTTGCCGAGCCCGAGCTTCTAAAATATGTCACGAGCAGAGCTCAAGCTTTGTTAGCCTCGGGCTCGGATCGTTTCCATCCCAACTGTAAGTGAGTATATTTATATGTGAAAAGGTTGATGCGTATACTGGTAGTAAGTTATCATCGGTATAACTAATCTATCACTGTCGGTTTAATTTTTAGTTGTTAGTTAGTTTTTAGAAGTAGGAGTTAAGTTTATAGATGAATACTTCTTTTGTTAGGACTGTGTGCTTGTTTTTTATTAATGATTTGAAAATGTTAATATGCAGAATTTGATGCGTACACTGGTAGTAAGATATCGTCTATTAATATCGGTGCTCCTGTCGTCCGGATGTCATATAGTCCGACTAGTGGACATGCTGTTGTTGCTATACTCGAGGTAAGTGTCAGATATTGCCGTTTCTAACAAAATTTAATCTGACTAGAGTACTCGCTATTGAATCATAGTTGATGCATTTACGTTTTGATCGTATTTTGGTATTTTTGGAAACTTATAGACGTGTAATGCATTGATCATTATTAAAATAAATGTATTAATGTAGGATTGTACGATTAGATCATGTGATTTTGATACGGAGCAAACTTGGGTTTTGCATTCGCCTGAAAAGAAGATAGAACGTATTTCAACTGATACAGAAGTGCATCTGGGCTTTAACCCCTCTGCAACAGTGGTTTTCTTTGGTTTTCAGCGCAGGATGAGTGTAACAGGTTTGTTTTTGGATACTGAATGTTTCTGTTGTCGTTTCTAAATACTCTCTACTCAGGGTAAAATTTAAGATGGAACGTTGTCCTTGAATGTAGATTTCTGAGTAATAACTTTCTAGCTGGAGATATTCCTGGATGGATATTTAGCAGCAAAGAAAAGATGTAAGTGATTCATCTTCTTATGTTTTTAGTATCTTTGACTGTAGAATAGAGATTAGTAACTTTATCACTTTCGAATTTTATTGCAGTGATATATCTTGCAACAATTTTACACAGACTCAATCACGGAATTGTCAGTCATCGAGCTTGTATTTTTACACTGTCTATGGTTCTTATCACTTGGTATTTTTACCACAGGAATTTAGTTTCAGCCCTTTCATCTTCAGCTGCCAATAACAAGTATATTCCATCGCCGATATACACACTTTTGAATGTTGATAATGATGTGACCTAACATGATTTTATCTTATACAGAAGCTTGGTGTTTGTCAGACCAACTTACTTGTAGCAGAAACCCCAACCGTAAGACTGAATAATTATGTATACCGTTTCTGTAATTTCTGTACAGGTGAAATGGGGTGGTAAGTTAATGGGTCAAAAAGGTCTCGGTTGAAACAGGTATTTTAGTGCGTGTCTTAGTGGGCCGGGCCAGGTTGGCCTACAAACACCTTGTCCACCTTAATTTTAATATATTTAAAGCTATAACTACTACTTTGTTAAAATAATTACTATATTTTTAATAATTACAATATATTGGTTATATGCATTACAATTGATGACCTTTGACCCATTTTACTATGAACTAAATAATTCAATTTGATACATTTGGGATAACAACACGACCCAAACCGTGATACTTACAAATGGCAACGGCTAAATGTGTTCGACAGCGAGTAGTGGCACAGCTGAAAAGTTTATGTAAGCATGACACCCTTACCACCTTAAGTGTCACTCTTTTTTGATTACCTCTTGAATACATGTGAATAAGTGCATTAAATTTGGTGAACCGTTAATTTTACATTATAAATCTTTGTGATGATGTCTTCATTACAAGGCATAAAAATATGTGGTAGCCTGATGTATGTAATAACTGATGTTTTACATGGTTGCCTATATATGTTTCTGATCATCTAGCTTTGGCTTTACAGGTTCGGTTTCTTACAAAAATCTACCATCCCAACATTGACAAGGTTCGTCATACCCAAATCGGTGTTTCAGTTTATGACTGTTTGACGTTTCTCTTTTTTTTCATACTATTAGCCTTATCCATGCAGCTTGGCAGGATATGTCTTGATATACTTAAGGACAAATGGAGCCCAGTTCTCCAGATTCGCAGTCCTCTTGAGGTAAAATGATTTCTGATTACCAGTAATGCAGTTCTTGTAACAGCGGTTTACCATCCATCGTAACTTAACTGTTTAACTCTGACTGCAGTACAACCATCAAGCTCTGGAACCTTCCATGCCCGAAGCCAAACATAAGACTAGCTGATCAGTTTCATGAAGCTCTAGGTGCTGCTTCCACAAATGAAGAGGAACACATGTATGCAGTTCCTAGAAACACAGGGTAAGTCTTTTGCAGATGTTGTAAATGTGCAGCTATTGGATGGAGTTCTTATAGAGCAATTTTTTTCTTTGTTATCCTTGTTTGATGTTGGTCATATCTGAGACCTTAAGGTTCTGAACGCTTTTTGCTGTTTAACATGTGGAAACCATGTGATTCATATGTAGACATATACATTTTGGAAATGGGTGAATTTGAGTTGTTTCGACTTGTTTTTGGCAATAAAGTTACTTTGTGGTTTGATATATGTATTTCTTATAAATTCATTTTTATATAGTTTTTAAACAAATACTAGCATATAAAATGCAGTAGAAATGGGAAAAATGCAATAGAAATAAAAAAACTATTGTTCAAGTCTTTTAGTGACTGAATAAATACTAGCATATAAAATGCAGTAGAAATGGGAAAAATGTTTTAAGTTTTTCTTTTGGTGCCTATAGTGACACATAACAATCAGACACAAAATGTAAAAGACCTTTTGTCTGATATTAAGCGTCACAAAAGACTTTTAGTGATGGTGCCTTTAGTGTCACTTTTTCTTTCAGTGGGAGAAGACCAAAATGTCTTTTGTGACTGATTTTATGCCTTTTCTGACACTTATTATCAGTCATTAAATGTCATTTATCTTGTAGTGTTTAGTTTAAGGGGGAGTGTTGATAGTTAACCTAAACCTTTGGGTTAAATGGGTCAAATTAGAAAGTTAAAGTAGCATGTGTATTTTATAGTTAGGACCAAAAGTGTCAAGATAGAAAGTTAATAATTGAAATACAGTTATTAACGGTTATGACAGTTAGAGTCGGTTAGTTTGTGTCTGTTGGATGGTGTCGGTTGGTTGGCTATATAAAGCCACAACCACCGTAAGTTTCATATGAACAAATATTAGCAAGTATCAATAACAAAAGCAAGTTTATATATTCATTACCTGTGATTTGTCCATCAAAGTAAGATTATATTCCAACAAAATTCACATATTTCCATAACACACAAGTACCTGGTAAAATTACTAACCGTATAAAGCATCACTAGATGCACTCCACATGAGATCTGCTCAAAGTTACACAATATTTAGTGACGATGAAGAAAACAATGTTTACATATTAAGTTGCCACCGGCTACATCTAACCATATTAATATTAAAAAGTTGAACCAGTGTTTGATTCATTTACATATATTATATCTTTGTTTTCGAATAATAATGAATGTCTTTACGAACGAAAAACACAGAAACATGCATTTTAAATTACAGATTCTTGTTTGGTTGTGGTTTTCAAAAACCGAAATATAGCTTCTTCTTTTTCTTTTTTTTTTCTTTTTTTTTTCCGCATAAAACCGCCTCACCCGGCCCATATATGCTCACCCCAGATTCAGGTGGGAAGTAAATAAATAATTGAAATTTAAGTTCAAAAAAAGGTAATTTTGAGGATTTAACAATATTCGTACTTAAGTTTTTAGGTTAAAAAATTAATTTGGTTAATTTACAGTAGAGTTAAGATTCTACTTCAGTTCATATATTCTCCCTATTTTAGATAGATAATGAAAACCCCGCCCAGAGATATTATATTATTGATAGGTATTTATAACCCTAACGGACCCAAAGCCCACAACCGGGCTCGGGTCATCTACGTCTAATAGGCTCGGGCCATCTACGTCTAATAAATTTAACATGGTCACCATGCAAAACCTAGGCGACTGAAATTTTGTTAGAACTCTTAATTCCAGCGATTTTCTCATAGGTCATACAATGTCAGATCATGTATCTGATGATTTGATTAATGAAATCTTTGAAAGACTACCACCTAAGTCCCTCTTGCGGTTTAGATCTCTCTCCAAATCATGGTGTTCTCATATTCAGAGCCCCGGTTTCATCAGCAGGCATGCTCTTCGATCTAGGAAAAAAACACCTAAAATACTCATTAGACATTCTACTAATTATGACAGAGAATATATCGACATGTATACCTTACATTCAGAAGACCAGTTTGCGTTGTCGAAACCTGAATGGCTAGATGTGAGCATACTTGCAGTGAAGTTCCCTGTGGCTATGGGTCATATTGTTGGTTCATGTAATGGGATTCTGTGTCTGTTCCATTACACTTATGATACTTTTAGTCTTTGGAACCCTTCAATTAGGCATGTAACAACTTTACCCCCGGCACCTGATCATGATTATCCGTGTCTAGTCGGTTTTGGTTTTGACCCAAGCATTGATGATTACAAGATTGTGAGGATATCCAATGAAAGTTTGTTTGTTTACACCATCAAGACTGGAGCTTGGTGCCCAATTGCATCCCCTGCCACCGTATATAAGGATTCATGTGCGTGTTTTTTCAATGGAGCATTGCATTGGGTGGTGATGGACACTTACATACTAACATTCGATCTAACCACTCATGTTTTTGCCAGATATTTTGCCCAATCCTAATTGGCAAACAAGACAACTAATAATCATCAACGGTTCTTTAGCTGTGATTTATGTTAATGGTGAGTATCGGCCTCCAAAAGATAAAGATAACAGGATTTGGATCTTGAAAGAGTACAAGAATGTCCCTTTTTGGTCTGGTGCATATAAATTTAGTCGATTTAAACCTGACTTCAAATATCTAGCTAGAGGATCGAAAAGTGTTCTGCAACTCACGACTAATGGTCACATGTTGCTCTATATTGGTAACAGATTGCCCAACTTTAGTGAAGGTATGTATGGAGTTTATAATCCTGAAACTGGAAAGTGGGATCCCTCCATGATTATGCATTTTCAAGATTCTTGGCATATTGACATGCAAACGTATGTTGAAAGCCTTGAATTGTTGGACACAAAGCAGGGACAGAAAAAGATAGATGAGATAGCTAGTCACAATGCTATAGCATTAAGGAGGTCAGAAATGCCCCAGTTCTATAACATCATGTAATTATGCTTTGGGCATCTATCTTGAATTGCTATTTCTTTGATATCTCTATTATATTTTGTCTATTTGGACTGATGTTCATTAGTAATGTGTTAGAACCATGATTTAAGCGTTTAGTTATACAAAGGAATGACTATGGGTGTGTTTGGCAAAAGTAGCTGTGAGCAGTAGTAGTAAGCAATAGCTGTGAGCAGTAGCTCACCGCTCACTACTCACAGCTTCTTAAAGAAGCATTGGAAAATTGAGCATTCCTAAAAAATAGGAAAGCTCGTCGCTCCTTTTCCAAACGACTACTGAAAATCAAAATGCTCATTGCTTCCTTTCGCTTCAAAAAGCTTCAAACGGCTCCGTTCAACATACCCTATGTTGTTAGGATGTGGCCTTCGACCAAGTCGGTTTCTCAGATTGTAGGTCTTCATGGTTTTGGTTCGGATGGAAGCAGGAGGGTTTCAGTATAATCTGATCAAGGGTGTTTGGAACAGGCGAATATCAATTACACAAAGTATGTCACACAGACGATTTGCTGCAGCGAATACACAAAGTATTCTCATAAAACTAAGTATTGATAAGAACTTGATATTCACACATAATTATCATTAATCGAATGAACATGTATTTGATTGAATTGATTACAACTGATATCGATCGTTGATTATTGTTTACAGACTCTAACCTATTTATACTACATGAATCGGTACTTTTGAACAAGAGGAATACCGATTCATATAAAGTAATCGACACAACTTAAACTAAACGTTACAACCCTTATTCTAAACCGGTTATATTGTTTCTTTTGACCCAGCCCACACAATGTTTCGATATATACCGAAACTTGCAAGTATACATAATATATATACACTAAACTACCCTTAACATTGCTTCCCAACATTAATGGTCCAACATGTGTATATGACAATGGTAATGGGTTTATAAACCCATCACCCTCAAACCAAACACCCCACAAGTGATTCAACCATAAAACAAAAATCAGTCCAACGATGAAATATGGATATACCATGTATTAGAAAGGATACCACAAACTCGACGACAATGTTTCTAGCCAGTACCTGTAGAGTTTAATTATACTTTTCTCAGCCATCTTTCAAGCCAAACTATGCAACTCAAAGTGACACAATTAGAGTAAATTACCATAATAACACAAGACACAACATTAATGTAGGATTAAGAAAAGTAATTGAAAAAACAATTCATAGCAACTACTAAACAATCTATTCTTGTCAAAAGCTCACACACGATGACAATAATATTAAAGTCAGAAACATTAGAAACTGCCACAAGAGAAAACAAGTTTCTTAACCTGTCAACCTGGGCAAACCATAACACACAGCATTACCCCAAGCCCTAGCTATGAATCAGTATAAAGATAACTCGTCACTTAGGCTTTTCATAAACTACTGTACACTTATATAATGTTATTTTCAGGCCGTCGCCTATTCCCAACACCTTTTTTACAAATCTAATAGCAACAAACGTGACCAGTAAATACTAATTTGATTAGGTCATGTTGGTTGGTCTGTATTTGGTGAAATAGGTTTAAGGAAAGGGGCTGCCATTTTAAGGGCAAATGCAAGGGGTAGTTGCTGGCGGGAGTTCCCATTAATGGGCAAGAACCTGATTATAATACACAAGTTATGCCTCCGATCCCATAGCTAGCTATTGGTTAATTATGGCACCATTGTGTCACCAGCTGACGTCAACATTTGTATGTCGGTGTCTTCTGTTGCTTTTGTTGTGTAGTCCATCTTCAATTCACCGGCTGTTGACATTCAAGAAACGTTTTATGTTAAGAGATGGTAAAGGGCAATATAGTATTTTTGCAATACGTCAAAACGGGTGGCAATGACCCTGAAACACATTTTATTCGAATTAAAAAAAAAAAAAAATCTCTATATGAACACAAAATTTATGTGCTTACTATAAAAAAGTTAACTTAGAACATATTTCCAGAGCATTTTACCCATTAAAAATAAAACATGATTTTGAGTCAAAGGAACAAATTTTTGCTAAATGAAAACAGAAGTGCTAATATGACTTCCTAACGTCAAAAAACACAAACTTGAGGAGCAACAAATTCACATATTTCCATAACACAAGTAGTTGGTAAAATTACTAACCGTATAAAGCATCACTGGATGCACTCCGCATGAGATCTGCTCAAAGTTGCATAATTAGTGACGATGAAGAAAACAAGGTTTACATAATAAGTTGCCACTGGCTACATCAAACACGTATTAATAGAAGAAAACAAATTACCAGGATTATCATTTACAGCATCAAAGTTCTTGTACGTATAACCCACAAAATTCAAGTCCTTGGGATTTAGCTGCTGCTGTATATAAATATTGAGAATACAAGCCTTACAATACAACTATGTTAAACAATCACTAAAATAGGCCTTATCATTCATCAGTATAAAAGATCCGGTTGGTTTGACTTGTAAAAAAGGACCATTTCATCATACTAATAGTTAATGTTCTCGATATGAATAACAACATTATAATTTAACCTTTCTAAAGAAAAATATACAAGAAGGACATACCTTGCGTGAGGGTCCTGAACTAGTTCTTCCAGAAGTTGGAGGATTCAGCTGATGACAAGTTCAAAGATTTAGTCTAAATTATTTCATTGCTAGTAAAGGATATCGAATGGTGCAATAATGTATATACCTCATCAAACTTCATAAAATTTTGGGTGTCTAACTCATCGTTGACTTCTGGTTTAAAAGCTGCTTCCATTTCATACAGTTCATCCCACACAACATCCTTGAACCATGGATGAGCCTAAGACAACACAGGCGGTTGTGTGAAACAAAACTATAGTTAACTTGCGCAGTGTATGCATGTGCTTCTAATTAGTTGATCAAAGTGAAAGTTCCTCATAACAAATTAGAAGAAGGGGTAAACAGGTTTTTCTTTCACCCTTGTAAGTCGATTGTGGTGCAGCTAATATGAAACT
>OU343222.1:18036584-18158011 GCA_910596185.1 Chrysanthemum makinoi
AAAACACAATCAATTACTACGATATTTCGTTTGTCAATCAGATCCCTGAGTGGTCCTCATAAGTTTGGTGTCGATAATCATGGGGGTGTCAAACAGGGATAATTGAATCAAATCCAAATTTCTTTAAAATCTATGTTGCATATTTAGATTGATTTATGAAAATGCCTCCGGGACTTTGTGAAATTTGTAATCCCAAGAAAAACGATATTTGTCCCATCATTGACATTTGAAATTAGAACTCATTTTCATTAGAAAAATGATCACATTCCATTGGGTCAGTCGAAGCAAAAAAATATTCATCAACATAAATTTGAACATGAGTTAAATGTTTGCCTGACTTCCGGTGAACAATGTAGGATCAACTGCTCCTTTACTGAATCCGGTTGATAGAAGAAACTTTGACAGGGTATCATACCATGCCCTCGGTGCTTGCTTTAAACCGTAGAGAGCCTTCTTCAGACGATAAACGTGAGTAGGATGCTCTTGATTCACAAATCTTTCAGGTTGGCTGACGTAGACGACTTCTTTAAGATCTCCATTCAGAAATGCCGTCTTTACATCCATCTGATACACTACCATGTTCTTACTAACAGCGTTAGCCAGAAAGATTCTGATTGCCTCGATTCGAGCAACAGGAGCAAAAGATTCTTCAAAGTCTATACCTCCTCTTGACGGTATCCTTTAGCAACTAATCGAGCCTTGTTTTTCAACACATCACCATGCTCATCAAGTTTTACTTTGAAGATCCATTTGAGAGCTATAATCATAGCACAGTCTGGAGCAGGGACTAACTCCCATACATCAAGTCGATCAAACTCATGAATTTCATCTTGCATGGCATTGAACCAGCTGTCTTCATTCATGGCGGTTTAACATCTTTTGGTTCGATCTTAGAAAGTACGGAGTTGAAGAAACACCATAAGGCATCGGTTGCAAGTTGTTTCGGGGTTGATACAGGACGAGAGGGATTTCCAATGATGTTGTCTAATGGATGATCGTGAGTCCATTTTCGAAGGTGTTCATGTGGCAGGTGTTGAGGAACTGAGGTAGCTGAGTCGATGTCTCCGAAGAAGATGGTTTGATGATGATTCGGAGTAGCAAATATGTTTTCAAATGGAGCATCTTCCAGGAGTAGCAAGGGATTAACCATCATTGATGCAGAAACATTTCCATGATGTACATTTGAAGAATGATGATTTGTTGATGAGATGAAGGATCAGCCAGAGTGCTTCTTGACTTAAAGATATTGAGATGAAGGATTGACTTCATTCACGTGAATATGAGCATCCCTTTGAGGAATCATCTCATTTAGTTCAGAATGAAAGTTCATAAATGGACAAACAATGTTTCAATCATCTTGGAGATAGAGACATATGGACATTGAGAGGAACGACAATGGGAGTATCTTGACAGTAGGTTTGAAGGGGAGACTAAGTCCAAGGAGCACTATTGAAAGACCAGGGAGCCATTTGGGTCAGCTCATCAAACGTAACTTGAATGGTTTCCATGATGTTCGGTTCTTTTGTTATATATTTGGTATCCCTTTTTGTTTGGTGCGTATCCTACAAATACTCCAATGTCAGCTTCTTTAGCCCTTAGTTTTCCTAAGTCTTGACCCTCATTAGTTGGATAGCACAATGCACCAAACACACGAAGGAAAGAGAGATTAGGTTTTCTGTTGTGGACAAGTTCATATGGAGTTTTTCCATGTACGGTGTGGATTAGGGAACGATTTTGTGTATAGCATGCAAGTGGCGATTGCCTAGCCACCCAGAGAAACATTGGAACCTTGGAGTAAATCAACATTGTTCTAGCGGCTTCAACCAGAGTCCGATTTCGTCTTTCAACTACACCGTTCTGTTGAGGAGTTCGTGAATACTCTTTGATGCTGATTCCAACGCTTTCATAGAATTCATTACTAGTTGTTTGTTGACACAACAATCAGCCCATTGTCTGCTGACAATTCGGACGGTTTTGTTAAGTCGAACCTGCACTGCTTGATGAGTTTGATGATGATATTAGGAGTTTCATCCTTTGTCCTTATGAACTTGACCCAGGTGAATCTAGAGTAATCATCAACCACAACTAACACATATTTCTTCCCAAAGATATTTTGTACTCTCATTGGTCCACATAAGTCCATATGAATCATATGAAGGACTTCTGTGACAGAGTTAGTAGGTTTGGGTTTATGGGCATATTTCTTGCTTTTTCCAATTGGCATGCTGAACAAAGATGATCCTTTTCATTCTTTAGTCTAGGTAAACCTACAACTAGGTCCTTTCTGGAAAGATCGTTGATGGTGCCGAAGTTCAAGTGATTGAGACGACGGTGCCATAACCATGACTTTGTTTTTGAAGCCTTTGATAACAAGCGATGGAGAAGCCCTCATCATGTCATCGATAGAGATGGTGTAAAGGTTTGACCAACGAGTTCCTTTTAACAGTTCCTTACCATTAAGATCTCTAACAAAGCAGTATGTTTTCTCAAGGCAACTTCTAGATCAGACTCACAGAATTGACCAACGGAGAACAGATTATGACCCAACCCTTCAACATAGTAGACTCTCGAGATGACACTATCACCAACAACATAATCATACCATACCCCCTCATAATTAGCACCAAATGATCATTACCAAATCTAACAGTCCCGATGAACTTGCTCACGAAGTTCATGAGACGCGGACCGGCTCACGATCATATGCTTGGAACAGCTGAGTCCAGGTACCAAGAGTACGATTTGAACGACCGCATCTGTTGAACACAGACAAGAATGGATAACTCGATAATTGGGATCCCCATGCAAGAATGGGTTCCATTTGGTTAGTACCAGTATTTGGAACACCCACATCAGAATCAGAAACATCCATATCAGAAGTAGAAGCAATGGAATCATTGGAATAGATGCAATGCTTGGTGTCTGTTATTTGCCTATTCAAAGTATGTCCACTTCTTAAGGGAATAGTTCTACCAGTAGGCATCCATTTTCTAGTGGGCATAATCTTAGCAGTGTGAGAACAAACTGATATTCTTATGACCAACAGGTATCCAATAATAACCTATCTTTATAAAAGTTCTTCCTGTGGGTTTCACTGTTTTCTAACAGTCTTTGTTGTTTTTGCTTTTTGCCTTATTTGCACGATTATTAGCATTAGCATTTTTAACTGGGCATTTGACAGCATTAGACAAAGCATTCACACCACATTCATGATTAGCAAAGATCAAGCATGCAGCATTACAAGGTTTGCAGATAGTATCAGAATTCGAATTAATTACAGTGCGCCTAAGGCTAATACTAGAATCAACACGATTCGTTTTATTCAACTCAAGCCTAACGTTCCTAGATTGGTCTTCTACTCTCTTCCAGTGCACATTCTTAGCTTGCAAGGTCCTATCATTCCTTGTATTGTCTTGAGACTTTGACCTGCCTTGCTTTAAAGTCACTAATCACTCCTGTAGAGGGAATGGGAACATTAGTTGGTTGATCTAATTTTTGCATTCCCGAACTTGATGTGCAAGGATCTGAAGTACTAGAAGGCACATTAGTGTATACTTTAAGACTGGATTTGAGCTTTTGCAGGCACACTAAAGTTCACTTTCTTAGCACTAACATATCTCGAATCTGAACTACTTGAAGGCACATTAGTGTTTCCTTTTTTAAGACTGGGCATAGAACGGATTTCCGGCTTGGCACTAGGCATAGAACAGGGCATCACAGCTTTGCCTTTTTCACCTAAGGTTAAGGATTTTGGGCATGTGGCAATTACACATTCTAGCAACTCTTGAGATCGTTTGGCCTGGAGGCAAGCAAACCTAATTTCACTATCAAGAGGTTTATTAATGAAATCCTCTTCGACAATCTCACGGAGACATTCTAGACTATCCTTAAGGTGAGCACAGTATTCATGAAAAGCATGTTCATTATTCCTAAGATGAGGAGGAATATATTTAAACGTCACAGTGTATTTGCAGTCTAAGGGTGACTTTGAGACAACATTCTTATTGAAAACAAGTGGCGGTTTCCCATTTCCCTGACTTCTCAGATTCTCAATTTCCTTTTGTAAAGACGTTATTTTTCGTTGTTTTGGTCACGGGTGACTTTCATTGAATCATATAACTCTTTAAAATGTCGTTTAACTTTTCATTTTCTTCTAGAAAACTCTCGTTTTCCTTTTGTAAGGCATCAACTAAGTTTTGAAGATGAAAAGTTTGAGAATCTGAGAATCTAAAGATGGAGGGATTTGGGAGCCTGTCTTATTGTTCGTTTGACCCTTTAATTGAGAGATTTGGGCTTTCAACTTTCTGATCGCGTTGCATGAGCTTGAATCTGCTCATCACGTTTGTTAATTTGAAAAACTGCATCAAACTCTAGAGCATCTGACGATGTCTTGACATTTGAAGTTTTAACATTTTCTTTAAGATGTTGATATTTTAGTTGTAAATTAAAATGCTCAACTTCCAGTTTAGAAAAATGTTTAACCAAATTGTTGTGATCATCTAGTTCAATTTTCTCGTTTAGTTCAGAATTAGTTTTTCAAGCTCAATGACACGATCATGGGAGACTTTCAGGGCCACAGATAGTTCATGAAATTTGAAAGCATTAATAGAGCAATTTGAAGCAGTGAAAAAGATATCTTGAGCAACACATTCAGTAATAAGAGTCTCATTTAAGGTATGCAAGTTCTTCCTCTCAATCTCATTATATTTTAGTGCACGTTCATAATCACTAACTTCAACTACCATTGCATCAAATTCCTTTTCCATTTCTTAATATTGATTTTTGTCCCCGTTTTAAGACTCTCAAAGTGATCTTTTAGTTGTTTAAAGAAAGGCATGACCTCAGTTAAATAACATTCTTTCATTTGCTCAAAACCCCTTTCCCCTTCGTTATCCCAGGGGTGTGATCCTTTTTTTACAAGTTTTCTCAAAATCGGTAAATAGTTGAAGAATAACATATTGACGGATTAAGGTCTTGCTCTTAGTGGCAATAGTTCTAGGAACTAAATGCATTGGTGTATTTGGAGGATACTCAGCCGCTTTAGGGAATTTCCTACAAGGGGAATTCTTTTCAACAAGATTTTCAGCTTTTGCAAGTCCATATCCTTTTTCCAGAACACTTGTTCGGGAGTCAGCAATGTTTGAGGCTTAAACATGTTCAAGGAAATCCAGTTTTCCTTCTTGTAGTCATGGGGAGTGATAATAATCTTTTTCTCTTTGCATTTAGGGTCATCTAGTTTTTTGTTCATCCTTTCCCTAGTGACTTCATCTGATTTCTTATCTTCCTCAGTGCACTCAACGCAACTAGGTTTCTGCCTAGGCTTAGAATTTCATTACCATTATAAAGCACCTTATGAGCATTTCTAGCCTTTTTAATTACCTCTGGATTCGGTTCCTCAACAAGGGGAATGCTATGCTTATCGCTTAAGACTCGATGTTTAGTGACCATGTGAGCGGTCTGAATGGTGTTTCCTTGTATGTACAACTTGTTCTCAAGTTTGTTTTTCAAAGTTTTCGGATTAGAAAAATCTCTCAAGAGTTTTGATTCCTTTGCATTAAATTCTTGCTTAAGCATTTTCACATTTTCTTGAAGTTCTTGTTTTTGCTTAGATGTTTTAGAGAGTTTTTCTTGCAAGGAATTTAATTCTTGTTTCAATATTTCTTCTCTAAACTTACTTTTTCTAATTACTGTTCTTACTTGGTTATCCATTTCCTGCTCACGCGTGGTCAACTCAAACTTAGCACGTTGTTCATAAATAGCAACACGTTCTTTATAGGCATTAAGTTCAAATAATGGAGTCATCAGGGGCACATGCAGTGTATTCATCACAAACATAGTCATTGTTGACTGCAGAAGATGCATCACTTGGTACAACTTCACTTTCACTTTGTTTCACGTATTGATCATATGGGACAATATTGATATTACCATATTTCAATATTTGATTCAATAGTTTCAGTTGATTGTACTTTGTCATGCATCCGGTGCACATCAGCATCATCGTATAGTTTTAATACCTCTGAGATGAGCTTGTCATGGGATGGCCCAGCTAGTGATGTAGAGGAGACCTTGGGAGAAACCATTGGAGAAATGCTAGCCATAAAATTGTGTGTGCCGTAGGTCCATCATCCACATCAGAGTCGTATGCATCACATCACGACTTGAACTGAAAGGCATCTGATGATTGTGACCTATCTCCTGAATAGGATGCTCATCCACATCTGCATCAAAGGTCTTGGCATTGCCCCTCAGAAGAAATAGCAATTCCTCTTCATTCAGGTAGCACCATTGTCCTGAGCTTGAGCCAGCAGATCTTCTCTCTGAGTAATCAAGCCTCTGTGGGCGCTTTGAAGATGTACAGTTCCTTGCAATGTGTCCCTCTCCACCACAGTTATAACATTTGATGAGCTTAGTTTGACCTTGGTTACCATTCCTTCCTCGATTCGGGTTTCCAACATAACCTCTCCCAGCTCCACCTCGTCCCTGATCATACTGTCTTTCCTGTACTGGTTGCACCACGATCCTTCCATCTTTAATAGTGGCTTGATTGTGTGGGTTAGATGCAGTTCTGAGGTTGTTGTTGGTTTGTGGGAGAGTATTCATGTTTTGATGATGAAGAGCTAGTTGATCAATGAAGCTACCCACGTGAGTATCAGCATCAGCTTGTTTGTACATAGGATCAGAAATGAGTTTGTGATTACCATTACCCAAGGGTATGACTTGTGATGCTTTGGTTGTGATTCCGATGTTTGAGTAGAAAGCTGTAGAGTCATTAGACGAGCTTGTCTCTCCCTGGTTGGTTTTGAACTGATTGAGAATTAATTTTCAAACATAGCATGTCTCTCATTCTGAAGGAGGAAGGCATAGAGTTGCTCATAGTTTGTATTCTTCAATCCTTTAGTGAGCTTCACAGCGGTAACAAACTTGTGCCATTCGGGATTCATGTTGTTCACAAATTTTGAGTTCAACTGAATGTTAGGCATAGTCATTCTGATGTTCCTCATGTCATTAACTAACTTATGAAATCTCACATAGTACTCATAGACACTCTCATCTGGTTTCATCTTGAAATGCTCAAATTGGTCATAGAGTTGGGATTCTCTGTCTTCCATAGTTAATCAGAACCTGAGAGAAGCATCTAACATTGTCCCAAACTGCCTTAGCATCTTGTTATGATTGATCGCTTGTAGATGTCTTTAGGAAGACCTGAAGAACAATGTTTGAAGCCCTCGATATCTGCATCAAATCTCTTTTTATCTTTATCATCAAGCTCATCATACATCTTAGGTCTGTCAATTCCGTAAACAGGAGTACCATCTGCATTAGTATCAAGTATGTCTCTAGTCGTCTCAACTCGATATGGTCCTTCATCAATGGATTTGAGAATGTTGACACCATTTTCCTTTCCAAGGCAATAAGTCTTAATTCGTTGAGCCCAAGAGTCGTGAGTCAGTTGGTCAAGCATGGGTGGACGAGTATCTGAACCAGCTGCTTGAACATCTTTGGCAACAGTGGAGATAACAGTGGGAACGTTGGTAGACATGTTAACAGATTATACGGGATTTTATAGCTCTATGATTAAACCGGGAAATGGATTCTTTCACGGGATTTTACTGAATCAAGAGAAAACCGTAAACAATCACTCAAGACTCTAGATGATAAAATACTAAATCGCTAGAAATTAGTGCACTAAGTCGCTAGATATTAATGCACTAAGTCGCTAACCCTTAATTCGCTACACCCCTAAGTCGCTAGAGTCCCAAGTCGCTAACAGAAAAACAAGTCGCTAAGTAGTAACTCGCTACAGACCAAGTCGCTAACCAAATTTTGGCAGCAATTGCTACACAAGTCGCTAGAGACACAAGTCGCTAAAGAGCAACTCGCTACTGACCAAGTCGCTAACACAAGTCGCTACCCGTAGTGGAGAATCCACTACTTGTACTTTAACTCGCTAGATCTAACTCGCTAGTTCCAACACTGTAAGTCGCTACAAAATTGTGAAGCAAGTCGCTACCAAGAAACTATTCCGTGAGCTAAGTCGCTAGCTTGAAAAAACCATATAAACCTCACTTTTCAATCCAAAAAACAACCCAACCAAGATGATTCAAGCTTACCAAATGAAAACCTAAACACTTTTGATGATTCTAAACATAAAAGTACAACCAAAATCAAAACTTTAACACTAGAAATCAATCAAATGATGCCAAAACCACTAAACTTTTTCAAACTTAAAAACCACCTAAAACCACTAGAAATCCAAAGATGTGTAAGATATGATCTAACCATGGCTCTTGATACCAATTGTAAGATATAACTTTTCACATACACATCATAACATTAACACAAGGTAGGATATAGATGGAATTCTAGAGAGAGAAAGTTAGAGGTTTAGGGAACTTAGTGAGAGAAAGTGAAAGATATTATTATGAGCTCCAACTCTCTCCTTGGGAGGTAGAGAGTATTTATAGTCTTACATAAAACGCCACACAACGGGCTGTGATCGGCATACAGTGGGTAAGACCCGTCCGTCCTCCACGGTGATACTTAACTAAATACTACTTAACTTAAAATAACTACGACTACGAGCTTTTTAACGATTACATATACTTGAGGTGACCGACTCTTTAATACCGGGAATTTCTATTCCTAACAGAATTGATTAAACTTACAATAGTTTTACGAAATCAATTTAAATAATGGAATATATCATATATGTTTATATTGAAAGAATATCTTGTCTGGTGAACAAGATAGGTTTTCAGTATAAATAGAACCCATGTCTCATTCGGTTTCCACAGCGAAAACGCAGCTCCACTGTAGACGTATTCCTGCACCTCGATCAGAAACACGCAGGCTTCGGTGATCTTTCAAACAAGTAAAGTTTAGTCGGATGTGCAAAGCTTTGGACGTTGTACCTGGAAAACAGACGGCGAATCTGTTTTAAGGGAATCGTGTTTTACACGAGCCTCGTTCCACGACTTTTACTGTTTTATTCATTTATTAACTGTAATCTGATTTCGTTATTAATAAAAGTGTGCACCGTTTCCCACAATAAATAGGAAGGTGATGGTCTCATGCAATTGAAATTTTCCAAATCATCAGGCAACAAGTGTTTTTTCTTGTAACTTTTTAAGTTCTTAAACTAAAATTTTTTGTAGCCTCTTGATTTATCAAATCACAACACGCTAGTTAATTTTATAAAAAATTGTTGAACTACCTCGTTAGCTTTCAATGAATTAACTCGCAAAGTGACCACGCTTTCTTGTTGTGTTTGTATTAGCTTTTGATAAAAAGGTAGTAAAATTTTTTGGCTAGCTTATGTTTCGATCATGACTATCATGATCATTGTTCAAGCTTAGGATCCGACTAACAAGTAGTCATTTTCTTTGTAGAAATATTATGGCACTAGAGAAAGCAAATAACAAAGATTCACATGTCAACTTGATGACTTTTGTTTCGTTTTTGGATTAAACACTTATTTTTAATTTTGGCAACAATGAACGTGGTTCGACTTACGGGTATACTAATCGTCGCATACTTTATAGCTTTGTTTTTTATTAGCAAGTCATAAGATTTATATGGCCACTATGTTCGGAGTTTACACATGCTTGTCTCAATTTCGATTTAAATTCACGAATAGTTGATAATTAAAGGAATAAATTACACTCAAACAAATACAACATAACTACTAAAAACGTAACAATGAGAGTATGGTTTGAAACTAACTTTAATATGTTATCTAATGGTAGTAGTAAAACATTAAAATCCAACAATCGTCAAAACTCAAAGAAAAAGTGAGTCAGTTCACCATAGTTAGGCAAACCTAACAGCATTACAACAACATTAGATGTTCAAAAGATTTTTTAGTTTCGACAATAAAGCTGATGATGTACGTCGTTGTTTTGCTAATATGCACCAGAGCATATTTTTTATTTTGCAATCGGCTTCTGGCCAGCATTGTTGTGCTCAATGTTTTGAAACTTGGGTCGACCCGGCCGGGTTAACCAGTTCCGGCCAAAAAAAGGGAAAAAATCATGTTTTTAAAAACGGGTTAACCGGTTAGACTCGCCGGGTTTTAAGTGACCCGGTTCTCGAACACCGATCAGGTTTGGTTTTTTTTATTTTTTTAATAAAAAATTGGGTTGAGCCGGTGGTCGAACCGGGTTGACCCGGCTGAAATTTTCTTTAATAGAAAGCCGGGTTGACCGGACGGTCGAACCAATTGAACCAGTAAAAACCCGGTTTTCAAAACACTGGTTGAGCTAGTTTCGTGCACCGTATTATGATATATTTTTAATCAAATTTTTCTTAGAATTTATCTTGCGGATGATATGAACTCATGTGTGAGTGAACCATGCCATGGTGTGTTTCATTGAGATGAGATGTTTATAAACTATTATATTTTCGATTTTAATGTGCTTTATTTATTCATCACTTAAAATAAAAAAAACCCCAAAAATAAAAAAAACTATTTTGTCCTTTTGTTTTATATCTGCTTAATTAACTCTTTAATTATTATTCCTAGTCACAAAAGGTGACAACATATAGGGTTGTTACGGCAGAAAGAAAATCAAACTATATTTTATTAGTTCAAATACAGTCGATTGTAGCAACATGAAGATGAAAAAAAAAGTTGAGAACTCATAGTTATGTTGTCCATGCTGTTGGAATTATATAACATGACTAATCATAAATATAAACAATAAACATCAAAGTAAGTGCGGAAGCGTATAGGAACATATAATGAATAATTAATTAACTAAAGAATAAAGTATGCGTACCTTACTTGATTCTAGTCGAACAAGAATCAAATCCACAAACTAGCAATTAGGATGAACCCTAATTAGGGTTTATAGGATTATGTGAATTACCCCTTACCGTTTGTAATCAATCCAAGAATAATAACAAAAGTATGTTATTACTATGTTCTTGTACACACGTACTAAACCGAATTAAAGTAATGCTAGTTTTATCAAACAAAATAACTTGGTTTGTGGAAAAGTAATGGATCGACACCCAAAGGTGATGTACGATCGGTTTGGACAAGAAAAAACACACAAAAAAATTTAGGGTTTAGCTAATGAGCACAAGAGATGGAAAAAATAAAACCCCTAGCCTTGTTTATATACCCAAGCAAACTTGGTGAACAAGTTGGTTTTTCTTTCCTTGTATTGTGTCCCTAGGCCGATCGGTTAAGGATATCCCATAGGGATTCCGGAACCTTCCCAACTTTTGCAATTAAGTCCTTTCCAAATACCCTTAACGTCCGTTAGTCAATTACATTAATTACTTAACGTCCGTTAGTTATTTCGTTTAATAAATAAATAAATACAACGTTTATATTTAATTATTTAACTTTAAATTCTCATACCTAAAGTGTGCAATCCCATAGTCTCGAGTTCGATACTAACTCACGTCTACTAATTTATATCCATAAAACCAACAGCTCCCACTGGGATATATCTTAATAGAGTGATCACATCGGTTAGCGTCTAGCAACACTTCGATGCCTCTAGTACAACTCGAGCAAGGTCTCTTGGAAAAACCTTTTAATGATTTCTCATTATTATTATCCTTTGTTTCTAATACCATGTTAAATAAAGATATGGAATTAAGTCATTCTTTATTCAACCATTCTGTTTCTCGTTATTAGTGATTGAACAAGATTACCAAATCTTCTAAACATATTTAGGGAGATTTGGGTGTGGCAACAAACATCTTGTCAACTCTACGAGGGGCCCAACAGTATTAAACTCCAAAATAAATTTGAAGGAACAAATTCTATCTTGACTACGAGAATAATCCACGAACTTTGCAACACTTCAGGAAACAACCCTTATGACTACCAGTTACGTATAGCGTTAAGTTGTTCCACAGAAATGCACTACATTCATGACACTTATGGTATATCAAGTCTGAGGATAACTATTCATAATTTACTTATAACAATATCCATAAAGTAAAATCATGTAGTTGGGATAAGTCCTATATCAATTCATTGAAATATCTGAAATTGGTATGCATTCTCATCAATATACTTTCAAGTATATTCTACCATATCTCTCCGATTTGTCTTAGTTTAATGATACTCCATATCATTAATTGACAACGGACGATTTAGAATAAATAAATTTATTCACGGATTAAACATGCAAATATAGGATACAATATATTATAAAATCAATCATACCAAGTATGATTTTATAATAATTGTTTAACATCCCTTATCCAAATACCAAATAGATCAATGCATGAAAATTCCAATTGATGAATTATGCCTCAAGTAATGACAATCATACTTGTTGACAAAACATAAATCAACCAATTTGATCTATAGTAATTTTGAGAATACTTATTTCAAGAATTCAATTAATGAAGTCCTTGTATGTGTGCATTCACAATCCATAATAATTCATAAAAGTGTGTGACATCCTCTATCACCAATTTATGACAATTTAAACTTTCAAACATTTTTAAAGTTTTAAAGTATTCTTATTCTTTTAATGTATAATGCAACTGTGCTTTTAGTAGCACTACTAGTTCACATGGCCATTAACAAGGATGAAATCCTACCATGACTAGTATGAGTGTCATCTCAATTAAACCAGCATCATTGTATACAAACAACAATATGCTCATCAAAATCCGTAAACTTTAATATCTCATTGTGTAATGTTTGATGCTTTCCTACTTTCAAGTTTAAAGTGATGACAATTTTACCACATTTGACATATTGTTCATCTATAGAATCTAGGAGCAATTCCAGGCTGAGAATGTAATTCTTTTAGAATATTCATTACAAGGTTATTAATAACTTTTAGTTAAATATCAATGTTGTCAAATCACTTCTTATTCAAGAATGATACAACAATTTTAATACACACAACATGATGTACATGATGAATCTACATGTCAAACTTAGATTTCATTCATGTTCTATCTTGTCAAAAGATATTTATCAATTTCCCAAATGATATATCATGTTTTATTAGAATCATTATTCTGCAAATGTTTATTAACAATAAATATATATTTCAAGGTTGTATGTTTTAATTCTTAAATCTTACAAGTGAAGTTTCATTCCAATCTAAGACTTAACATTTAGCTTACACGGGAATGTTACTTCCTATCTGTTATACAACATATAAGATTTAAAAACCTAACATAATACTCACTAGCTTTGCAGGAATACTTTAAATTTATCTTATTTCAATTATAAATCGAAACTAAGATTTAATAATTAAACATAAGAATAATTTCACGATGCATGCATTAATCCATTCATGAATTATTTGCACTTCGTACACTTTCAAAGATTATATAAATTCAAAAAACCTTTCAATTACTTACCGTCCTCGCTCAAGTAATTTCACAAGAAAGAGTTTTGATATTCCATTGTCATATTTCATATTAATGAAATCTAGTATGACAATTATCATTCTTATATATTTAATGTGTCTTGAAAAGAATATTCAATCATAATTAATTGCTTAAACATGATTAATAATCTTGTCATAAAACATGCATTAAATATGTGTACAATTTTGTCCATATGATTTCTACATAGAAATTCAAACCACTAGGTTTTTCATCTCTTTGAAGAAACTCATTTCCATTCTCTAGTCTAACTATAAGATAAACCAAATCTCCAAAATTGATTATCTTTATGGACAGCATCTTTAACATTCATAGTATGAGTAATTTACCCAATTCATATGTTGGTAATCCATCATACTGATTATCAGGTTTACTATAATCCTGTAACTCATATTTCTCAGCATATATGTCAAATATCTGAGATATCCTTGCAGATCTATGAATGAAAATTCCATCATCTTGAGGTCTATCAATTTACATTTCTAACCTCATCATGATATTTACTAGTGTGTTCTAGAAGATTATGTATCTTGTAATTTCATCTTTCAAGATAAAAAAAAAAACTCCCACTTGCCTTTTGTAATATATAGACTATCTATATATACTTAGCAATTAGAGCAAAACTACATTGTTCTCTTTTTGGGACATTACAAATACACATTGATAATTCATGATTTTACTTGGTAATAACCTATTCATAAGTAGTTTAACAAATTCAGAATCTTCAATTTTAAAACTTAATGTGATTCATCACATTCCATAATGAAATGGTGTTTTAACAATCTTCTAGGTTGGAGTCATATTGAGTATATTCAATCCATACTCAATTTTCTAACCTTGTTACTTTTTAAGAAAGAAGTTATGGTTATCTTGAATCAAACAAATCAAATATATTTTGATTCTCCTAACTTAACATACCATCAACTTGTGGTATTTATTAGAATTAATATTGTAAGACAATCTAACAATATATAAGATAAACATATTCCTTTTGGCTTACCTATTTACCAACTAAGTCAACTTAAAGGTATAATAGACTTTCCAAGCCAATTGCATGCTTTATAACACAAGTACTCTTTAACCAAGTCACTTCATATCCATGTCTCATCAAGAAAACATAAACAGTTATAATCCCATTATACGTTATAAATCATTGATCAACTCAATGACTTCTTGTATATGTCTTAATTAAAAACATAACAAGTTAACGTCTTACTTTATTATAAGTCTTAAAAGACTTTATGTTTATGTCTTTACAATGAATCATAAACATGTTTAACTAAAGTAATTGAACCACAACTCTTGGTTTCAATAGTAATTTCAAGTTACTTTATTTTACTTCATAATAATGTAGGACTACATTATTTTTCATTTATGTCATTCCAAAATACATAAATAAACAAATTGACAAGTAGTATATAGATGACCTCATTTATGTCATTCTAATAATACATAAAAAATCTAATTTTAAAGTATCTGATATATCAATTTGGACACATATTCTAAAAACTTGTCTAATTAAGAAACTGCAAATATGTCCATGCAAGATCTCACTTTACATAGAGATTTACTTTGTTGTTACAATCTCGCCAAGTTCTCACATGACGTAAATTGCAACACAAAGTGTTTCTTGAATTAGATATGTACAAGTTATATTAGAACGTTAGTCTCTTACCTTGCAGTCAAGAGAATCCTTTAAATCATATACCTATATGTTGTACCTTGAACACAATATAGATTTCTCCCCTTGTGATGGAACAACATCATGTATCTGATAAACAACACGACATATGTTTGTTTATGTGACTAATATGATTGTGTCATTGATATTAGCATAACTAGTAGAGTAGAAACCACTTCATTGTCTACTAAGGAAACGTACATGACTATCCTTGAAAACATAAGTGTCTACAAGTGGAAAGTAATTATCTTAAGACATTCTAGAGATAATCTGGGTTACTACCAAGATGACAAAGCTTGTAACTCCACTGAATAAGAGATCGTTACATTAATTCCTTATTCAGTAATAAGAACAATACTCCCACTGGATTTGACAACATTGTAAGTGTTTCATTAACCAATGAAGGAAAATAGTGTTCTATTTACTTCCCTACACCTTTGAGAAAGTCCATACATAACAATTACAAATGTACTTAAAAGAATGTATTCTACTATGTAGATGATGAATTTATCCATCAATGCTATTAACTCGAAAAATTGGGCATGCAATTTCTTTCTTAATAGTTCTACTATTCCAACAATTGTAAGTAGTACTATTAAATGGTCAAAACAAAACAACTACATAAAATATGCTAGTTTGTCTTTTACCAATTATACAGTAATTAGTCTAGCTTCTAATTTAATAACTCAGAAATATACAAATTTCTTAACTATTAAAATTTGCTTACGAGTTATGTATTTAGAATTTAGACAATTCTAATTTTTCTATCATACCTTTCTTCATTCATGAAAAGGAATAGGGTTGAATCTCACTCTTTCTTATATAAAGAGGACTAGGTTTATCCTTTTAGCAAAGTTGACTCTACCAAAAACCCTTACAGGTGTAGATCAATTTACCAATACAGGCATAACCTTCGTTTACGGTTTAATGTTGCATTAATACATTTAAAGAATTAGCAAAATTCAATTTTAGTATTTTCGATAATTAAACTTTTCAAGAAAATAAAATACCCAAGGTAATATTCATATAACCATAGAATTTTCTCGAAAACTAGGATCCAAATTATCGTAGTTCCATTACATCAGTTGATCTGCTAGTAACGAAAGCACATAATAGGGTAATCTGTGAACAATAATGGCAAACAATTTCCTACTCCTAGATCATTATGGGATTTATATTTTCCAACGCTATTGCAAATATAAACATGTTTTATCCCATCTTATGCCATTGAGTCCAAGATCTCACTTCCTACTCAACTTAAGTGTCTAACTTAAAGAACTGCAAATATGTCCATGTAAGGTCTCACTTAACATAGAGATTTACCTTTCCATCACAATCTAGCCAAGTACTCTCATGACATAAATTGCAACTTCAAGTGTTCCTTTTAATTAGATGGCATATAACTTAATTTAAAAGGGTAGTAGTTTTGATTTTATGTGGTCAAATCAAAGATGTACAAAGATGTCATGCATTCATCTTGTAGCATAATTTTAATAAAAAAAACTTTTTATTACAAATTCATAAAGATCAAATTATCAAAGTTTTGATTGAGGTATTGGGTTCACCAATCAAGGAATTTAGCGTTAATTATCGTCCATTATACCGTACTTTTGCATAAGTGTAAACACTTAGTGTTTCGGATAATTACCACCGAAGTGGCGCATGGAATTAAAACTAATTCGCCCTTAAGATGAGTTTGCACATTTTATGGCTTACTAAGTAGCTCCATTCGAACTTACAGAGGGCAGAGGACCAGGTAAGCGCAAAGCATAACCTTAGACATCCATTCAGTGTGACTGTGCGCACTTCTTAAATAACCCCTTTATAGTTCATTCGAATGGGTGAGCCTTTCAGTCATTTGTACCAAAGTCACCAATCAATTAAACTATTGAAAACTTAACTCTTCCAAAACAAATCAAATTTCACCATTGTTTAGTACTGTATTATTTTCTATTCAAAAATTACCCTTTGCTTAAAACTGTCTAACATAATAAACAAACAAGTAACAAATAAAAATAAACTACTAAAAAACAATGCGCACATAATAAACAATTTATACGTGTAAACAAGTAGCCACATGCAACTTATTCGATAAAACCCTATTAATAATCAATGTCTAGGTTAAATTAATGTATATATTAATTAGGGCTTTCACTCTCTCAATTGAGAGTGAGCCACATACATCGACGAATCGATTGCGTAAACCCATAATTAATGATATACCAAATTGCACATAATTGATTCATTAATGTATATAATTGGAGTTTTCCCCAATTCAAGATTTATCATAAATATACATGTGTATAAAACTTAACAATTAATATCGCATAACCAATCTTAACAATTAAATATTCAAAGCAACTTATCCATGACTAACATGCATGTATAATCATGGATACATCATAACAATTATACAAATAGTCACAAGATCGCATACAATTCCATGTCACATAACACTTTATTCATGAATTTATCACGTAACAAATATATTAAATCTAGGTTTCGATATAGATAACATAACAATTAATATAAACCCTAAAAAAAATTTAAGGAAATCGATTAAAAAAATTTAGGGTTTCCACCCATAAAAAAATTTTCGATCCATAATAGATTTTTAAAACCAAATTAGGGCAAAATCCCTAACCCTAAAATTAGGGTTTATATAATCATAACCAAAACCCTAGAATAATCATATCTAACAACATACAATATTTGTTATTTACGCGTTTAGTAATTAATTACTCATTAAAACCAATGACTCGTGATGCCACTGTTGGAATTATATAACATGACTAATCATAAATATAAACAATAAACATCAAATTAAGTGCGGAAGCGTATAGGAACATATAATGAATAATTAATTAACTAAAGAATAAAGTATGCGTACCTTACTTGATTCTAGCTGAACAAGAATCAAATCCACAAACTAACAATTGGATGAACCCTAATTAGGGTTTATAGGATTATGTGAATTACCCCTTACCGTTTTGTAATTCAATCCAAGATAATAACAAAAGTATGTTATTACTATGTTCTTGTACACACGTACTAAACCGAATTAAAGTAATGCTAGTTTTATCAAACAAAATAACTTGGTTTGTGGAAAAGTAATGGATCGACACCCAAAGGTGATGTACGATCGGTTTGGACAAGAAAAACACACAAAACGTTTTTAGGGTTTAGCTTATGAGCACAAGAGATGGAAAAATAAAACCCCTAGCCTTGTTTATATACCCAAGCAAACTTGGTGAACAAGTTGGTTTTTCTTTCCTTGTATTGTGTCCCTAGGCCGATCGGTTAAGGATATCCCATAGGGATTCCGGAACCTTCCCAACTTTTGCAATTAAGTCCTTTTCCAAATACCTTTAACGTCCGTTAGTCCATTACATTAATTACTTAACGTCCGTTAGTTATTTCGTTTAATAAATAAATAAATACAACGTTTATATTTAATTATTTAACTTTAAATTCTCATACGTAAAGTGTGCAATCCCATAGTCTCGAGTTCGATCCTAACTCACGTCTACTAATTTATATCCATAAAACCAACACATGCAACGTATGGATAAGTGTCCATTGACTCTAGTCACTTAAATACATATTGCACTAACAACAATATACTTATTTCAACTTACATGAACTATATAATCCAAGTATATAAGCTAGCAAAAATTTGCTTCTTTGATTCATGTGGGATTGAAAACTTGGTTTTTCAAAAAAGGTAACTAGGCAAAAAACTATACCAAATATCCTACTCCATGTGCATTGTTACTTTTCCAAAAAAATTGCTCCAAGTAATCAGGGGCGGAGCCAGGATTTTATGTTAAGGGGGCCGAAATTTTCGTTTAAAATAGTAGTGATGTAGCTCGAACCAATACGACAAAACCCTTTTTGTTACAAAGATTACTAACACTTCTTCACTATTGTGGTTCAATATTTACTTCATTTATGTACTTTTATAATTTTAATCTTCCAATCCATTAATATAATACTTTTCTATATTTTGAGATAAATAAAGTTTATAAAACACTATGGATTTATGGAACAAAAGGAAAAATATAACACATAAGTATCAAGAAAAGCCAAATGGCAAAACTAGGTAGGAGTATTCACCTATTTTATAATTAAAATACTACTTGGTAGTACAATAGTTGTATTATTTTATTTTTTATGTACGTTTTTTTTTGCAAAAAAAATTAAGATGTTCTATTCCCAAGAAAACATAAGTCTTCTTGTCCATCTATATTTCTCTCTTTCTCTTACCCTGTGACCTGCAACTTCCAACATCACTCCGACGTTCAGATTCGGTTCTACTAAACTGATTAGCTTATGTCTAGCGGTATTATATTCACAACACCATCTTCATCACAAATAAACAAATCACTACACCAAAAACTCATAGAGTTGGCCTTGTATTGGGAAGGGCCGATTATTGATATTCCTAAAACTTTAAGCTTTCGGGCTATATTGTAGTATGCTTGTTGGGCAAGTTGAGGGAGGCTTAGCACCCGCTAGTCACCCCATCCCCTCCGCCCCTGCAAGTAGTCCCACATGAGTTGAAGGATGTAAAATTTGCTTATTTATATACTGTGATGTATGCTTTACATGCATGTTGAGTTTGGTTTCGGTAAATGGTGTTGTTCATTGAAAAATAACCATTGGAAACCACAAAATCCAGCATATAAGTTCTTAGATTAATTTTTATCTTTAGCGATCGAAATGTATTTTTTTTTAAGTAGTCGATACGATACCATATTCTTGATTTCATTATAAATAACATATGGTCGCGTTACCGGTTTGATCAACATGTCTCAAGAACGTGATGTTGTACGTCATAACGATCGTAAAACTTATTAAGATATCAAAACACCAAAAACTAATAGGGAAAAAGCTATAAACGCTTAATGTACTTATCAAAATAACTCATTATGCTTTCTCAACTTTTTTTATTGTCATTACACTTAACGTTGTTTACTCTCAATATCATTATACATATCCCCGCCCACACCTTTCACATAAAAAGACGCAAATACCCTTGTCTTCTTCCCTAAACCATTTGATAGTTATTTCTCCTTTCCAGCCATGCCTTATTTGTATTTCTGATTCTTAGGTTTTTCTTTTTATCCTAATAGTCATTTGTCATTCAATGACGGTGGGTCGTTACATCGGTGCTGATTTCTTCAGCAGTTGAAAAAGATGATTTAGTTCCGGTGATTCTCCGGCGAAGCCAAAGCGGAATAGACGGTGGCGATGATAATTTTGATAACTCAACCACTGTATTATATTATTATTAACCACTCCAACCTCCACTGTATCAAACGAAATCAAATTGATAGTAAAAAAAAATTCACGTTATTTATGAAAACACACAGTTAGTGTGTGTGTTTTTATATAAAGAATGAAAGACGAAGATGTGTTTTTATTTTAAGAATAAAAGACGTGGTGGTGGTTTTGTCATTTGGAAATTGTGAAGTGTTGGCAAGTGAAAATGGCAGCAATGGATAGGGAAGAAGACAAGGGTATTTGAGTCTTTTCATGTGAAAGGGGTGGCTCCGGTTATGTATAATGATCTATTGATTGTAAACTACGTTAAGCATAATGACAATATTGAGAGTAGACGAAGCATAATGAGATCTGGTGAAAAGTACATTAAGCATATTTAGCTTTTTCCCAAACTAATAAGATGATTATAAAAGCTTAAACTTTAAGAGAACATCTATGACAACATTGATATTGTATCATTGGTCACATAACTCATACTCATACCTATTGCATGTATACCTTATAGTTATACAACATACAATGTACATTTTTGTAAAAAAAAGCATTCAGGTGACTTTATATACATGTTTGTAAGCAAGATGTCTTGAACAACGACATCACCAAGTCTTTCAGATACTTATCTTTGGGATGAACTATTGTGTGACTGAACCATGGTCAGTATCCAACTCCAAGTGCACTGTCAGTAAACAACCGTGCTTGACTTTGGTATTGATTTTCACAGCTTTGAAAAGAAAAAGAAAAAAAAATGCGTAAAAAGAGGAAGAATTTGATTACGGCTACAAAGGTGTTATGTCTTTTAGAATAAATATTTGTGTCGGTCATTTTTCTTAAACTTATTTCAAGTATCCCACATAAATCAAAGGATGAAAATTTTGCTTATTAATATATTCGGGCATATATTTTTTATACAAGTAGGGATTGCTATTCTATGGTTAGTTGGTTGTGTTTGATGTTGTTTATTCAAAATATAACGTCTTCCACGACTAGCGAGTCATATAATTCTTAACTTCATTTTTTGTTCTTCGATTATGAAAGAGTTTGTCTTTTAATGTAATTAGTACGATACTTATTCTCACTTTTTTATTAGCATGGTAGCATTGTCCGTTTGTCATAACCAATGTTAAAGTTATTAAAGAAACAAAAACACAAAAAAAAAATAATAAAATAAAATAATAATAATAATAATAATAATAATAATAATAATAATAATAATAATAATAATAATTTTCTAATGAAGTGATGTTTTATAATAATAATAATAATAATAATAATAATAATAATAATAATTTCTTGTAAACCCTTTGAGTTTTTAATAAAGTGATGTTATATTAAAAAATAATAATAATAATAATAATAATAATAATAATAATAAGTTGGTAATATTTGATGTCTCGAACAAAAAGATAACTAAGTCTTTCACATACTTATCGTTCTTATCTTATCGTTTTTAACCTGGGGTGAGTTGTGTGAGTGAACCATGGGGATATTAGCCAACTTGGAGTCATTGTAACTGTACAATCGTATTTGAGTTTGGCATCAAATTTTTTATAGCTTAAAAATAACAAAACAATGTGTAAAAAGTAGCATTTGACTACGACTACAAAGGTCTTATGTGTTTACGATTTTAAATAAAGAAAGTTTGTTTATATTGGGCTTAGCTTGTAAGTATCTATCGTGTCACTTGAACTATTATTCAGTTATGAGAAATAATTTAGTCTTACATCTGATAGCGGGTTATTATACTGAAAGGCTTTGTTTGTTTTCGACCTAGCTTGTTCAGTATTGTCAGCTATTTATATTGTCACTTGAAATATTATTAGATTTTGAGAAATAATTTAGTCTTCCATTATGTCTTAAGAGCCTTAGGTGTGGTAACCTAAGGTTAAACTTTAACATTTGCCACGTCAGCGCCACATCAGCTTTAACATTTCACCTTAACTCAACAAAAAAACACCCCTATCATAACATTCCCAAGGTTAAACCTAAAATCACATATTTTCAAATTCAACCCCTAAACTAAAATAAACACTTCATTTATTAAAAAACATAACCTTAACTTAAACATATTACAATACGAAATATAAAATAACTAAAAAAAATTACAACGAAAAAAAAAATAACGAAACATAGCAAATACTTATTCATCATCGTCGCTCTCTTGTTGTTGTTGTTGTCGTTCAAGATGGTTTTGCCAAACATGCTCCATAAGGTCCATTTGGAATTGGGTATGCGTTTCTCGGTCGTGTATTTTTTTGCCTTACGACGGTGATCTTTCGTCCCATCTTTGTTGCCTCATACGTGCTGACGAATCCACCCACATTTCGTTATAGTCACATAATGCAAAATTTTGATTTTTATAATCATGTTATGCAAAATAATGCAAGAATACATGATTCTACGTATCTTGACAATTTTCATTTGACGTGCCGGTTATTGTATTATACCCCAACGTCCTTGAAGCACACCAAAAGCACGTTCAATATCCTTTCAAGCACTTTCTTGTTTCCTTTTAAAATAAGTATGTTTTTCGTCAGTTGTTGACGAGAAGGATTTGACGAAAGTTGCCCACTCCGGGTAAATTCCGTCAGCCAAGTAATACCCCTGTTCATACCTAGTTCCATTGACCACTTAAACTCATTCGACCCGTACAATCGGGTGATTGGCTAAAGAAGTTAAAATGATCTGGAATATTTTCGGAAGTATAAGATTCAATACCTTCGACTATTTGCAGAAATAGTTTTCGGCTCATACAAAATCTTCTACGAAAATTCCGGTTCGAATACTTACAACCTTCAATGAAATAGTCGTTACGCAAACGTTCTTCTGCAAGCTCACGTTCATGATATATATGGGTACGAATTAAGCGAGGCTGAGATGCTTCTTGTTCCAACTGTTGATGATACTCGTACGCGGCCATCATAAATTCGAAGTCAGTTTCGTCATCAACGTCTGACCATTGCTGAGGTAATTCATCAATTTGATTCGGATCCATTGTGAATGAACTTGAATTTGAATTATGGAAGTGTGAGAGGAAATATATAAACTTAAATTTGAATTATGGAAGTGTGAAAAAATAGTGTTTTATTAGGGTATTTATAGTGGTAAAAAAATGGTTTTGATTTTTTTTTTTAATTCAAAGTAGCCGTTTGAAACGGTGGGTAAAATGAATTTTTTTTAAACCCCAACGGCTAGTAGCCGTTTGGGGGCTAAAGTGATTTTTTTTTTTAAATCTTGGCTCCAACGCACGTTATCACGTTAACGTGCCATGTTTAACACAACTTTAACGCTGCCTTTGGTGTGAGTAACGGGCAATAACGCCGGGGCGTTACCCATCAACGCTTGTCTGCGTTATTATACCGTTCGCTCTAAGAAAAAAAAATTTATATGGGCGACTTTTTTAAAAACAACTTGTTTCATTTAGACAAATAGTCCCACATAGGTCAGAGATGGAAAATTTGCTTATTAATATATTGTTCTATGTATTTTCTATTCAAGTTGAGATTTGTATTATATTGTTAGTTTGTTGTGTTTGATGTTGTTTATTGAAAAATAATATCATATTCGATGGACTCCTATATAAGATCAAAACTTAACTTTTTTGTCTTTTTAATTATCAAAGAGTTGGTTTTTTTGAATGTAATAATAAGTACGATACATTATTCTCAATTTTTTATTAGTAACATGGCATTATAGGCTCAATCGTTCAACATGTCTCAAGAACCAGATGATATATCATAACTATTAATTAGATGATCATCAAAACTCGAAATTTAAGAAAAAATCCATGAATAACACTGATATCTTGCAGTCAAAACATACTTTCATACATGACAATGAAACAAACTATTACTAATATTTTGAAAGAACAAACAAACAAAAAAACCATAATCACGAAATCAGTTTATCACTTTATCTTAATGTATGTGTTAGTTAAAGAAGTTGAAGAAAGGGAGAAAAAAAATAATGAGTAGTCGTATGACTCTCTTTTAAATCCAACTTGAGATAGTAAAATTGCCCAACAACGGTTTGTTTATAAAAGAAGGGGCCAACAGTTAACAATTGGTTACTTCACTTTTATAAAATTTCTTTAGTTAGTCTGTATTATCAAGGATTTATCATTCTACTGGTTATATGGTTCCAAAATGATAGTTATATGATATAAAAAGTAAAAGTAACACATGGTGATGGCTTGCTTTGTTGGTTATCATCGTTACTTCTCATTCAAGAGGTCTAGTGATCAAATCTCGCATCACTTGAAAAAATGCTAATAACCAACAATACGAGTGTCACCTTTTTTGAAAAGGATTTTTTTAAGCTCAATTCAGGTATGTTTAAATACTTTTCAAAATTGACTTTTTTTTTTACCCTCATTCCAACTATGATTGACAACATGAAAGATAGTTTTGTAAATAGGAACACAAGTTTAGTTATAGAAGTAAAAAAGTATTTTTACATACATCGATCACTTTGTTTATAGTATGCTTCATTCTCATTACTAAATCTACAAAATAATCACCCTTTCTATTACAATGTCTATTCCATTCAATTTAACCAAAAACGAGTCTGAACTCGTTGCTAACTTGTTTCAAAGTTTTACACTTTATGCAAGAATGTTGAGCTAAGAAAGAAGACATAAACTGAAGACATGGCATTGTTTTACTTTTACAACCAAGTGAACCAGCACGTCCATTGATAAACTAAAGGACAATGAACTACATTTCCATCGACTGTATTAAGCAGTCCATCTTTCATTACTCACTAGACTTGGTACGCACTACTAGAAAACAGGGCAACAATGACGGTCAAATCTGTCGGTAATCTGTTGGTAACGGCTGTTGCTGACGGATTACCTACTGAAACTTTCCGTTGGTAATATCGCTGTCGGTAATTTTACTGACGGGTTTTACCGACAGGTTTCAAAAATCACTAACGGAATTTTCCGTTGTTAATTTGTTATTAATCACCAAAAACTATGCCAAATTTTCCGTTGCTAATCCGTCATTAATTACCAACAATCACTAACAAATTTCCCAACAGATTTCTAACAAATTCTAATGACGGATAAATGTCAGTAAATGCCAATAGTTTACTAACGCTTAACCGACATATGTTACCCACGGTTTATCAACGCTTCCCCGCATATCAACATATCTATAAACAAAATCATATCCCAAAAGAACATACATTAAAGTCATGTTTTAAATTCTGCAAATCAACATACAGATTTAACTTTCGAATTACAAGATCAATGTAACAAAATGTTGATAATATTCGATATCCGACTACAAATACTAAAAGATACTACCGTCAACTATATATTAGTTAGGTGGGAGGGGTGTGGTGATTTCCTAACACGATATCTTGAAACTCCTTAAGCTTAGCTTGCCATTGTCCTCAAATTCCTTCCTTAGAGCGATTTCACGACGAACGCCATCCTCTTGTTTTTGCTCCAACTTTTCTTCTAATCGAAGTACCTAAAATATGGATACATCTGAAACATACACATATAAAGTGCTACATGCCTAAATATTTTATTGTTACAAGATTACACATTGAAAACTAAAAGCCAATACATTGACACCAGTTAACCATTAGTTTAATTCAGTTAGCGTATAACGGTACAAAATGGCATGTGATACAGATTCGCGGCTGGTGTGTCTACCCTCGTCATCTCTACATGATCTGTTAGATGGCCTGACTAAGGAGTGTATGTTTAAATCAAGGGTCGTGTCATCTGCTACAACATTACTAACATCACCCCTACCCAGTGGCGGAGCCAGGATATTGACATATGGGGGGCAAAAAATATTGTCGTAAAAAAATTTAACAAAGAAATAATAGCGAACTTAACCGACTTAATATTGCATAAATGAACTTTATATAGTGCTAAAATAACAACAAAACATACCTTATGTTACGTGAACAAACAGCCCAAAAACAGCAAAAACCAAACAGCCCAAAAACAGCAAAAACCGCCCCAAAATCAGCATATACAGCAGCTAAAACAACACCAAATTCAGCACCAAAAATCAGCAAAACAACACACTAACTGCAGATTCCAAACAGCCCCAAAAAACAGCAAAACTGCCCGAAAATCAGCATATACAGCAGCAAAAACAGCACCAAATATCAGCAAAAACAGCACCCTAACTGCAGCAGCCAAACAGCCCCAAAAAACAGCATAAAAGCCCCAAAATCAGCATAATACAGCAACAAAAATAGCACTAAATTTCAGCACCAAAAAACATCTTTCGACACCAAATTTCAGCCCCCAAAACAGCTTTTAGCGTGCAAAAAACTACCAAAAACCTGTTTATACACTTCTACTCTACCTGATATACTGATATTAATTTACAAGCCAAAGAAATTACATGTTGGGCTTCATCTCGTTGAGGGCAAATTCGAAATTGGGCTGAGGGCAAAAAAGATTGGGCCACTTTGTTGAGGGTACTCCCCCCCTGCTAACACTATCCCTCCGCCCCTGGCCCCTACCTGCTGAGCAAGCTGAACTAGTACTACCTCCAACTACATAGGAACGTTTCTTTGAATTACTAGTACTTCTCTTCTCCATAGTCCGCTTCATGTTCACTAACACATAAATGAAACAGATAGTTAGCAATCTAAATAATGGTCACTATGGCTAGTCTAAAAAGTTATCAATCTACTTGAACAATCAAATACTTGTGTTATAATAACTATGACACTAGCAAACTAAACAACCCCAACTGGTGTTGCTTTCAATTCTCAGTAAAATTATAAACTAAGTCTCATTTTCAGTTTTCACTAAAACGTAAATGTTTCATTTTCAATTTTCAAATGAAGATGTAATGAATCAAAGCTCAGGTACATAGAAGAATAAAGGCTAATAACAGTTCATAGATATGTAATCATTCTTATTGACAAACAATCATTGATCTTTATACTCACATACATATATACATTAATTAACACCACATTATCAACACACAAACCGAATGTTGCACCTAGTGTAGATATTTTGCTTTGTTTTTGTCTAGGCTCATAGTACACATAACAAATGCCAACTAATCTTTTCACTCTAAAACACATATACGAGTGGTATTGTTAGACTCATTCGACCTCAGTGTAAACAAATCATCAGTCCAAATCATAACAAATCCCAAACTAACTCCCCAACACTAAACCTAACAAAGATTCTAAACAGAAAACGAAATCAAAAACTCATATTATCTCAGATTCGGTTCCATTTTTCGAAGACCAAGCTTCTTGCTTTAATATCCGAACTAATTTGAGAAAGAACAATACGTGTCGCATCATTCTTTCTCTTGGTTCGTGTTCAGAAAATACATAAAATACAACAAGAAGAGACCTACCTTAGACCCAATGGATCTTGAAGTATATCTTGATTCGAATGAAATTATAATAGAAAATCAAAGGAAGGGATATTCGTATATTATGTTTGATGTTTTTGGATGGAGCAGACTTGTGATTTCATTGATGATTGTGAGAGGAGATAGATTTGAGATGCGTTTGGTGGAAGTGAAAATATGTGGCAGGCGTATTTTACATGTGTGAGATTTAGGTTTAGGTTTAGGTCAAGAGCCAAAATATTAGCAAAAGAGAGATGAAAAAAGAAATAAGAGGGGAGATTTTGGGGAAATTGTTAGCGGGAATAATGAGAGGGAGAAGTAAGACCCAAAATATTTTGGGCACAAAAAATATCTAGTGATTTTAGGTGAACCCGAGAACCGAATAGAACCAAATTTAAATTCGGTTTTCGGTTCGGTTTTTGGGTTGACCCGAATAACCCGAATTTCACAATTTTTTTTTATAAAAAATAATAATTACATAAATATTTAGAAAAAATATATTTCAAGCATAAAAGTGTTTTATTATATTATGATAACCTTTTAATAGTATTTATTTATATATAAATATAAATAAAAATATATAAATATATATATATATAAAATATATATATTTATATGAATTCGGTTTTCGGTTCAAACTGCCAAACCCATAACCAACCCGAGAACCGAATTAGTAGTTCGGTTCGGTTCGGTTTTAGCAAATTCGGTTCGGTTATTAGTTTGGTTCGGTTATTTTCGGTTCAGTTCGGTTTCGATTTTCGGTTTATTCGGTCTTTTCGGTTTTTTCGCTCGCCCCTAGTCAATATTATTTTTTATATAATTTTGTTTATATCATTGTTAAATACATAAATGTAGGGCTAAGCAACGAGTTAAATCTAACCGAATCGACCAAACCTGACCCGAATTGAAAACCAACTTGGAAGAAAACGTAAACCAATAACCGAATCGAAGTTAACAAACGAACAAAAGTGAACAAACAAGAAAAACATAATTACAAACACACTGATCAAAGAGAAACCACACACGACTAATGTAATGGAAATTTACCATGTCGGGAAGACATTCAAGGCATAACGGGTCTATAGACGGATGTGATCAACTTTCTTCATTCATCTCTCGAATGGAAATAATGTGTAAAGTAGAGTGCGTTGATTGGCTATATGCTTATATGCGACTTTCTTATTATTATCTCGAATGGAAGTGGTGTGTAGAGTACAGTGGGTTGATGTTGGATATAGGCGCCATGACTTATTATATATAACAAGAACGTAATAGTCATTTGTTTAAAAGGGGAAGTCACGCTCGATGAAGCTACTGATTGATGTCATTATTCCTATTACACGTCTTAAAGTATTTACACTCAAAATGAAAGCCATCGACGAATACTAAAAATGTTACGAACGTATGGCTGCTCGAGTTCCCACATCACAGGGAATAAACCGAGGTTGGGGTGCGTGAACCCCTAAGTGTTACACAAAATAGCAATCGGTAAGTAGGTATATATACAAACTTACAGTTACTTACGATGATACAAATATATAGGGATTTAAGAACAAGTGTAGTACATTAAAATAAATAGAACCGTAAATTTTTTTGGTAATCCTCTGGTGATAATGGGAGATAACAAATGAATAACCTTACGTCACTAATCCATTGATAATTGACGACGGATTACCAACAGATCATCAACCGTCGATGATTTGTCGGTAATCCGTTGGTAATTAACGACGGATTACCAACGGATCTTCGTCTGTCGATAATCCATCGATTTTCTTGACGGAATACCGACGGTATCTCCCATCCATCATTAGTCCGTCAGAGAGCCGTCGGTATTTGGTAACAAATTACTAACGGAATTCCATGAGTTGGTAATCCGTAAAAAATCAGTTGGTAATCTGTTGGCAACAGTCTCTGTCAGTAATCCGTTGGTAATTCTGTCAGAAATCTCCAACGGATTTGTTTCCGTCAGTAAATCCGTCATTGTTGCCCTATTTTCTAGTATACGGGGTAATTCACACAGAAAGTTTTCATCCAACGGTATATATATTCATCTCAACCTTTGCCCCCTTTATTACAAATTACTGGCTCCGCCCCTGCATATGATTTTCAAATTAATAAATTCGAAGTATTCTTTTATATTCATCTCAACCTTTGTCCTAAGAGCATCCGTTAGACAATCCCTACTATAATTATGTAATCTAAAGAACTTGGTTTGAGCCGCTTTAGCTAAGATAAGTGTTTCTTAGCTTGTTTGTCGGAAACATAGTTGTTTAAGCGTTGAGATAAAAAAAAAAAAAAAAAAAAAACATGTAAAACATTGTTTAGTAATTTACGAAATACTATTTAAAATTTTCATGTATGTTTATAAGAGGTCTATAATATGCAACGACTACTAACAAGTATTTATTGTCTTTCTCTTTAAAATTTAAGTAAAGATATTTTAAAACATAATATTACTTTTACAACATGTGTTTATATGTTGGTGTATAACGAGTTAGGATCAAATAAGAATATTACTTAAAATAAGAAGTAATAAGAAAAACTATAACCGCAAATCCGAGATGCACCGACCTAAATTAGATGCATCCCTATAATCTTAGATGCATTATAACGCACCATAGTGTGTTTTCTAGCTTTTACTCAGATGCATGTATGTATATTACATGCTTTTCATGATTTCCCTTGTTTTTTGTTCATCTGCAGGTGCCGAAATCATGAAAATCAATTTGCACCATCTATACATCAAATTAACTTTCGAAACTCAAGATGTTGCATCTATATGAATAGAAATACATCAAATGCAAGTCGTTGCATCTCAAATGCGTGGTTTTAGTCACTTCTCACCACTTCTTATTTTAAGTTACTTCCCACTGGATCCCTACTCGGTGTATAATTAATAATTTTGTTAGTGCATAAAATAAGGATGATAGTTAGAAGTTCAAATTTGGAAAAATTGATGCTCTATGTCTGACTTGCGGTCTAAAGTTCGTTTCGTTATGCTGTCCATTGAACCTTTTGCATTTATCTTTGTATTTTTGGGTAAAGGGGAGTAATCAGCATTTATCTTTGTAACATGAGCTACAAGAAGGTCGAATATGTCGACGTGTGTTTTGGTAAGTTTAACACACATGTGCACCCAAACAAATAAGCAAGTAGTTAAGATGATTTAGTCCCAAAAGAAATTTCGATGTCATTTGCCTACTGATGAATGTTCGCAAAAGGTTTGCGGAATATGACATCTTTACGAATTACATCTAGAGATGACGGGCAAACTCTTTTACACATGCTCGTCTCAATTTATATTTAAACTTACAGTGAGTTAATTAGGAAATACCTAACACTCAAACAAATATCGCTCAACTACTAGAAACATAACAGTGAGGTTATCTTGATATCTTATGGTATTAATACAAGGTTTTTCTAACTTGTGCCCTAAGGGCACAAGTTAAGCACACAAAAAGTACATCAAAAGTACACAGAGACCATATAAAAGTACACTTGTTTGTACTTTTATGTGGATCTCTGTGTACTTTTCAGTGGGTCCATCTGTACTTTCGGTGTGCTTAACTTGTGTCATAGGGCACAAGTTAGAAAAACCCTTAATAAAACATCAAAATTTAGCAATTGTCAAACTCAAAACAAAAAAAAATAGTTAGTTGGATGTCCCCATTATACTGCAATGATGTCCCCATTAATCAAACCGTAGCTTTGGTATTCTAGTTCAACTGGATGGATGAATAGGTGTTCGTATGATGATGGCTGAAAATATTGAGGATTTTAGCTCGAAAATATATACTAGCTCCATCTCAAAATAATTGTTCAGCGACAAAAAACACACGGTTTAAGAATTTGCTAATACTTTGTGTACTCACTCTAACAAAATCTATAAGACGATCAACTAAATTGTATATCGAACCTCCCTTCCTCCACTTTTGCACCTCCCGCAAAGTATGAACTTTTGGGCAAAAAATATTTTAAAGCTGCCATTTGGGTTACTTGGACCCGTTTCTCTAAACTTAGCCCAAAGACCAATAGACCCGGGCCTGACTAAACCAAACCCTTCAATTGACTCGGCCCAATGCAACTGAGTTCAGTTCAATTCAGTCAGTTGAGTTCACAAGTTCACTACACCCAAACCATGAATTCATCTCCATGATTAAACCGACCACATCATCTTCACACACACCCTTTGAACCTTAAACCATGTGGGGTCTATCTCTATAAAAAACAATGAGGTGGTGTTTTACAACGATGAAAGAGATGTCGTGTCTAATCTGGACTCTGTTGCCTATCTTTGGTATTTACTTTTTGTTTTTAATGTTTAGGTATTAAGCAAAAGTAAATACATTCCAAAATAATTGTTCACCGATAAAAAATACACTTTAAATAAAACGTAATTATTACACATTTATTGTTTGTTTTACATTTAACTAATTAATTTATAACGTTTTAAAAGTATGTAATAATAAATTCAAGTGAAGTTAACATTTTTTTTAATTAGTTACATGGCTTCAATTCATTATCGGTTTGATGGTTGAACATGTCTCAAGAACCAAATAATGTCATAACGAATGTATAACTTATTAAAAGTATCGAAACACCATAAAATAATAAGATGTTCGATTTGATGGTTCAACGTGTCTCAAAACCGAACAATGTTATAAATAAGTTCTCACTTGAGTTTAAAAGTATAATACAATAGTAAAATGCTATGTGATTTGTTAGTCAATGAATCTAGCGTTTGAGAGTTAAAACTTGAAGTCAAAGTTATTTGTTAAAGTCAAAGTTAAAGTGTTGTTATTTTGACTCATTTGTTAACTTTAGTTCATTTTCTGAACGACATTACAACTTACTTTTTTATTTTACCTGCTAGCAAGTTGTTATGGTTATTTAATTTAGAGCAAACTACGCGTTGAATGCCCAAACCAAGCTTCAGCATTATGTGAATCTTGTTTCCAAACGTATTTGGGTCAACCAAACTGAAACCAGATGTAAGCAACTATGTCTTAAACAACAACATCACCAGGTATTTCACATATTTGTCATTCTTATCTTGGGGATAAACAGTGTGAATTAACCATGGTGGATATCCAACTCCAAATGCATTGTTTGTATACAACCGTGTTTGAGTATGGTATCAATTTTTACATATCTTGAAAAGAATAAAACAATGTCTCAAAACAAGTATTTAATCTCGGCAACAAAGGTGTTATGTCTTTAGAACAAATATTTGTATGGGTTGTTTTTCTTAAACATGTTTCAAGTAGTCCCACATTGGTCAAAAGATGAAAACTATGCTAGTTAATATACCGAGACATATATTTTTTATACAAGTTGGGATTGGTATTATATTGTTAGTTGGTAGTGTTTGACGTTGTTTATTGAATAGTACAACTTGATGCAGCACCAATGAGCCATATAATTCTTAACTAAATTTTTTGCTTCTAGATTATCAAAGGGTTTGTCTTTTAATGCAATTAGTACGCTAGCTTATTCTCACTTTCCTATTAGCATGGTAGCATTGCCGGTTTGAAATAGCTAATGTTAAAGTTATTAAAGATACAAAATCACCATAAATTAACAAGTTGGTAATGTTTGATGTCTCGAACGAAATAGGACCAAGTCTTTCACATACTTATCGTTCTTATCCTTGGGTGAGTTGTTGCGTGAGTGAACCATGGGAATATCGGCCAACTCGGAGTACATTGTCACTATACACCCGTGCTTGAGTTTGCTAACGAATTTTTAATAGCATGAAAATAATAAAACAATGTGTAAAAAGAAGCATTTGACTATGACTATAAAAGTCTTAGGTGTTAGCGGGATTTTATATTAAGAAAGTTTATTTATATTGGTGTTAAATTTTGGGGTAATATTCTGTGGCAAACATATCATTCTATCAATTGCTAATGGCTTTCAAGTTATGTTCATTGCAGGCTTATTACAGGGGTTAAACATGGACAAAGCATTAGTGGTTTAAAGTTCCAAGATTATCATTTCTGCTGAAGACTTTTCTGTTTCTGCTGATGAGCATTTTATAGCCGTTAGAGGGGTCTTAGTGTAACTTAATCTCCTATTTAATAAGTCCCTTATTCTAGGGTTAGAAACACTTGAGTGTGCAGTCTTTGTATCACTCTCTTCTCTTCTTTCTGATCATTTCACTGATCTTGTCTTGTCTTTACATTTACATGATTATTGTCTTATTGACATTAATCTAATCTTGTAACATTTGGATACTATTGTAAACTTAATCTAAGCTGACTATTGCAGCTTAGATCTGAATAAAGGTTCTATTGTTCATCATTGTGTTGCCTATACTTTCGAACATGGTATCAGAGCGTCAGGCTCATTGATTCTCTTTGGCAACAAAGGTGTGGTTTGGGGTTATTGCTATTGGCGTAATCACTGGTTATCTTCTGTTTACAATTTGCCCTAGACTAAGTGAATCTAGGGTGATTGTGTTTTGTTCTTCCGCTGCATATTTCTCTGTAAGTCTAAGTCTTATCTCTTCTTTAAACATACAGTACTTAAGTCTTTGTGGGTGCAAATGGGTAGACTAACATCTTGATCTGCCACCTTTGAGTGCTACGAATACCTGCTATGGTTTACCCTAGTCCACAGGCTTGGTGCTTGTTGTTTCTTATTACAAAGTCTTATCTACTTGTCTATTTACTCTTATCATTATCTTTGTCTGTGATTCTTTGTCTGTCTTATTATATCTGTCTGTCTTATTGTTTATATTATGGCTGTTGGTGATGATAATGTTGGTGGTGGTGGTTCTTCCACTGAGAAAAGCTTATCCTTTGGTGATGCTTTGTATTTACACCCCAACAATACCAATGGTACTCCCATTATTTCTATTAAACTCACTGGAACTGAAAATTATAAAATATGAAATATGGCCATGACGTTTGCTTTAAGGAACCATAACAAGTTAGGGTTTATTGATGGTACTTGCATAAGAAATGATTCAAACCCTAGTCTTGCTAATCAATGGGATACTTGCAACTCTGTTGTGGTTACTTGGATTCTCAACTCTCTCAGCCCTGAACTATTTGCTGGTGCTATTTATGCTAAAACTGCTTATGAAATGTGGAATGATCTTAAAGATACTTATGATAAAGTTGATGGTTCAACTATTTTTAATTTGCATAAAAATATAAACTCTCTTAGTCAAAGTGGGTCCTCTCTTGCTGATTACTATAACAATCTTAACTCTTTATGGAAACAATTTGATTGTATGATTAGCTTGCCTCCCTGCACTTGTGAGGCTGCAAAACATTTTGAAAAACACAATCAGCTAATCAAGTTAATGCAATTTCTTATGGGTCTTGATGATTCCTATGTTCCCATCAGAAGCAATATTTTAACCAGAGATCCTTTACCTAATGTCAAAACTGCTTTCTCTGTTGTCTCTAGAGAAGAATCTCACAGAAATGTTTCATCTGGGAATAGCTCGGCTAAACCCAATGCTACAGCTTTTGCTGCAAAAACTTCTGATGGTGGAAAATTTTTTGATAACAAAAGAGGTTTTAACAACAAAGTTTCTGGTTTTAATACTGGTAACAGCTCTAATAGCAGAGGACCAAACATGAACCTCAAATGTACCAATTGCAAAAAACCTGGTCATACTATTGATAGATGTTATGATCTTGTTGGCTATCCTGCTGGATATGCTAAAAGAAATTTTAATGGTAAACCTTTCAGCAGTAACAATGTTTCTGCTGAAACTAATCGCATCACTGATAATAGTGCTAGCAACTCTCCTGTCTCCTTGTCTAATGAACAGCTCTCAAGACTTATGAGTCTTCTCAATGACAACAATGTGTCATCTGCTAATGCCAACTTGGCAGGTAAAAACTTTTCAGGAACCTTCTTTAATGGCAGTGTCAAGTTTAATGTAAACTTCAACAAGTTTTTTAACAACAACACTAAATCCTTATCTGGAAACATCAGTCTTGGTTGGATTGTTGATTCTGGTGCAAATCAGCACATGACTGTATCTGAAATTTTTTTAATCAATGTTGTTAACATTTCAAATCTTGGCCTAACTGTTGGACATCCCAATGGTACTCAGGCCTTAATTACTAAAATTGGTGATTTAAAGGTCAATAATGACCTAACTCTTTTTGATGTTCTTGTTGTTCCTGAGTACAATGTCAGTTTGCTATCCGTTCATAAGATTGCTAGAGACAATAAGATGTTTGTTGGGTTTAATGAATCTAATTGCTATATACAGGATTTACATTAAAAAAGGATTGTGGGGATTGGTAAACAATACAATGGGTTATATATGTTTGATATAGATTCTACATGTAAGATTACTTCTAATAACTGCATATCTGTTTGTCATGTTTCTAAAAATCTCTGGCATCAAAGACTTGGTCATCCTTCTAACCAAGTCCTACACATACTTAAACCCACTCTTAAATTTGATATTTCATCTGAAACTGATCATCTCTGTGATACTTGTAATAAAGCTAAACAAACAAGAGAACCATTCCCTCTAAGTGAACATAAATCCACTAAAATTGGTCAACTTGTTCACCTTGATGTATGGGGACCATATAAAATCACTAGCAGAGATGGTTACAAATATTTTTTAACCATAGTTGATGACTATTCCAGGGCAGTGTGGGTTTATATGCTTAAGGGGAAGGATGATGTTTATGTTTCCATTGTTAACTTTACCCATATGCTATCAAATCAATTTGAACACAATGTCAAGGTTTTTAGAAGTGATAATGGGCCAAATTTGTCAATAATAAACTTCAACAATTTTATCATGAAAAAGGAATTCTACATCAAACCTCTTGTGTTTATACACCACAACAAAATGGTATTGCAAAAAGGAAACATAGGCATCTCCTTAATGTTGCTAGATCCCTTATGTTTCAGGGGGAATTACCTCTATATCTTTGGCCTGGATGTGTTCTAACTGCTGCATATGTCATAAACAGGTTACCCTCTTCAGTTCTGTCTGGCAAGTCCCCTTTCTTCCTTGTGTATGGGCATGACCCTTCACTCTCTCTCCTTAGAGTCTTTGGCTGCTTATGCTATGCCACCATTCTCAACATCTCTGATAAATTTGGTAGTAGGTCTGAAAAAAGTGTTCTTATTGGTTACTCAAATGAGAAAAAAGGCTATAAACTCTTGAGCCTAGAAACAAAAAATATCTTTTATTCCAGAGATGTCAAATTTTATGAAACTGTGTTTCCATTCAAAATGAAAAATTCTTCGTCAAAACCTTTTGTTGAAACTTATGCGCCTAAAGATTTAAATCACAAAAATTTCTTTGACTCACAAACAAGTCTCAATGATGAAGGGAGAGTGACATCCTATGATGATGGCACAGTGGTAAGTCATCCTACTAGGATTGATGAACCGGCTGCAACATCTATAGATGATAATACACACCCTGAGGGCATCATATCTCAAGAATCACATCCTACTGATGCATCTTCTGATTCTGCTGATACATCACCTGATTCTACTGAACAAGAAAGAGGCTTGCCAGCCACTACTGCTAGAAGGTCAACCAGAGTTTCTAAGTTGCCCAGTAATCTTAATGACTTTATTGTTGAAGGAAAAGTCAAATATGGTGTTGAAAAGGTTGTTAATTACTCTAATCTTAACAAAGATAATTACTGCTTTGCTTCTAGTCTAAATAAAAGTATTGAACCTACCTGTTATGAAGAAGCTATCTTTGATAGTAATTGGGTTGATGCTATGAACTCTAAAATTGAGGCCTTAAATGAAAACCATGCTTGGGATATAACTGATCTACCTCCTAATAGAACTCCTATTGGCTACAAATGGATCTTTAAAATCAAATATAAAGCCAATGGTGAAGTTGATAGATACAAGGCTAGATTAGTTGTTAAAGGCTATAACCAAAGGGAAGGGATAGACTATGATGAAACTTTTTCTCCTGTTGTGAAAATGTTTACTGTTAGATGTCTTATTGCCTTAGCTGTAAAAAATAAATGGCCTCTTTTTCAACTTGATGTTAACAATGCCTTCTTATATGGAGATCTTGATGAGGATATCTATATGACCATCCCCAAGGGGTTCTGTAATGAGAACAATAAAAATAAAGTTTGTAAACTTGTCGAATCTCTATATGGCCTAAAACAAGCTCCCAGGAAATGGAATGAAAAGCTTGTCAGTGTTTTAAAGAAAAATAACTTTGTCCAATATGTTAATAATCACTCTTTGTTCACCAAAACAGAGAATAACAAGTTTATTGCTCTGCTTGTCTATGTGGATGACATTGTTCTTACTGGAAACTGTATTGATGAGATAAATCTTTTTAAAGAATTTCTAAAATCCAAATTTCATATCAAACACTTGGGAAATCTAAAATATTTTCTTAGCATTGAGGTTTTAAAAACTGTGAATGACATTTGTCTCTCCCAAAGAAAATACTGTCTTGAACTTCTCAAAGAATTTGGTCTTCTTGGGTGCAAACCTGTGTCTACTCCAATGGAACCCAATTCTGTCCTTCCATACATTCCCACTACTGATGATCCCTTGCTTGACAACATCACTGGTTATCAGAAGTTACTTGGGAAACTTATCTATCTCACCCATACAAGACCTGACATCTCATACTCAGTTCATTGTCTGGCACAATACATGCACTCTCCCTTGAAATCTCATCTGGAATGTGCCCTCAATGTTCTGAGATATCTAAAAGGAGCTCCAGGAAAAGGTCTAAGGTACAATTTCAGCAACTCAGAAAATCATCTTGAAGGATATAGTGATGCTGATTGGGCCAAATGCAAGAAAACAGAAAATGTCACAGGTTATTGTGTTTTCTTTAATGACTGTTTGATCTCATGAAAAAGTAAAAAACAAAACACTCTTTCAAAATCTTCCACAGAAGCAGAGTATAGATCTATGTCAACTGCTGCTTGTGAAATCATCTGGATTCAAAAAATATTAAAAGATCTAAAAGTTGATATTAATCTCCCTGTTAATCTTTTCTGTGATAACAAATCTGCCTTACAACTTGCTGTCAACCCTGTTTTCCATGAAAGATCAAAACACTTTGAAATTGATGTTCACTTCATCAGGGAGAAAATTGCAAGAGGTGTTATAAGTGAAAAAAAGATTGGCTCTTCAAATCAAACTGCAGACATTCTCACTAAAAATCTCCCTGTTTATCAGCATAAATTTTTGTGTGAAAAATTGATATTGTTTGATATGTTTGCTCATCAGATTAAGGGGGAATGTTAAATTTTGGGGTAATATTCTGTGGCAAACATATCATTCTATCAATTGCTAATGGCTTTCAAGTTATGTTCATTGCAGGCTTATTATAGGGGTTAAACATGGACAAAGCATTAGTGGTTTAAAGTTCCAAGATTATCATTTCTGCTGAAGACTTTTCTGTTTCTGCTGATGAGCATTTTATAGTCGTTAGAGGGGTCTTAGTGTAACTTAATCTCCTATTTAATAAGTCCCTTATTCTAGGGTTAGAAACACTTGAGTGTGCAGTCTTTGTATCACTCTCTTCTCTTCTTTCTGATCATTTCACTGATCTTGTCTTGTCTTTACATTTACATGATTATTGTCTTATTGACATTAATCTAATCTTGTAACATTTGGATACTATTGTAAACTTAATCTAAGCTGACTATTGCAGCTTAGATCTGAATAAAGGTTCTATTGTTCATCATTGTGTTGCCTATACTTTCGAACAATTGGGCTTAGCCCGTTTAGTATTTATCATGTAGTAATACCATCTTGGCTTTGTTTGTATTGAGCTTGGCATGTTTAGTATTTGTCATGTATTTATACCGTCTCTTGAAATATTGTTAAATTTTGAGAAATAATTCAGTCTTACATTATATCTTTAGAACAATTTTTATATGGGCCATTTTTTCAAACAACTTGTTTCAACTAGACAAGTAGTCCCACATAGGTCAAAGGATGAAAATTTTGCTTATTAATATATTGTGATGTGTATTTACTATGTAAGTTGAGATTTGTATTATATTGTTGGTTTGTTGTGTTTGATATGGTTTATTGAAAAATATCATGTCATCTGCAATTATACCGCTATATAAGTTCTAAACTTAACTTTTTGTCTTTTTAATTATCAGAGAGTTTGTTTTTCAATGTAATGAGTGTGATATCTTATTCTCAATTTCTTATTAGTAGAATGGTTGTGCATTTTTACTCTCTTTTAAATCCAACTTGAGACTGTAAAATTGGACAAGAATGGTTGTTTATTAAAGAAAAGGGCCAGCAGTTACCGGTTAGTTGCTCCACTTTTGGAAAATGGCTCAAGTTCGTTGGTATTAACCTATTTTTCTTGGCTCGGTTTAATCTGGTTCAGTTCAACATAACCTTTTGGTCTCTATGTGGTTCATCCGGCCTAGAAGAATAGGACACGGTAGCGCACAAATGTAGAAATTTATAACTATATGGTTTGTTTCTGAATCAATTATGTCCAGTTATAAACATGATTACCTCAATTAGTTTGATGCAATATACACCTATCAAATTTTCAGGAAGAAACACACTGGTGGATACACAAAGTTATAGAAGTAAAAAGGGTTTTTTGATATACATACATAGATCACTTTGTTTATAGTATGCTTCATTCTCTTTACTAATTCTAGAAAATCATCACCCTTTCTATTACAATGTCTATTCCATTCAATTTAACTAAACACGAGTCTGAATTCGTTGCTAACTTGTTTCAAAGTTTTACACTTTATGCAAGAATGTTCAAAAGTAGAAAGCCAAACACCCTTTTAAGACAAAGCTAAGAAAGAGGACATAAACAAAAGGCATGACATCGTTTTACAACCAAGTGAACCAATAAGTCCATTGATAAACTAAGGAACAGACATTTCCATCCACTGTGACCTATGTACGTATTACAGCTAGCTTTAAGCATCCAAATCTGCTTAACCATCTAAACCCTGCTCCAAAATAAGTGTAGTATTTGTTCTTAAGAGCATATATATATAAATGTCCACGTTTGACTTTCAAAGTCTTACTTATTCAACTTTGACCTTAAATATTTATGTTTATCTGATACAACAAGTTGGTCTAATTTTTATCAAGTATTATATAACAAACAAAAATATTTAAGGTCAAACAAAAAGACTTTAAAAGTCAAAAGTGGACATTATTGGGACGGAGGGAGTATATTATTTACCTCACAATATTTCCATGCTGCAACAGCAGGAAACTCAGAAAGATGTGAAGAATTTGATACTAACACATTAGGGGGGAAATTGTTAGCCTTTTTAATGTTGTTAGTACAAATGTTATTGTTTTATTATTAAGACTTTAGTTAGTATATGAATTCGTATGTATTATTAGTGTTTGGGTCATGGTATTATGTCTGCAATATGGGCCGAATTCTGTTAACCCAAAACAGGCCCATATGAAGACAGTTATAAGTAGTTATTAGGTTACAACATTTAGTTTAAGGGTTGCAACGGTTATTGATGAAGCGACATGTTTTTTGAGGCAACGTTTCATTCAGTATATATAGGCTTAGGATCATTTGTAAACATTCAAACCTTTTCGGTTAGTAAATATCGTTTATAAAGGTTCAACCCATCTTCTGTGTTTTCTTTATTACTCCTTTCATTGATGATTATACATGTTGTTGTTTGGATCATTCGATCCTGGAAACACCCCACAAAACCTGTGCAACATGATCTTTATAAGTTCAGTGACTCAAATGTCGTGTTTCATAAGTTCGGGATCGTATCGATAAGAAGATTAAATCCATCGATAGACACAAGATATGATAATGGATTCTCGTTGTATACTGATGTCCCCATTTGTTATTCTTTGGTTTCACTAGAAGGAAAGATGAATGATAGTGTGTGTTTAGGTTTTAAGTCAAAGTAAAGTGGTGTAAGAAATGGTCTTAAAAGTATCCCATCGGAGTGTAAAGAAAAGTAACTAGAGTAAGTTGGTTATAAATTGGAAGGGGAGGGTGTTTACATGCACCAATTAAAGTGATATGAAGTGATGTGTGACTAACCATATATGGTAAATTTCCTCCATGTGCATTCTAAAAAATAGTTTCAAGTAAATCCCACATGGGTGAAAGGAAGTAAAATTTGCTTATTTATACACTCTGATGTGTAGTGTCTATTGATATTTTTCATTAAGAAATAACTTCTTAGTAGGAACATGGTTGCTTTACCATTTCAATGTAATTAGTATGATACCAGCTTATTCTCAATCTCTTGTTAGGAACATGGTTGCATTACTTGGGGATGAACTGTAATGTTGTGTGAGTGAACCATTGTGGATATCCATGCATCTACAAGTGCATTGTCGCTATATAACCGTGTTTGATTTCGGCAATATAGGTGTTATGTCTGGACTCTGGAATCTTGTTTCAAGTACATGGGTCAAAGAATGAAAATTGTGCTAATCTATATATTTGATTTGTATATGCTATATATAAGTTGAGTTTAGCATTCTATTGTTGGCTTGTATCGTTTGATGTTGTTCGATGAAAAATATCATCTCATTATATTATTCCATTATATAAGTTCTTAAATTAATAGTCCAATAACATTACTTATCATTTAAACATTTTAGTTTCAGAGGTATTATAGGCAATCAACATTACTTAAATCTTAAGCAATTTAAGTTTAAGGAATATGCATTATAAGTAGTAAAGATTATTGTCATCTAGTTGTTTCATTTTCACATTATATATAAATAGCCTCTTTATTCTTTTACTTTGTAATAACAACAATATCATTTCCATTTCAAAAGCTCGAATTAAACACTCATGGTATTTATAAAACTACATTCGCATTAGTTGTTCAAAAAATATTTTGGTTTCGCTTAAGTTTTAGTGACGATGAAGCTGATAATGTACGTTGTCATTTTGCAAACGTGAACCAAAACATGTTTTTCATCCGGCGATTGGCTTCTAGACACTATTGTTGAGCTAGCTTCTTTCCCTTGAATTATGATATATTTTTAATCAATTTTTTATAGCATTTTATCTTGCGGATGATATGAAGTGATGTGTAAATATCCTACTCCATGCATGCGCATTGTTACTTTTATAAAAAATGTTTCAAGTAATCCCACATGGGTGAAAGGATGTAAAATTTGCTTATTTATATACTCTAATGTATGCTTAATATTCATGTTGAGTTTGGCATAATAATGCCGAGTTGTGGATATTGATGTTGTTCACTAAAAAATAATATCAAGCTCTATAACTTCGCCAAATAAGTTCTGAGCTTAATTTTTTGTGACTTCTTAATAAATTATCGGTATATGTGTCTTTTTTAATTTTCGAGCACTTTATCTTATACTATAATTACTACAATGACTTATTCAATTCAGTACTCAACTTCTTAGTTGCAAACATGGTTGCATTACTGGTTCGATAATTGGTTCAACCTGTCTTTAGAACCGGATGATCGATTTCATAACAACAATAAAACTTTTAATCTTGCCAACAACGATAGTGGTTAGACTTATGAGTATGTTAACCGTAACATACTCTATCGCTTTGGTTTTGATCAGCAAGTCCTCAGATTTATATAGCCACTATGTTCGGAGTTTACACATGCTTGTCTCAGTTGCGATTTAAATTCATGAACACTTGGTAATTGAAGGAATCACTTACACTCAAACAAATACAACATAGCTACTAGAAACTTAAGAATGAGATTATGGTTTGAAACTAACTTCAATATGTTCTCTAATGGTATTAGTAAAACATTAAAAATCCAACAATCGTCAAAACTCAAAGAAAAAGTGAGTCAGTTCGCCATTGTTAGGCTAACCTAACAGCATTACAACAACATTAGATGTTCAAAAGATTTTTTGGTTTCGACAATAAAGCTGATGATATACGTCATTGTTTCGCTGAGTGCACCAGAGCATGTTTTTAATCCACCAATCGGCTTCTTGCCCTTGAATTACAATATATTTTTAATCAAATTTTTCTTAGCATTTTATCTTGCGGATAATATAAACTGATGTGTGCGTGAACCATGCCAAGGTGTGTTTCGCTGAGATGAGATGTTTATAAACTATTTTATTAGTTTAAATATGGTCGATTGTATAAAAAAATTGAGAACTCATAGTTATGTTGCTGGTACAACAGATAAACAAGTCCCCATTAACTTGAATATAAGTTACACTAACAACAATATACTTATTTCAACTTACATGAACCAAACACTCCAAGATATATAAGCTAGCTAGCAAGAATTGGCATCTTTGATACATATGGGATTGAAAACTTAGTTTATTCCAAAAAAAAGGCAACTAAGCAAAAAGCTGTACCAAATATCCTACTCCATGTGCATTGTTACTTTTTCAAAAAACTGTTTCAAGTAATCCCACATAGGTTAAAAAATGTAAAATTTGCTTATTTATATACTCAGTATGCTTACGTTGTATGTTGAGTTTGGTTGTTCTAAAGATAAAATGTTGGCCTATTTTCCAGGGTAACTCTTTCAAAGATTTATCGTTCTTATCTGCCTCAACTATTTTCCTAAGTTCCTCCATAATCAGGTTCTCAAGGTCGTCGATCTCCATAGTCTCTTACGTCTTTTTCCTCTCGAATTCACTCTCATCGAGTTCTTGACTTTATTTTGTAGCAAAAACGAGCTTCTTGCCCGTTGATAAGAGTTTGGTTGTTCTAAAGATAAAATGTTGGCCTATTTTCCACGGTAACTCTTTCAAAGATTTATCGTTCTTATCCGCCTCAACTATTTTCCTAAGTTCCTCCATAATCAGGTTCTCAAGGTCGTCGATTTCCATAGTCTCTTACGTCTTTTTCCTCTCGAATTCACTCTCATCGAGTTCTTGACTTTATTTTGTAGCAAAAACGAGCTTCTTGCCCGTTGATAAGGGTATGCAAGAAGGCTTAGCTGCGGGTATTATTCATGGTAAGGAAAAAAGAGAGCTCGTGGAGCTTGCTGCATATAATCCTTCTGCAGAGGATCACTATGTTTCCGCTGTGAGGGCCCTTGAGAACGTGGAGTTTTCTTTGCTTGCCGTGCTGAAGTCTAGCAAGAATGTCGGTATCGCTGAAGTTATGGACCTTCTCCGTGTTGATGAGCCTTTCGCGAATGCTCCCATGATTGCAGGGTTACAGTCGGATCTTGAGCAACTTATTATCCGTGTTTATGATAAGGGTAGTAATGTTATTGTTGGCAACAACGCTTTGTCTTGCTCTTTGGAGGTTGTTCAAAGAAGGGTTGATCAGGTTAGAAAACGCCTTGATGGTTATCGGTTGTCTATTGCCGATGTTTACAATTCTTCCATTGATCATTTATCCGCTTGTAATGTAATGGGTGTGGAAACATTTTCAGCTGGTGAGCCGGTCTCTGTTTGTACTACTTCTTTGCCGGTTGCACCCCTTCCTATTAGTACTTGTGATGTTTCTGCGATACCCCTTTCTGTTGAAGATTATGATGTTGGTGGGTCCATCACTCTTGCTGAAGTTGCAAATGACCCATCTTCTGGAGTAAGCGAGGTCTCTACTGCTTTGTCTGAGCCTTAAGAAAGTACTACCGCTTTAGTGCGGATTTAGTTAATGCTTTTGTAATCCTCTGAACAATGCTTGTGTTTGTTTTGTAATGCTTCCGATGATTGTTTTCAGCCTTCTTTGCTTATCTTTCCTCCTGCTTTCTTTGTTCTGCATTTTATGCTGCAACTTTTCTCTATATTCGAGTTTTTGGTGCCTTTGGTGCGTGTTATTTTCCACTTTTGTTTGCTATTTTTAACGTTATACGAATATTCACGTTTTGTAATAGTTTTGCGAACATACTCTTTTTATCTGTGCGGTGCTATTTTTAACGTTATACGGATATGCATGTTTATAATAGTCTTGTGCACATGCTCTTTTTGTCTGTGCGGTGCTATTTTTAACGTTATACGGATATGCACGTTTATAATAGTATTTGGATAATTTTGGGCTATCCTCCCAGTACTGGGCTTGCAATACCACTTACGTACTTTTGGTGATTAAGTTTTTCACCAGTTGTGTTATTCGTGATAACCTTATGCTATTCGGAAATAACATATTTTTGGGCCGTACCCAATTCGTATGCTTGCGCGTCTTATGCACTTCATAAAGATAAAAAAACATTTTAAAGAATAAAATAATGAAGGTAGCTAATCTTCATCATTCTTTTATTAATTGATCATATTTTTTAAACACATTACAGAAATAGGTAAATTCAAATACATTTTATACTTCCCTGCTATCGGCTTTACTCTTTTATTTCCGTGGCTACGCAAGCCGTGCTTCTCTTCAGAGTTTTGCTATGGCAAACATTGTTTTCTTTGGGAGATTTCTTGTATTACGGAAGTTTGTTTTGATTATTATCCGCATGCTATTCTTCTAGCTTTGTTGGTGTGGATAACGTCTTTGCGAGTATCCGTACTTCTTCATGGGCTAGAATCCTCTCCTTGTATCCTAATTTTTCCTCTGAGACCTCGTGTCACTCTCTTCTGACGATGATCCCGGAGGAGCTACCAGGCTATTACCTTTCGTTCTTCAGAAAGTTCCGTGTTTTTGAAAGTGTAGCCTGTGAGAGTAGCTTTTATATATATATCCCGGCCCTTGCAAGCTGGTCATTTTTAGCTTACGCTCGGTCCGTCCGACCAGATTCACTTTGGTCGGTAGACCTGTGCTTGCCTGGGAGCCGGGGTGCAACAACAATAGGATGTATGCGTAGTCTGCATCCTTTGTTGCTTGCCATTGTAAGGGAAGCTTCCTAATAGCTAGGGACTTCTTGATATAGCTCCTTGCCCCTAGCGTTCCTTTTTATCCTTCCCTGAGGACCCATCCCTTTTCACACTCCACCATTCCCGCCCCTACCATTTCAGTTCCCACGTGCCTCCTTGACCCGGCTGTCTCCGCAGTTGACCCCGTGAGCACATGTTCGATCTTATTTCCCAACAGCTGCTGGGAGTCTAATCGACAGTAGTGCTCCGGTCATGAGTGCCACAACTCTAATTGGAAAGGAACTTGGAAACGTCGTAGGAGGAGGTTTGAATGACGGGGCGTCGTGGTGTTTTGTGGTGGTGGGTGATTAGCCGCCATTTTAGAACGACTAAGTGTTATTAGTAGTCATTTAAGAACAAATTTGTGCACTCTACGTATTCTCCTTCGTTTTTCCCTTGTGATGTTGATAAAGGTTTAGGTTATTTATGTTTTCACTGCCGCTATCCTGTCGATGCGTTGCCATGGGAACAAACTAATTCAAACTTTTCTTTTTAGGAATGTTTGACTTTGGAGAACTGCGATTATAGCTTTTGCTTTTCTTGTGTCTTCCTTTTTTACTTCACGTATTTATAGCGATGATTTTACTATTTTCCATGCGTTGGCGTTTGTCTTTTTCTACCGTACTGGTAGGTTATTACATGCCTAGGCTCGTAGCCTGGGTGTATATTTCTGCCTTATTTGACGTGATATTCCTTGGGAAGGAACGCGTATCTGTACTTGCAGATTTCTTCCTTTCTAGTTATCTGGATAAGGTTTATCCTTTTACCTCCGCACTTGCCCTTTTTTCATATTACGTCCACCATGACTTCCTGCGTGCTAACTTTTTACAGGTTACGAGTTTATGTGTTTTTCTATTCTCTGGGAGCTGTTTTCGCACTGTGTTTTTCCTTCACATTCCTAGTATGTTTCCGTCCTTGCTACATATATTTTATATGATTTTTTTTGTGCGTGCCATTCCGTTTATTCTTGCTATTCATCAGCTTCTACCATCGGCTCTTTCCCTTTTGCTTCTCTTTGCTTCTTCAAATGCAAACATTCTTCCGTGGTGTGCCTTGCTTTCCCATGGAATTCGCAGAACTTTCCATCAACCTTCCCTTTGATCACTGTTTTTTAGGGCGGGTCTGGGGACGTGGCTCTTCTTGTCGCTGGTATCTCCTCGGGCGGCCTTATCAGTCTGCGGAAACCTTGTTGCCTTTCCTCTGCTCTTAATTTAATCTTATGCTCTTTCCTAAAATACTGTCGATGCTTGACTGTTGCTTGTTCTTTTGGTCTTTGTATCCATGGTGTTTTCCTATCACGTCTTCCCACAGCTGCTTCTCCTCTAAGAAAGGAAGTAGTTATGTTCGTTACCTCGGCCATTGACTTCGGGACTATATTGTGTAGCCGCTTAATCAGTTCTGGGTCAGTAATCGCGTGCATAAATCCCCGAGACTTTCATAATTTCTGGGGCTCCTTTTACGTTCCTTGTCTCTTCCTTGAATCGTTGTACGAAATCTTCTGTTAGTTCCCCATCCTTTTGCTTGATATGATGAATCTCCACAGGATCTTTGATGCATTTCTTTTGTTGCAGTAAGTTGGTCAAGAAAACCTCTCTTAGCTTGTCGTAGTTATCTATTGATTCGGGTGCGAGGTCGTCGAACCAGACCCTAGCGGATCCAGTGAGTGTAGAGTTGAACATGTGACACCATGTTGGCATAGCCCATCGTTCCACCTTTGCTGCTGCCTGGAAGATCTTCAGATGATCCTCAGGGTCTCCGCTGCCATCGTATATTTTCACACTGGTCGGCATCCGCGTCTTTAGGGGCATTTCGAAGTAGCGGATACGTGGAGTGAACAGATCAGTCTCCTTGCAGATCCAGGGTCTGGCCAGGTCACAGTAATGATCAATTTGCTTCCGCTTTTTGACTTCGGACCTTTGGCATCCGCTTCCGTGAGGTTCACTGTTTGAACAGTCGTTTGCCTTTCGCGACCGGGTTTTTTCGGTTTCAGGGTTTCCTTTCCTTGATCCTTCCAGCCGTGATGGAGAACCTTTGCGGTTGCTTCTCTTTTTTCCTCTGGTACCGTGGCAGACTTGTTATCTGTGTTCTTTGGGATGTACGGAAACATCTTCTCCTTTATCTCCGAGTCGGTGGAACACACTTTGCCAAAATTTTTGAACACCCAAGCTTCTCCTCTCTCTTTTTGGGTGACCTAGATCATTTTGCTACCTCGAGCTGTTTCCGTAGGTCTCCACTTGGCATTTCTACTCTATGGTGACGTCGAGTTTTATGATAATCCTTCCGGATTTCTGTCGTTTTGGCTCGCTCTTCTCGTTTCTGAACTTTCTCCGTCATAATAGGCCATATCTTATCGAAATGCTTATCACAATACCTCCGGAGGGCTGCGTCGGACACGGATCCCTCAAGGTCCGTCGAGACCGCGTGAACTTCTCTTTCGACCGTACTCCGTAATGTGGACACGAAGGCAGGAGTTGGTCCAAATTTGGTGTTCATGGTGAGTATTTTCTGGAACGCAGTTGTGTACTGGGTTCCAAGGATGGCGCCAACTAGTTAGTACAATTTGTGCGATGGGTTATAGAAGGTCTGGACGTAGCTTACTGGACTGGGCCGGCAAGCCTTTGGTGGGTTGATCTTGTACTAATTCAAGTAGTTTGGATGAGATCCCTGCACAAGAAAGGTAAACCGTTAGTTTTACCGTGGGGACGGACCCCACGATTAGACTCCGCGTGAGAGTAAGTATGCATTCTTGAGAGGGAAAGTAGAAGTATGTGTGTAATTATGAGAGAGAAAGTTGTTCTACCTTGTAAGGGGATTAGAGCCCTTTATGTAGGGTCTCACATGGGGATTCCTGGATTATCGCATATAGTGGTTAGTCGCCGGAGTCGGACCCCTGACCGACAAGGGTTCCGTGTTAATCGTGGATGCGGACGTGAGAGGTCTAACGGTTTAAGGTTCAGCCCGTTACGTACCTTGCGCGCATTCAAAGGCCTGGGTCGTAGCCAATTTAGTCATTGGACTTACTGTTGGCCCAAGGTTTGTGATTGTTGGACCTGAGTCCAGGATTTACAGTTATTGGGCCTGAGCCTAGAGTGGGCGTAGAGTATGTTTTGGGCTTAGTAAGCCTGTTGTACATGCTATACGTCATCAGCAACAAAGGTGTTATGTATGGACTTGGAATCTTGTTTCGAGTAGTCCTACATGAGCCAAAGAATAAATTTTTTGCTAATCTATATATCTGATGTATATTTGCTATATACAAGTTGAGTTTAGCATTATATTGTTTGCTTGTATAGTTTGATCTTTGATCTTTATCAAAAAAGATTTCTTACTATACAAGCCGACTATATAAGCTCTTAACTTAATCTCTTGCGTTTTTAATTATCGAAGAGCCTCTCTTTTTATGCAACTAGGCATTTAATCGCACACATTTTGCTTCACATGGGTCTTGTTTATTTTGACTCAACTCGTTGTTGTCGCCCTTGTGGTTACTCAAATTCCTACTCCCATTGACATGAATTGTATGGTGTAAGGTCTTAAGTAATGTTTTTATTCTTATAAAGTTTAGCATTTTATAATAAGAACAAGTATTAAATACCCGCACGTTACAGCAGTGTATTGTTTAATCAGTTAAATAGTCTAATTACTTAACTTTTTTTGCACCCAAAATATTGTATAATGTTTACAGAATCCAATTCATATTCTTTATCTAGTATTGTCTATATCATTCAAATATATGTAATTATTTTGACTTATTACCAAAATAATAACAATTGTTGCATTACTGGATGATGTCATAACTAATGTAAAGCTTCAGTTGTTGGTTTGGGGTATTTGATGTTGTAAAATATCATCAGATACTACTATTATACGAGTACAATATAGGTTCTTCACGTCATTTTAATCATGGAAGAGCATGTCTTTTAATGTAATTAGTATGATACTGATACATTATACTAGCAGGGTATCCACTTATTGTCACTATATATGGAAAGCAGAAACGAGTTTCTTGCCCTCGAATTATGCAAAGCATTTTATCTTGGGGATGACTTAACTATGGTGGATATCTAACTCCTAAGTGCATTGTCACTATATGTTTGAGTTTGGTATCAATTTTTACAGATCTTGAAAAGAATATAACAATGAGTAAAAATAAGTATTTAATTTCGGCAACAAAGGTGCTATGTATGTCATTAGCACAACTTCTTGTATGGATTACATTTGTGAAAACTTGTTTCAACTTTCAACTAGTCCCACATAGGTCGAAGTATAGAAAATTTGGTTATTAATATACTGTGGTGTATATTTTCTACCAAATTAAGGTTCGTATTATAATGTTGGCTTGTAGTGTTTCATGATGTTTATTTAAAAATATTGCCATAGGTTGCAAGAAAACCATATAAGTTCTTAACCTTTTTAATAGTACTTTTTTAGATATCGAAGAATCTCCTTCGTTAATGTAATTAGTATTCTCAATTTTTTATTAGTAACATGGTTGCATTCTCGATTTGATGGTTCAACATGTCTCAAGAACCGGATGATGTCATAACGAACGTATAACTTATTAAAAGTATCGAAACACTATAAAATAATAAGATGTCCGATATGATAGTTCAACGTGTCTCAAAACCGGAAAATGTTATAAATAAGTTCCCGCTTGAGTTTAAAAGTATAATTGTAGAATGCTATGTGATTTGTTAGTCAATAAATCTAGCGTTTGAGAGTTAAAACTTGAAGTCAAAGTTAGTAGTCAAAATCAAAGTTAAAGTGTTGTTATTTTGACTCATTTGTTAAACTTAGTTCATTTTCCGAATGACATTACAACTTACTTTTTGATTTTATCTGCTAGTATGTTGTTATTGTTACTTTATTTAAAACAAACCACGCATTGAATGAACAACAACATCACCAAGTCTTTCACCTATTTGTCATTCTTATCTTGGGGATAAACGGTGTGAATTAACCATGGTGGATATCCAACTCCAAGTGCATTATTTGTATACAACCGTATTTGAGTATGGTGTCAAGTTTCATAGCTTGAAAAAAATAAAACAATGTATTAAAACAAGCATTTGGGACATTTGATCTCGGCAACAAAGGTGTTATCTCTTCTGAACAAATATTTGTATCGGTCATTTTTCTTAAATTTGTTTCAAGTAGTCCTACATAGACCAAAGGATGAAAATGTTGCTTATTGATATACTCGGGCATATATTTCTTATACAAGTTGGGATTGGAGTTATACTGTTAGTTGGTAGTGTTTGATGTTGTTTATTGAAAGATACAACCTGCCAACGAATCATATACTTCTTAACTAAATTTTTTGCTTTTAGATTATCAAAGGGTTTGTCTTTTAATGCAATTAGTACGATAGCTTATTCCCACTTTCTTATTAGCACGGTAGTATTGCCGGTTTGTCACAACTAATGTTAAAGTTATTAAAGATACAGAAACACCATAAAATAATAAGTTGGTAATGTTTGATGTCTCGAACAAAAACATGACTAAAGTCTTTCACATACTTATCCTTCTTATATTGGGCTTAGCCCCTTTATCATTTATCATGTATTTATACCGTGACTTGAACTATTCTTTAGTTATGAGAAATAATTCAGTCTTACATCAAAGGCCGTTAGCATATTATATACTGAAAGAGTTTCTTTGTATCGAGCTTAGCTTGTTTTGTGTTTGTCATATATTTATCCTATCACTTGAAATATTATTAGGTTTTGAGAAATAATTTAGTTTTTCTTTGCAACAAATTTTTAAATGAGCCATTTTTCCTGAAACCACTTGTTTCAAGTAGAAGAATAGTCCCACATGGGTCAAAGAATGAAAATTTTGCTTATTAATATATTGTGATGTGTATTTTCAATATAAGTTGAGAATTGTATTATATTGTTGGTTTGTTGTGTTTGATGTTGTTTATTGAAAAATAACATAATCTACAATAAGCCCACTATATAAGTTCTTTACTTAACTTTTTTTCTTTTTAATTATCAAAGAGTTGGTTTTTCAATGTAATTACACATTATTCTTAATTTCTTATTAGTAACATGGTTGCATTATCGGTTCGATTGTTCAACATGTCTCAAGAACAAGATGTTGTCATAACTCGCATAAAACTGACCAAGAAATAATAGGTGACCATCGAAACTCAAAATTTAAGAAAAAAAATCCATGACCAACACTGATATGTAACATTGGCTGCATAGTGATGATATGTTATATCTTACTATTGCTCAACAACATACTTCCATTCATGCTTGTAGTCATAACCAACAAGAGTACAAGACAATGAAACAAACTACTAATATTTTGACAGAACAAAACAAAAACAATAATCATGAAATCAGTTTATCTTATGTGTTGGTTAAAGAAGTTGAAGAAAGGGGGAAAAATATGAGCAGTCGTATGACTCTGATTTAAATGATAGTTATGTATTTGTCATTCTACTTGTTATATGGTTTCAGAATGATATAAAAAGCAAAAGTAATGCATGGTGATTATTGGATTCTCTGGTTATCACCTTGAGTTCTCATTCAGGAGGTCTAGTGATCAAATCTTGCACCTGAAAAAATGCTAATAACCAGACTTCCAAACTTTCACCTTTTTTAAAAAGGATTTATTTTTTTATTTTTTTATTATTATTATTTTTTATTTATTTGCTTTTTTTTTTTAACTTACTTCAGCTACACTTAATACTTTTTAAATTTGACTTTTGTTTATCCTCATTCCAACTATGGCTGACAACATTAAAGATAGTTTGTGCACTTTATGCAAGGATGTTCAGAAGTAGGAAGCCAAATACCTTCCTTTTACGGCATACACCAAGAAAGAGGACATAATCTAACGGAAGTGAAGTTGTCCATCTTTCATTACTCACTAGACTTGGTACGAGATAATTCACCCAAAAAGGTTTCATCCGTCGTGTTAGACATTACTCACAAGACTTGGTATAATTCATATTTGCCTTTTTTTCTGACCAGCCGGGTCGAACCAGATTTCAAAACGCTATTATTTATAGTCTTTCTCTTTAAATTTTAAGTAAAGATATTCAAAAACAACAAATTGTTTTTACAACCTGCGTTTATACGCGGTTTATAACTAACAATTTTGTTAGACCATAAAACAACGGTGATAGTTAGAAGTTCAAATTTGCAACAAGTGATGCTCTATGTTTAACTTGCAATCTAAAGTTCGTTATGCTGTCCATTGAACATGTTGCACCAAAAGTTGATTTAGTGAAGGAAAAAAATCGTAATCATTTGCCTACTAATCAATGTTCACAAAAGGTTTTGGGAATATGAGATCTTTACAAATTGTTTTATAACAAATTAAATCGATTTTGCTTATAACTTTTTAAGTTCTTAAACCAAAAATACTTGTGGCCTATTGGTTTACCAAAAATAACATTTAAGTTCTTAAGTAACAAAGTGATCAACTAGTCTTTCTTGTTGCGTTTGTATTAGCTTTTGATAAAAAAGGTAAATGTTTTGTCTAGCTTATGTCTTATCTTGAGAATGAACAGTTGTGTGACTGAACCATGGTGAATATCCAACTCCAAGTGCATATATTGCCACCAAGTGAGTTTGGTATCGATTTTCATAGCTTGAAAAGGATGAAACAATGTGTAAAAAGAGGAAGCATTTGATTACGACAACAAAGGTGTTATGTTTGTCTTTAGCATAACTTTTTGTATGGATTACATTGTTCTTGGTTTTAAACTAGTCCCACATTGGTTGAAGTATAGAAAATTTGAATATTAATATACAGTGGTGTATATTTTCTAACCAAATTAAGGTTGGTATTATAATGTTGGCTTGTATTGTTTGGTGATGTTTATTTAAAAATCTCACCAATCCGTGCACGTTCATATAAGTTCTTAACCTTGACTTTTTATTTTTATAGTACTTTTTTAAATTTTGAGGAATCTCTTTTCTTAATGTAATTAGTATGATGCCTTATTCTCAATTTCTTATTAGTTACATGCTCGTATTACCAGTTTGATGGTTCAACATGTCTCAAGAACATGATTCGATGTTGTGCATCATAGCGATCGTAAAACTTATTAAGATATCAAAACAACAAATATAAGATGATTAAAAAAGCTTAAAGTTTAAGAGAAAATCTATGACTAATTAACATTGATATTGTATCATTGGTTACGTAACTTATACTCATAGGTAGTGCATGTATATCTTATTGTTATACAACATACCTTATATACATCTTCATCAATGCGCTAAGCATTCTATGTATCCTGTTTCGAAACATATTCGGGTCATTCAAACTAAATCCAGGTGTAAGAAAGCAAGATGTCTTGAACAAAAACATCACCAAGTCTTTCACATACTTGTCGTTCTTATTTTGGGGATGAACTGTTGTGCGAGAGACATGGTGGATATCCAAGTCCAAGTGCATTATCACTAAACAAATCAGGCTTGAGTTTGGTATCGATTTTCATAGCTTGAAAGAATAAACAAAGGTGTAAAAAGAGGAAGCATTTGATTATGACTACAAAGGTGTTATATCTTTAGAACAAATATTTGAATCCTTCATTTTTCTTAAACTTGTTTCAAGTAGTCCCACATGGATCAAAGGATAAAGTTTTTTTATATTGGTATTATAATGTTGGTTGGGAGTGTTTGATTTTGTTTCTTAATAAAAATCATTAGATACAATATCCTCCTCTTTCTTCCACCATATAATTCTGAACTTAATTTTTCGTTTTTTATTTATCAAAGAGTTAGTGTGATAGCTTATTCTCGCTTTTTTATTAGCATGATAGGATATAAAAACACCATAAAGTATGTATTGGTTATCAAAGAGTTTCTCTATTAATACTAAACTTATTAACAATATCAACACACCATAACTCATACTCATAACTTACTAACAAAACTTAAACTTTAAGAGAAAATCTATGACTAACATTGATATTGTATCATTGGTTACATAACTCATACTCATACGTAGTGCATGTGCTATCTTATTGTTATACAACATACCACTTGTACATATTTGTACAAAAAAGCACTCATGTGACTTTATATACCTGTTTGTAGTCAACATACCTTATATACATCTTCATCAATGCTCAAAGATTCTGGTATTCTGTTTCGTGTAAGCAAGATGTCTTGAAGAACAACATCACCAAGCCTTCCTCATATTTGTCGCTCTTATCTTTGGGATGAATTGTTGTGTGATGAACCATGTTGAATATCCAACCTGCACTGCCACTAAACAATGATGTTTGAGTTTGCCATCAATTTTCATTAGGTGTGCACGATTCGGTTTGGTCGGTTTTGCCAAAACCAAACCGAAATATTCGGATTTTATAAAACCCAAAACCGAATCCATTCGGTTTCTGGCGGTTTGTTTTTTTTGGTGTATTTTCGGTTTCGGTTTGGTTTTTTTGGTTTTTAACCGTTTATATTTGGGTGGAGCCAATTTATACCAACAAACTTGATTTTCGTAGAAAATTGGTTATTTTTCTTTACTTTTTTGTCTATCTAAGCTTAATAATGTTGATCTCATAATTCTATAATTACACACGTATAGATGAGACACACACATGCAAGTAGTATGATAATTGTCCCATAAGTATTGATCGATTGTAAAGTAAACACATGCACACGAAAAACAAACATATAAACGTTAAGATAAATATATTATAAATCCACCTACAAAATTAATATGAATTCATAAATTAAATTTGTTTAGTTATTTATTTACATTATATTAGTTATATACTATTATATAATAAAACCGGTTTGGTTCGGTTTTTACGGTTTGGTTTTTAGACGAAAACCGAAACCGAACCGAATTTTTTAGATTTTGAAAAGGTAAAAACTGAACCATCGGTTTTTAGTTTCGGTTGGTTTTTTCGGTTTTCGGTTCGGTTTCGGGTTTTTTGCTCACCCCTAATTTCCATAGCCTGAAAAGAATAAAACAATGTGTTAAAACAAGTATTTGATCTTGGCGACAAAGGTGTTACGTATTTAGGAAAAATATTTGTATCGGTCATTTTTCATAAACTTGTTTCAAGTAGTCCCACATGGATTAAAGTATGAAAATTTTACTTATCAATATACTCAGGCATATATTTCTTTTATAAGATGAGATTGGTATTATAAAGTTAGTTGGTAGTGTTTGATGTTGTTTATTGAAAAATACAACGTGAATCATTGCCGACGAACCATATAATTCTTATCTTAAATTTTTGCTTTTAGATTATCTAAGCGTTTGTCTTTTAATGTAATTAGTACGATACTTATTCTCACTTTCTTATTAGCATGGTAGTATTGCCGGTTTTTCTTAACCAATGTTAAAGTTATTAAAGATACAAAAACACCAAAAAAATAGTAAGTTGGTAATGTTGATGTCTCGAACAAAAACACGACCAAGTCTTTCACATACTTATCGTTCTTATCCTGTGTGAGTGAACCATGGAGATATCAGCCAACTCGAAGTGCATTGTCACTATACAATCGTATTTGAGTTTGGCTTTAAACTTTTTATAGCTTCAAAATATTAAAACAATGTATTAGGTCTCTAAGAATAACATTTACATGGGATTATAATGCAACTAGTAACAAGTATTTATTGTCTTTCTCTTTAAAATTTAAGTTAAGATATTTGAAAACAAAATATTATTTTTACAAGCTGCGTTTATATGCGAGTTTATAACTAATACTTTTGTTACAGCATAAAACAGGGGTGATAGTTATTGTCTTTCTCTATGTTTGACTTGCGGTCTAAAGTCCATTGTGCTATCCATCGAACCTTTTGCATTTATCTTTGTAACATGACCTACAAGAAGGTCGAATATGTCATGTGGTTTGGTAAGTTTAACACGCATTCACAAAAGGTCTACCAAATATGACATCTTTACGAATTGTTTTATAACTAATTAAATCGATTTTGCTCATCCCATTGTGAAAAAAAGTAGCCAGATGAAGTTGGTAATAAATAGGAAGGTGTGGTCTCATGCAACATAGGCTTAGTTAAAATTGTCCGAATCATCAAGGAACAAGTGTTTTTGCTTATAACATTTTAAAACAAATTTTTATATGGGACATTTTTTTGTTAAACCACTTGTTTCAAATAGACAAGTAGTCCCACATAGGTAAAAAGATTGAAAATTTGCTAATTAATATATTGTGATGTGTTTTTCTATGCAAGTTGAGATTTGTATTATATTGTTGGTTTGTTGTGTTTGATGTTGTTTATTGAAAAGTAACATCATCAAATGCAATAACCCGTTATATAAGTCCTAAACTTAACTTGTTGTCTTTCTAATTATCAAAGAGTTGGTTTTCCAATGTAATTAGAACAATACATTATTCTCAATTTATTATTAGTAACTCACATAAAACTTACCAAAACTTTTCAAAAACACCAAAAAAATAATAAGGTGATCATCGAAACTCAGAATTTAAGAAAACAATCCATGACTGTATCTTACTATTGCTAAACAAACTACAAAGGAAATACAAGACAATGAAACAAACTACAAAGGAAGTGATTCGACATAATCAAATTATTTTGTAAGAGCAAACAAAAATAAGAGATTGTAATTATGAAATCAATTTATCTTAAAGTATATATTAGTTGCAGAAATTGAAGAAAGGTGAAAAAATTAGAGTACTCATGCAATTGAAATTTTCCGAATCATCAAGCAACATGTGTTTTTGCTTAGAGCTTTTTAAGTTCTTAAACTAAAAAGTCTTGTGGCCTGTTATTTTTTCAAATCAAATCTTAACACGTTGCTTAATTATATAAAAAATGAGCACTACCTCGTTAGCTTACTATGAATTAACTCACAGGTGACCAGGTTTTTCTTGTGTTTGTACTAGCTTTTGAAAAGAAAAAAAAAAAAGTTTTGGCTAGCTTTTGTTTCGATCATGACTATCATGATCATTGTTCAAACTTAGGATCCGATTAACAAGTAGTCATTCTTTTTGGTAGGATCCGACTTATGAGTATTTAATCGTCACATACTTTATAGCTTTGGTTTTGATCAACAAGTTCTGATATTTATCTCGATTCTGATTTAAATTCACGAACACTGACTATATGGGCTCCAATTCTACAAAGTCTAAACCATGGACATACCCATCAACTTCATGTTTTTCATCCGTTGATTCGAAACCAGAACTTTCGACTTCTCATCTTATCCTTTTTCCTTTATTATTATTGTTTCATTTTCACATTATATATATAAACAGCCTCTTTATTCTGTTTCTTTTATAATAACTACCAGAGCCGGCTCTTTGGGGTAGGCAGCCAAGGCCCAAGCCTAGGGCCCAACTTGTATAGGGCCAAAAAAACTAGATATTTGCTGTGAAAAATTCGAGGAGAGCCGCACGTTTTCTTTGAATATGTAAAGCTATATTTTTATTTTGCTATAATACTTTATTGAATTATTGTTATCACACTTATGCTTTATTATTGACTTTTATTTAATTTATCAACTTGAATTTTGGGGGCCTATTTTTTTCCATTTGCCTCGGGCCTCGTCTTTTTTAAGCATTCTCGGAGACGGCCCTGATAATTACAATATCATTTCCGTTTCAAGAGATCCAAAAAACACGGGAACGTGTTTTTCATCCATCGATCGGCTTCTGGTCAACATTGTTGAGCTAGCTTCTTGCCCTCGAATTACCATATATTTTTAATCAAATTTTTCTTAGCATTTTTTCTTGCAGATGATATGAACTCATGTGTGAGTGAACCATGGTAAATATCCTACTCCACGTGCATTGTTACTTTTCTAGAAAAAATTATTCAAGTTATCCTACATGGGTGAAAGGATGTAAAATTTGCCTATTTATATATTATTATGTATGCTTTATGTACATCTTGAGTTTGGTATTATAATGATTATGCTAATTGATGTCGTTCATCAAAAAAAGAGATTGATAACATTGTCCACCATATAAATTCTCAGCTTATGTTTTTATTTCTTTAATGAACAAAATGTCTTTCTTTGTAAGTAGTCAATAAGATACCATATTCTTACTTATAACTAAAATATGGTCGCATTACTGGTTTGATAGGTCAACATGTCTCAAGAACATGATGTTGTACATCATAGCGATTGTAAAACTTATTAAGATATCGTTCATGGTAATTGATGTCGTTCATGAAAAAATGAGATTGATAACATTGTCCGCCATATAAGTTCTCAGCTAAAATTTTTATCTCTTTAATGAACGAAATGTATTTCTTTGTAAGTAGTCAATACGATACCATATTCTTACTTATAACTAACATATGGTCACATTACCGGTTTCATAGTTCAACATGTCTCAAGAACATGATGTTGTACATCATAGTGATTGTAAAACTTATTAAGATATCAAAATACCAAATAATAAGATGGTTATAAAAACTAAAACCATTAAGACAAAATCTATCTATGACTCACATTGATATTGTATCATTGGTTATATAACTCATACATTTTTGTAGTAAACAACACTCAGGTGACTTTATATACAGTACATGTTTGTAGTCAACATACCTTATATACTCCGTACATCTTCATCGATGCTCACCATTTGGTATATCCTGTTTCGGGGTCATCCAGACTTAATCCAGATGTAACCAAGCAAGATGTCTTTGACCTAAGCCGCATGTCACTAAACAACCGTTTCAGAGACGAAGCTTGAACTACTTTATCGGAGGGGCAACACAGATTTATTTGTTGTTAGTGGGGCCAAACATGTAAATTGTTCTATATTAAAATTTTATATATAAGAAATACGCTACAAAATAAGCTTGAAAATCAATTTTTGGGGGGGCCACAACCCCACCCAACCCTTGAAAAGCTTCGTCCCTGACCGTGTTTGAGTTTGCTATTGATTTTCATACCTAGAAAAGAATAACACAATATCTTAGAAGAGGAAGCATTTGATTACGGCTACAAAGGTGTTATGTCTTTGGAACAAATATTTGTATCGGTCATTTTTTTAAAACTTGTTTCTAGTAGCCCCCCACGTGGATCAAAAGATGAAATTTTTGCTTGTTAATATACTCCGGCGTGTATTTATTATACAAGTTGTGATTGGTATTATATTGTTAGTTGGCAGTGTTTCATGTTGTTTATTAGAAATACAATATGGGTCACTGCAAACTTACCATATAATTCTTAACATCATTTTTTGTTCTTTGATTATGAAAGAATTTGTCTTTTAATAGCTTATTCTCACTTTCTTATTAGCATGGTTCCATTGCCGGTTTGTCATAACTAATGTTAAAGTTATTAAAGATACAAAAACACCACAAATGATAAGTTGGTAATGTTTGATGTCTCGAACAGAAACATGACCAAGTCTTTCACATACTTATCATTCTTATCTTGGGGTGAGTTAATGAGTTATGTGAGTGAACCATGGGATATCGGCCAACTCAGAACCGTGTTTGATTATGGAATCAAATTTTTCATAGCTTGAAAATAATAAAACAATGTGTTAAAAGTAGCATTTGACTACAACTACAAAGGTCTTATGTCTTTGCGGGATTTTATATTAAGAAAGTTTGTATTGGGCTTAGCCCGTTTATTATTTAGGGGCATTTACATATATCCCCAACGAAACTTCAATAATTACATATTTTCCCAAATCATGCTTTAATAGCATTGTACATCATGCATTGAAAACTTGTGTTTTGAGGAAATATGTAATTTTTAAAGTTTCCTTAGGTATATATGAAATTGCTCCGATTATTTATCATGTCACTTCAACTATTATTGAGTTATGAAAAATAATTCAGTACTGTTAGCGAGTTATTATACTGAAAGGCTTTGTTTGTGTTGACCTTAGCCTATTTAGTATTTGTCATGTTTTGATATTGTCATTTGAAATATTATTAAATTATTAGAAATAATTCAGTCTTACGCAAATTTTTATATTGGCCATTTTTTTCTAATAACAATTTGTTTCAAGTACACAAGTAGTCTCACATAGGTCAAAAGATAGAAAATTTGCTTATTAATATATTGTGACGTGTATTTTTTATGCAATTGAAGATTGGTACTATATTGTTGGTTTGTAGTGTTTGATGTTGTTTATTGAAAAATAATATCAATTGCTAGGAACCTACTATATAAGTTCTAAACTTAACTTTTTGTCTTTTTCATTATCAAATAGTTTGTTTTTCAAGGTAATGAGTATGATATCTTCTTCTCAATTTCTTTTTAGTAAAACGGTTGCATTATTGGTTCGAACGTTTAACATGTCCCAAGAACCAGATAATGTCATTGGCTACATATGTGTTGGTTAAAGAAATTGAAGAAAGGAGAAATATATTCTTTTAAATCCAACTTGGGACAGTAAGATTGGTCAAGAACAAGTTATTTGCGCCCGCGGCGGGTAGCTTTGGCATGTATTTGGTTCGGTATTTGTGTGTATTTACGTTTAACAATTAACGTTCGTTTATGGTTTTCGTTGAGATGTTGTATTTTTTTTTATGCCGAAACGTTGTTGTATTCTGTTATTACTTTTTTTTTCTGTTAAAAAAATTTATATAATTTTGGACATGTCGAAATCCTTTTTTCCGCACGATGTTTTTATGTGTGTGCCATTTTATTTTATTTTTTGTAACAAAAGGTTTTCTTAACTTTTGATAGTAACATTTTTTTTTATTAATAGTTGTTTTATGTTTAAATTAACTACATCGATACAATAAAACTTAACAACAACTATTAAGCAAGAGTATTAAGGCAGCTAAATTTTTAAGTAAAAAGTTCAAGCAACAAAGGAACATAAATCAACACAAATCATGAGAAACCAAAAAGCTAAAAACAAAAAGACCATGCAAAGTAAATAAGCACATCATACACCCCATAATTCGTATATCCTATATCTATGTACAAATTTAGATGATATTACCTAAAGATCTAAACGTCGGCTTCAATCAGCTGGTCAAGAGTATGAGGAGAAAAGTTGGTCAAGTCTTGGCTCAGATTTTTAAGAAACACCAAACATTGCTAACATTTATCCGCCAAAAAGAAAAAATGAAACGGGCCAGGCAGAAGTTTGAGTGGGCTAAAAATAAGCCCAGCAAATTATAGTATTAAAAAAACGTTTATGGGAGAACCAATAGGCATGCACCGTTTGCAGCTCCCTTAGTATACTAGGCGAGTACCCGTGCCTAGCGGCATCGGTTTCCAGCGGCATACAATTAACGATATGCGATATTGTGGTAAGTGTTTCGTAACCTCGAGATCATCAAAAAGAAATCGATTACTAACCTCGAGATCATCATCAATATCATTTTGATTTTGCATATCCATTATTTCTGTTTCCTTCCTGTTGTGACATACAAACTTGTTTTGGGTTGTTTATATAGGTGAAATACGAAATATTGAAAAAACAATTTTCCCGCCCATGAAACAATGAAATGGTTGGCGCAGTGTGAAAAATGGAAATACATTGAAGTCAAAATTGAATAGTTATCATGCAACAAATACATTGAAATTAAAATAAATACTTTCCATGCAAAATTAACATGCAAGAATAGTTGCCAAAAAAACATGAATTTTGCCCATGCTATGCACTTTCCACTATTTCACTTTTTCAATATTGACTTGTTGATATTTTCTTATTTTATGTAGTAAAGATAAAGATAAAGATATAAATATGTATTCATTAGTATAAATAATTAGACAAAGCAAACAAATGTGCTATGCATTAATCATCAAATGCTTCAATCTCGATCACTGATTCATATGGAAATTGTTGTAATCCATCACTCTTGTTATCTTGAAATCACCCCATGAAAACTAAAACCATTATCGTTATCAAGTTTTCACCACCGTCATATGGGTATTTTTATTCTTCCGGAAACATTCGAATCAGGTTCTAACTCATATTATGTCCCATGCTCATCATCACCTCATCGTTTTTATTTAGTAGTGCGGAGAATTTTGTGTAGGGATTGTAATAAGAATCAACTGATATTAACTAAATGTTGCTAGGAGTTATATACCAAAATGATAAATGAAAGCTAGCATTTATTGTAAAAAAGTATATCGTAAAAATGATAATTGTGTGTTTTAAAGTTTTTTTTAATTAGCTAAGATAATTAGTTGATCATTTTAAGTTTCACATTTCTCTCCCATTTGACTATTTTCAACTTTCAACATTTCAACTTTCAACATTTCAACTTTCAATATCTCACATTCCACTTTGACATTTTTTCCATTTTATATAGTATAGATATATAAATGAAAGAAAAAGGTCAATAGTCATGTTTTAGAATATGGCTCAAGTTTGTCGGTATTATCCCCTTTTTTTTGGCTCGGTTTAATCTGGTTCAGTTCAACATACAAAGTTTTGACCCGTTAGTCTCTATGCAGTTCATCTGCCTACAAGAACAGAACATGGTAGCGCGTGGATGTAGAAATGTATAACTATATGATTTGTTGCTGAATCAATTAGTTCAATTAATTTAATGCAATGTTTACCTTTCAAATTTTAAGGAAGAAACACACTGGTGGATACACAAAGTTAAAGAAGTAAAAAATGGTTTTTGATTGACATGAATATATCACTTTAATTTGGTTACGGTATGCTTCCATTCTACATTCTAAATCAAAATATAGAAACACCCATTCTATCACAATGTCTATTGCATTCAATTCAACGAACACACAGTGTCCGAATTCGATAGTCACTTGTTTCGAAATGCACCTATCTGGAACTACACCAAGAAAGATGACATAAACCAAGTGAATCAGCTGCAGTAAAAACACCCAACTAACATAAGTGAAGTAGTCCATCTCTCATTACTCACTAGATTTGGTACGAGATAATTCCACAAATAACCTCTTTATTATGTTTGTTTGTAATAACAACAATATCATCTCAATTTCAAAAGCTCCAAAAAAATACCGGAACATGTTTTTCATCCATCGATCAACTTCCGGTCAATATTGTTGAGCTAGTTTCTTGCCCTCAAATTACGATATATTTTTAATCAAAATTTTCTTAGCATTTTATCTTGCAGATGATATGAACTCATGTGTGAGTGAACCATGGTAAATATCCTAATCCATGCATGCGCATTGTTACTTTTCTAATAGATTGTTTCAAGTAATCCCCACATGGGTGAAAGGATGTAAAATTTGCTTATTTATATACTCTGATGTATGTTTTACAAGCATGTTGAGTGTGGTACTATAATGTTGGGTTGTGGTAATTGATGTTGTTCATCAGAAAATGACATCTAAGAACCTAACCCACCATATAAGTTATCAGCTTAATTTATTTTATCTTTAATGAACGAAATGTCTTTCTTTGTAAGTAGTTGATACGATACCATATTCTTGATTTCTTTAAAGTAACATATGGATACCGATTTGATCGACATGTCTCAAGAGCGTGGTGTTATACGTCATAGCGATCGTAAAACTTATTAAGATATCGAAACACCAAAAATTAATAAAATAATTATAAAAGCTTAAACTCTCAAGAGCGTGATGTTGTACGTCATAGCGATCATAAAACTTATTAAGAAATAGAAACACCAAAAACTAATAGAATAATTATAAAAGCTTAAACTTTAAGAGAAAATATGTGCCAACGTTGATATTGTATCATTGGTCAAATAACTCATACTCATACGTAGTGCATATGTTATTGTTATATAACATACCTTATATACATTTTTGTAGTAAAAAACTCTCAGGTGACTTTATTTACATGTTTGTAGTCAACATACCATATATACATCTTCATCAATGCTGATCATTGTGTGTATTTTGTTTCGGTGTAAGCAAGATGTCTTGAACAACATCACCAAGCATTTCACATACTTGTCGTTCTTATCTTTGGGATGAACTGTCGTGTGACTGAACCTTGATGAATATCCAACTCCAAATGCACTGTCACTAAACAACGATGTTTGAGTTTGCTATCGATTTTCATAGCTTGAAAAGAATAAAACAATGTGTTAAAACAAGTATTTGATCTCGGCGACAAAGGTGTTATGTATTTAGAACAAATATTTGTATCGGTCATTTTTCATAAACTTGTTTCAAGTAGCCCCACATAGATCAAAGTATGAAAATTTTACTTATTAATACTCAGGCATATATTTCTTTTACAAGATGAGATTGGTATTATAAAGTTAGTTGGTAGTGTTTGATGTTCTTTATTGAAAAATACAGCATGTATCATTTCTGACGAACCATATAATTCTTAACTTAATTTTTTTGCTTTTAGATTATCAAAGGGTTTGTCTTTTAATGTAATTAGTACGATACTTATTCTCACTTTCTTATTAGCATGGTAGCATTGCGGGTTCGTCATAACCAATGTTAAAGTTATTAAAGATATAAAAACACCAAAAAAATAATAAGATGATGTCTCAAACAAAAACATAACCAAGTCTTTCACATACTTATGGTTCTTAGAGCACTCCCATCCATAACACCATAACACCAATAACACCGTCCACGTCAGCTTTAACATTTAACATTAACATCCCCAAAAAACACTCACAACCATAACATCCCAATAACACCATAACACCAATTAATTTTCATATTTTTAATTTCAACCCCTACACTAAAACAAACACTTCATTTACACACACAAACAAAATAATAATTTCATATACCCTACACTTCGTCTTCTTCGTCTTCCTTCTTCGCAGAAACGTAAAAAAAAAAACCCAACACACAAACACACAAACCCAGAAACGCAAACACAAACCCAAACCCAGAAACGCAAAAACACAAACCCAGAAACGTCTTCTTCGTCTTCCTTCTTCGCAGAAACACAAACCCAGAAACGCAAAAAAAAAAAAAAAATACAAACCAAACTCAGCTTCTTCGTCTTCTTCGTCTTCCTTCTTCGCCTTCTTCTTCTTCGTTCTTGTGGACCGGAAATGAAACATTTTCAGCGCCTAACGCGCGTTACACGGGCAACGTAAAGGGACCAACGGCGTTAAACAATCACACTTCCAACGGATAACGCCCCCAACGGCGTTACCGAAGCCCTTAACGGGCGTTATTGCGTCAACGATGGGAGTGCTCTTATCCTGGGGTGAGTTGTGTGAGTAAACCATGGGGATATGAGCCAATGCAACTTGGAGTGCATTGTCACTATACAATTGTATATGAGTTTGGCATCAATTTTTTTATAGCTTCAAAATAATAAAACAATGTGTAAAAAGTAGCATCTGACTAAGACTACAAAGGTCTTATGTGTTTACGGGATTTTATATAAAGAAAGTTTGTTTATATTGGGCTTAGCCCATAAATATTTATCGTGTCACTTGAACTATTATTCAGTTATGAGAAATATTTTAGTCCTAAATCAAGAGCTAATGGCGGGTTATTATACTGAAAGGCTTTGTTTGTTTTCGGCCTAGCCTGTTTAGTATTGTCATGTATTTATATTGTCACTTGAAATATTACTAGATTTTGAGAAATAATTTAGTCTTCCATTATGTCTTAAGAAAAAAAAATTTATATGGACCATTTTTTTAAAAACAACGTGTTTCAATTAGACATGTAGTCCCACATAGATCACGGAGTGAAAAAATTACCTATTAATATATTGTGAATTTTGTGATGTGTATTTTGTATGTAATTTGAGATTTGTATTATATTGTTGGTTTGCAATGTTTGATGTTGTTTACAGAATAATAGCATGATCCGCTGAAATCCCACTGTATAAGTTCTAAAATAAACTTTTTGTCTTTTAATTATCAAAGAGTTGGATTTCATGTGATTAGTACGATACATTATTCTTAATTTCTTATTAGTAACATGGTTGCATTATTGGCTCGATTGTTTAACATGTCTCAAGAACCGGATAATGTAATTGGTTACATATGTGTTGGTTATCATCTTTAGTCCTCATTCAAGAGGTCTAGTGATCAAATCTTGCATGTGAAAAAATGCTAATAATCAGAATTTAGAGAATTCACCTTTTTTTCAAAATACTTTTTAAAGTTGACTATTTTTTATCCTCTTTTCAACTATGGCTGACAACATGAAAGATAGTTTTTTAAATAAGAAACAAGTTACGTAAATTACTGGTGGATCACTTTGTTTATATTATGCTTCATTCTCATTACTAAATCTACAAATTATCACCCATTCTATTACAATGTTTATTCCATTCAATTAAACCAACCACGAGTCTGATTTCGTTTCAGATTTTTACACTTTATGCAAGAATGTTGAGAAGTAGAAAGCCAAATACCCTTTTAAGACATACACCAAAAAAGAGGACATAAACTAACAGGAGTGATGTAGTCCATCTTTCATTACTCACTAGACTTGGTACGAGATGATTCACACAAAAAGGCTTCATCCGTCGTGTTAGACATTACTCACAAGACTTGGTACAAAAAGCGAGATAATTCATATTGGCCCGTTTTTTCCAAACAAAAATGGTTCAACCGGCCGGGTCGAACCAGATTTCAAAACGCTATTATTTATAGTATTTCTCTTTAAAGTTTAAGTAAAGATATTCGAAAACAACAGATTTCAAAACGTTATTATTTATAGTATTTCTCTTTAAAGTTTAAGTAAAGATATTATTTATAGTATTTCTCTTTAAAGTAAAAGGATATTTTAGTGCAAAAAAATAGGAAAAAAAATCGTAATCATTTGCCTACTAATCAATGTTCACAAAAGGTTTTTAAGTAATTAAATCGATTTTACTTATAACTTTTTATGTTCTTAAACCAAAAATACTTGTGGCCGTTGGGTTACCAAAAATAATTTTTAAGTTCTTAAGTAACACAATGACGAGTCTCGTATTAGCTTTTGATAAAAAGGTAAAATGTTTTGTCTAGCTTATGTCTTATCTTGAGGATGAACAGTTGTGTGACTGAACAATGGTGAATATCCGACTCCAAGTGCATTGTCACCGAGTGAGTTTGGCATCGATTTTCATAGCTTGAAAAGAATAAAACAATGTGTAAAAAGAGGAAGCATTTGATTCCGACAACAAAGGTATTATGTTTGTCTTTAGCATAACTTTTTGTATGGATTACATTTATGAAAACTTGTTTCAACTAGTCCCACATAGGTTGAAGTATAGAAAATTTTCTCATTAATATACACGGTGTATATTTTCTAACCAAATTGAGGTTGGTGTTGTAATGTTGGCTTGCATCGTTTGGTGATGTTTATTTAAAAATCTCACTAAACCAATGCATGCTCATATAAGTTCTTAATCTTGGCTTTTTATTTCTATGTTACTTTTTTAAATATTGAAGAATGTAATCGGTATGATGTCTTATTCTCAATTTCTTATTAGTTACATGTTCGCATTACCAGTTTGATGGTTCAAATTGAGGTTGGTGTTGTAATGTTGGCTTGCATCGTTTGGTGATGTTTATTTAAAAATCTCACTAAACCAATGCATGCTCATATAAGTTCTTAATCTTGGCTTTTTATTTCTATGTTACTTTTTTAAATATTGAAGAATGTAATCGGTATGATGTCTTATTCTCAATTTCTTATTAGTTACATGTTCGCATTACCAGTTTGATGGTTCAACATGTCTTAGGAACATGATTCAATGTTGTACATCATAGGGATCGTAAAACTTATTAAGATGTCAAAACAACAAATACTAATAAGATGAATATAAAAACTTAAACTTTATGAGAAAATCTATGACTAATTAACATTGATATTGTATCACTGATTACATAACTCATACTCATACATACGTAGTGCATGTATATCTTACATAACTCATACTCATACAAATTGAGGTTGGTGTTGTAATGTTGGCTTGCATCGTTTGGTGATGTTTATTTAAAAATCTCACTAAACCAATGCATGCTCATATAAGTTCTTAATCTTGGCTTTTTATTTCTATGTTACTTTTTTAAATATTGAAGAATGTAATCGGTATGATGTCTTATTCTCAATTTCTTATTAGTTACATGTTCGCATTGCCAGTTTGATGGTTCAACATGTCTTAGGAACATGATTCAATGTTGTACATCATAGGGATCGTAAAACTTATTAAGATGTCAAAACAACAAATACTAATAAGATGAATATAAAAACTTAAACTTTATGAGAAAATCTATGACTAATTAACATTAATATTGTATCACTGATTACATAACTCATACTCATACATACGTAGTGCATGTGTATCTTATTGTTATACAACATACCTTACCTTATATATATTCTATGTATCTTGTTTCGAAACGTATTCGGATCATCCGGACTAAATACAGATGTAAGCAAGCAAGCAAGATGTCTTGAACAAAAACATCACCAAGTCTTTCACATACTTGTCATTCTTATCTTGGGGATAACTGTTGTGCGAGAGAATCATGGTGGATATCCAACTCCAAGTGCATTATCACTAAACAACCGCGTTTGAGTTTGGTGTCGATTTTCATAGCTTGAAAAGAATAAAACAATGTGTAAAAATCGGAAGCTTTTGATTACGGCTACAAAGTTGTTATATCTTTAGAACAAATATTTGTGTCGATCATTTTACTTAAACTTGTTTCAAGTAGTCCCACATGGATCAAATGATGAAAATTTTGCTTATTAATATACTCCACTATATATTTCTTATTCAAGTTGGGATTGGTATTAACTTCATTTTTAGTTCTTTAGTTATGAAAGAGTTTGTCTTTTAATGTAATTAGTACGATTGTTTATTCTCACTTTTTTATTAGCATGGTAGCATTGTCAGTTTTTTATAACTAATGTTAAAGTTATTAAAGATACAAAAACACCGTAAAAAATAATTTGGTAATGTTTGATGTCTCGAACAAAAACATGCCCAAGTCTTTCACATACTTGTCGTTCTTTACTTGCGATGAGTTGTGTGAGTGAACCATGGGGATATCAACCAACTCGAAGTGCATTGTCACTTTACAACCGTGTTTGGGTTTGGCATCAAATTTTCAATAGCTTGAAATAATAAAACAATGTGTAAGAAGAAGCATTTGACTACGGCTAAAAAGGTTTTATGTTTTAGCGGGATTTTATATTAAGAAAGTTTGTTTGTATTAGGCTTTGGTTTATTATAAAATAAAATAAAATAAAAATGTTGATTTTCAACCTATAAATGCTAAACCTTTTTCCCAAATAGCGGATTCGAGCAAAATTATAATGAAGTCGAGAAAAACATAAAAGTGAAGTCGAGCAAAAAAAAGTCGTGTGCAGTCGAGCGGTATATATTTGATTTTTTTTATACATAGATCATGGTCTTTGCAATGGATAAAAAATTTCTCTTAGTCTATTTAAGTTATTGCACCTTGTTTGTATTGAGTTTAGTATGTTTAGTATTTGTCATGCATTTATACTATCTTTTGAAATACTATTAGATTTCGAGAAATAATTCAGTTTACGTTATGTCTTTAGAACAAATTTTTATATGAGCCATTTTTTGTTAAACAACCAAGTAGTCCCACATTCCCGTATATTATTGGTTTGTTGTGTTTGATATTGTTTATTGAAAGGTAACATCATCCAATGCAATAACCCCGTATATAAGTCCTAAAATTAACTTTTTGTCTCTTTAATTATCAAAGAGTTTGTTTTCCAATGTAATCACAATACATTATTCTCAATTTCTTATTAGCAACATTGCATTATTGGCTCAACCGTTCAACGTATCTCAAGAACCAGATAATGTCATTACTCGCATAAAACTTACCAAAAATAAAACTAATTAGGTGATAATCGAAATTCAGAATTTAAGAAAAAAATCCATGACTGTATGTTACTATTGCTCAACCAACAAGAATACAAGACAATGAAACAAACTACAAAGGAAGTGATTCGACATAGTCAAATTATTTTGTTAGAGCAAACAAAAATAAGAGATTATAATTATGAAATCAATTTATCTTAAAGTACGTATTAGTTACATAAATTGAAGAAGGGAATTGATACTCGCACCACATTTTTTGATTCATGCACCACTATTTATGCATTACAGTACTGTACAGTACAATAATGTAATGCACAACTAGTGGTGCATTAATCAAAAAATGTGGTGTGAGTATCACCTCCCATTGAAGAAAGGTGAAAAAATGAGAGTACTCTTATTACTCTGTTATAAATCCAACTTGAAACAATAAAATTGGCCAAGAATCGGATTGTGAAGAAAAGTATATAGATGAAGTTGGTAGTAAATAGGAAGGTGAGGATGCGTTTAGTTGGGGGAAAACGTTTTTGTGGAAAACAAGAAAAACATAAATCGCGTTCAAATCATCATTTTCTAACAAAATGTTTTGCAAAATACAAAATATGCTATTTTCTAACTTAACAAGGAAAATTACAAAACAAATTTTAGTTGTTTTCCTTGTTTTCCTTTGTAACCCACAAACCTCCTTCCCCTTCTTTCAAATTGAAAATACAAATATCAATGGTGCGTTTAGTTGGAGAAAAACTCTCTTATTTTCTATCTCTAATTTTGTAGAAATATGAAAGGAAAATTTATCTCCACAAAATACTGGAAAATATAGAAAACGTGTTTAGTTGATGTTGCGTGACTGGACCATGGTGACTATCCAACTCCAAGTGCATCGTAATTGAACAACCGTGTTTGAGTTTGGTATCGATTTTCATAACTTGAAAAGAATAAAACAATGTGTAAAATGATAAAGCATTTGATTACGGCTACAAAGGTGTTATATCTTTAGAACAAATATTTATATCCGTCATTTTTCTTAAACTTTTTCAAGTAGTCCCACATGGATCAAAGGATGAAAATTTCACTTATTAATATACGCACACATATATTTCTTATTCAAGTTGAGATTGGTATTATATTCTTAGTTGGTAGTGGTTGATGTTGTTTATTAAAAATTACAATGCCAACCAATGCAAACAAGCCATATAATTCTTAACATCATTTTTTGTTCTTCGATTATGAAAGAGTTTGTCTTTTGCGGAAAATAGACACAAGAGTTAAAGAAGACGAATTACTACCAAACACTTTGATCCTCTATAGATCTATATTAGTCACTTAGAAATTGTTTCTAAGAGCGTACAATGTTCATGGCCGTCTGTTTCTTTTATACTAAAAGAAACCCTAATACAACCCATTACAAAATGTGTGAAGAAGTTATGCATTATCTCTTCCTAATATAACTCATGCATATCTATTCATTTAACAAACTAATACTAATAATACAAATTTATACTATCCGCAGAAACTATACTATCAGCAGAAGTTTAACTAGAAGTTCCCAACTCTCTTCACTTTCTCTCTCTAAAACCTAACTCATTCGACCCTATTGTGTGTTTGATTATGTATTTGTGAAAATCAATATGTTACAATTGGTATCAAGAGCCATGGTTTGATCATCTACTTTACATGTTCTTGGATTCTTAGTGGTTGTCATAAGGTTTTTGGGTTTGAATGAGTTTTGAGACATCTTCATCTTTTTGATCTTTTTTTAGTGTAAAAGTTTGGATTTTGATTTTACTTTTGTATTTAAGATCATCATAAGTGTCTAGGTTTTGGTTTAGACGGCTTAATTCATCTTGGTTGTATTGTTTTTTATTGAAAAAGTTTGGTTTTTGAAGAGTTTCATGGAAGCGGTTTGACTCTCGGATTGATTTCTTGTATGCGGTTTGACATAGCTTTTGTGCGAGTTGATCAGTTTTTCAAAGCGGTTTGATATCGTACGGACTGCGGTTTGTTAGTATTCGTATGCGATTTGTTAGTTTCTTCGAAGCGGTTTGATATTGTGCGGTTTGTGTGATAAGACAAAGAGACAAAATGGACAAGTAGTGGATGTACTTGTGTCCCCTTGAGGTTTGTCAAATTAAGCGATTTGTCCTAAGCGGTTTGTCCTAAGAGTTTTGTCTTTGTGCGTTTTGATTAGAGCGGTTTGTCTTTGTGAGTCAAGAGGTTTGTCTTCAGCGGTTTGATCTAAGCAGTTCGAGAAGAAGCGGTTTGATAAGAAGCAGTTTGAGTTAAGCGGTTTGTATTCCAGCGGTTTGATTGAAGCGGTTTGACAATCCTGCGATTTGACCACAACGATTTGATCAAGAAAACTGAGTTTTGACTTTTACGGTTTGACTACTTGTAGCTTGACCAAAGTTGACTTTTTACGTCAAAACTTCAAACGGCTATAACTTTTGAACCGTAACTCCGATTTCAGAGCTGTCAAAACGACCGGAACAGCCTGAACCAGTAGGAACCAGTTACAAATAGCTAAGAACCAATAATTCCAGCCAAGAACCAGTAGGAACCAATTAGAACTAGTTAAAACAGAATATTCCGGCCAAGAACTAGTTAAGAACCAGCTATTCCGGCCAATAACCAGTTAGATACAAATAGGAACCAGCTATTTCGACCAAGAACCAGTTAGATCTAGCTAAGAACTGCCTATTCCGGCCAAGAACCAGTAGGAACCAGTTAGAACTGGCTATTCTAGTCAACAACCAGTAGGAACCTGTTAGATCCATTTAAGAACCAGCTATTATGGTCAACAACCAGTAAGAACCAGTTAAGAACCAGCTATTCTGGCCTAAAACTAGTTAGATCTAGGTAGGAACCAGTTATTCCGGCCTAGAACCAGTTAGATCCATGTAGGATCAGTCCTAAATAGATCTTTCGAGCCTTTGGAAATGGACAGAATACTTATGTAATCACAAGTAAACTATAGGAGAATCTCTAATAAACTTATGCTTATGCGGAAAATAAACACAAGAGTTAAAGAAGACGAATTACTACCAAACACTTTGATCCTCAATGGATCTATATTAATCACTTATAAATTGTTTCTAAGACCATACTATGTTCATGGCCGTCTGTTTCTTTTATACTACAAGAATCCCTAATACATCCCATTACAAAACGTGTGAAGAAGATATGCATTATCTCATCCTAAAATAACTCATACATATCTATTCATATAACAAACTAATACTAATAATACTGATTTATACTATCCATAGAGACTATACTATCAGCAGAAGTTTGACTAGAAGTTCCCAACTCTCTTCACTTTCTCTCTCTAAAACCTAACTCATTCGACCCTATTGTGTGTTTGTGAAAATCAATATGCTACAATTGTTATCAAGAGCTATAGTTTGATCATCTACTTTACATGTTCTTGGATTCTTAGTGGTTTTCATAAGGTTTTTGGGTTTGAATGAGTTTTGAGACATCTTCATCTTTTTGATCTTTTTTTAGTGTTAAAGTTTGGACTTTGATTGTACTTTTGTGTTTAGGATCATCATAAGTGTTTAGATTTTAGTTTAGAAGGCTTAATTCATCTTGGTTGTAGTGTTTTTGATTGAAAAAGTTTGGTTTTTGAAGAGTTTCATGGAAGCGGTTTGACTCTCGGATAGATTTCATTTATGCGGTTTGACATAGCTTTTGTGCGAGTTGATCAGTTTTTCGAAGCAGTTTGATATTGTACGGACTGCGGTTTGTTAGTATTCGTATGTGATTTGTTAGTTTCTTCGAAGCGGTTTGATATTGTGCGGTTTGAGTGATAAGACAAAGAGACAAAAAGGACAAGTAGTGGATGTACTTGTGTCCCCTTGAGGTTTGTCAAATTAACCGATTTTTCCTAAGCGATTTGTCATTAGCGTTTTGTCCTAAGCGGTTTGTCTTTGTGCGTTTTGATTAAAGCGGTTTGTCTTTGTGAGTCATTAGGTTTGTCTTCAGCGGTTTGATCTAAGCGGTATGACAAGAAGCGGTTTGATAATAAGCAGTTTGATAAGAAGCGGTTTGACAGTCCTGCGATTTGACCACTGCTATTTGATCAAGAAAACTGAGTTTTGACTTTTACGGTTTGACTACTTGCAGTTTGTCCACTTGCGTTTTGACCAAAGTTGACTTTTTACATCAAAACTTCAAACGGCCATAACTTTTGAACCTTAACTTCGTTTTCAGCAAAATACCTGTCAAAACGACCGGAACAGCCTGAATCAGTAGGAGCCAGTTAGAAATAGTTAAGAACCAATCATTCGGGCAAGGAACCAGTTAGAACTAGTTAAAACCGGATATTCCGGCCAAGAACCAGTTAGAACTAGTAAAGAACTAGCTAATCCGGCCAATAACCAGTTAGATACAAATAGGAACCAACTATTTCGACCATGAACCAGTTAGATCTAGCTAAGAACTGCCTATTCCGGCCAAGAACCAGTAGGAACCAGTTAGAACCATTTAAGAACCGGCTATTCTAGTCAAGAACCAGTAGGAACCTGTTAGATCCATTTAAGAACCAACTATTCTAGCCAAAAACCAGTAAGAACCAGTTAAGAACCAGCTATTTTGGCTAAAAACCAGTTAGATCCAGACAGGAACCAGTTATTCCAGCCTAGAACCGGTTAGATCCATGTAGGATCAGTCCTAGATAGATCTTTCGAGCCTTTGGAAATGGATAGAATACTTATGTAATCACAAGTAAACTATAGGAGAATCTCTAATAAACTTATGCTTATGCGGAAAATAAACTCAAGAGTTAAAGAAGACGAATTACTACTAAACACTTTGATCCTCAATGGATCTATATTAATCACTTAAAAATTGTTTCTAAGAGCGCATAAATGTTCATGGCACTTTGTTTCTTTTATACCCCAAGAAACCCTAATACAGCCCATTACAAAACGTGTGATGAAGATATGCATTATCTCTTCCTAATATAACTCATGCATATCTATTCATCTGACAAACTAATACTAATAATACAGATTTTTACTACCCGCAGAAACTATACTATCAGCAGAAGTTTGACTAGAAGTCCCAACTCTCTTCACTTTCTCTCTCTAAAACCTAACTCAATCGACCCTATTGTGTGTTTGATTATGTGTTTGTGAAAATCAAAATGTTACAATTGTTATCAATCGCCATGGTTTGATCATCTACTTGACATGTTCTTGGATTCTTAGTGGTTTTTATAAGGTTTTTGGGCTTGAATGAGTTTTGAGACATCTTCATCTTTTTGATCTTTTTTTAGTGTTAAAGTTTGGATTTTGATTTTACTTTTGTGTTTAGGATCATCATAAGTGTTTAGGTTTTGGTTTAGAAGGCTTAATTCATCTTGGTTGTAGTGTTTTTGATTGAAAAAGTTTGGTTTTTGAAGAGTTTCATGGAAGCGGTTTGACTCTCGGATTGATTTCTTATTTGCGGTTTGACATAGCTTCTGTGCGAGTTGATCAGTTTTTCGAAGCGGTTTGATATCGTATGGACTGCGGTTTGTTAGTATTCGTATGTGATTTGTTAGTTTCTTCGAAGCGGTTTGATATTGTGCGGTTTGAGTGATATGACAAAGAGACAAACAAGACAAGTTGTGGATGTACTTGTATCCCCTTGAGGTTTGTCAAACTAAGCGATTTGTAGTAAGCGATTTGTCCTATACGGTTTGTCCTAAGCGGTTTGTCTTTGTGCGTTTTGATTAAAGCGGTTTGTCTTTGTGAGTCAATAGGTTTGTCTTTAGCAGTTTGATCTAAGCGTTTTGACAAGAAGCGGTTTGATAAGAAGCGGTTTGTGTTAAGCGGTTTGTATTTCAGCAGTTTGTTTGAAGCGGTTTGACAATCTTGCGATTTGACCACTATGATTTGACCACTGCGATTTGATCAAGAAAACTGAGTTTTGACTTATATGGTTTGACTACTTGCAGTTTGACCACTTGCGGCTTGACCAAAGTTGACTTTTTACGTCAAAACTTCAAACGGTCATAACTTTTGAACCGTAACTTAGTTTTCAGCGAAATACCTGTCAAAATGACCGGAACATCCTTAACCAGTAGGAACCAGTTAGAAATAGTTAAGAACCGATAATTTTGGCCAAGAACCAGTAGGAACCAGTTAGAACTAGTTAAAACCGGATATTCCGTCCAAGAACCAGTTAGAACCAGTTAAGAACCAGCTATTCCGGCCAATAACCAGTTAGATACGAATAGGAACCAACTATTTTGACCAAGAACCAGTTAGATCTAGCTAAAAACTGCCTATTCTGGCCTAGAACCAGTAGGAATCAGTTAGAACCAGTTAAGAACCGGCTATTCTAGTCAAGAAACAGTAGGAACCTGTTAGATGGATTTAAAAACCAGCTATTCTGGCCAACAATCAGTTAAGAACTAACTATTTTGGCCAAAAACCAGTTAGATACAAATACGAACAAGTTATTCCGGCCTAGAACCGGTTAGATCCATGTAGGATCAGTCCTAGATAGATCTTTCGAACCTTTGGAAATGTATAGAATACTTATGTAATCACAAGTAAACTATAGGAGAATCTCTAATAAACTTATGCTTATGCGGAAAATAAACATAAGAGTTAAAGAAGTCGAATTACTACTAAACACTTTGATCCTCAATGCATCTATATTAATCACTTAGAAATTGTTTCTAAGAGCGTACTATGTTCATGGCCGTCTTTTTCTTTTATACTACAATAAACCCTAATACAACCTATTACAAAACGTGTGAAGATGATATGCATTATGTCTTCCTAATATAACTCATGCATATCTATTCATCTAACAAACTAGTACTAATAATACAGATTTATTCCATCCAAAGAAATTATACTTTTAGCAGAAGTTTGACTAGAGGTTCCCAACTTTCTTCACATTCTCTATCTAAAACCTAACTCATTCGACCCTATTGTGTGTTTGATTATATGTTTGTGAAAATCAATATGTTACAATTGGTATCAAGAGCCATGGTATGATCATCTACTTTACATGTTGTTGGATTCTTAGTGGTTTTCATAAGGTTTTTGGGTTTGAATGAGTTTTGAGACATCTTCATCTTTTGATCTTTTTTTAGTGTTAAAGTTTGGATTTTGACTGTACTTTTATGTTTAGGATCATCTTAAGTGTTTAGGTTTTGGCTTGGAAGGCTTAATTCATCTTGGCTGTAGTGTTTTTGATTGAAAAAGTTTGGTTTTTGAAGGGTTTCATGGATCGGTTTGACTCTCGGATTGATTTCTTGTATGCGGTTTGACATAGCTTTTGTGCGAGTTAATCAGTTTTTCGAAGCGGTTTGATATCGTACGGACTGCGGTTTGTTAGTATTCGTATGCGATTTGTTAGTTTCTTCGAAGCGGTTTGATATTGTGCGGTTTTATTGATAAGACGAAGAGACAAAAAGGACAAGTAGTGGATGTACTTGTGTCCCCCTAAGGTTTGTGAAATTAAGCGATTTGTCCTTGCGGTTTGATTAAAGCGGTTTGTCTTTGTTAGTCAAGAGGTTTGAACTAAGCGGTTTGATAAGAAGCGGTTTGTATTCCAGCGGTTTGATTGAAGCAGTTTGACAATCCTGCGATTTGACCACTGCGATTTGATCAAGAAAACTGAGTTTTGACTTTTACGGTTTGACTACTTGCGGCTTGACCAAAGTTGACTTTTTACGTCAAAACTTCAAACCGCCATAACTTTTGAACCGTAACTTCGTTTTCAGCGAAATACCTTATAAAATGACTGGAATAGCCTGAACCAGTAGGAGACAGTTATGAACAGTTAAGAACCGATATCCGGCCAAGAACCAGTAGGAACCAGTTAGATACAAATAGGTAAAAGCTATTTCGACCAGGAACCTGTTAGATCTAGCTATGAATTGCCTATTCCGGCTAAGAACCAGTAGGAACCAGTTAAGAACCGGCTATTCTAGTCAAGAATGAGTAGGAACCTGTTAGATCTAGTTAAGAACCAGCTATTCTGGCCAACAACCATTAAGAACCGGTTAAGAACCAGCTATTTTGGCGAAAAACCAATTAGATCCAAATAGAAACCAGTTATTCCGGCCTAGAACCAGTTAGATCCATGTAGGATCAGTCCTATATAGATCTTTCGAGCCTTTGTAAATGGATAGAATACTTATGTAATCACAAGTAAACTATAGGAGAATCTCTAATAAAGTTATGCTTATGCGGAAAATAAACACAAGAGTTAAAGAAGATAAATTACTACTAAACACTTTGATCCTTTTTGGATCTATATTAATCACTTAGAAATTTTTTCTAAAAGCGTAGAATGTTCATGGCCGTCTGTTTCTTTTATAATACAAGAAGCCTTAATATAGCCCATTACAAAACCTGTGAAGAAGATATGCATTATCTCTTCCTAATATAACTCATGCATATCTATTCATCTAACAAACTAATACTAATAATACATATTTATACTATTCGCAGAAACTATACTATCAGCAGAAGTTTGACTAGAAGTTCCCAACTCTCTTCACTTTCTCTCTCTAAAACCTAACTCATTCGACCCTATTGTGAGTTTGATTATATGTTTGTATAAATCAATATGTTACAATTGGTATCAAGAGCCATGGTTTGATCATCTACTTTACATGTTCTTGGATTCTTAGTGGTTTTCATAAGATTTTTAAGTTTGAATGAGTTTTGAGACATCTTCATCTTTTTGATCTTTTTTTAGTGTTAAAGTTTGGATTTTGATTGTACTTTTTTATTTAGGATCATCATGAGTGTTTATGTTTTGGTTTAGAAGGCTTAATTCATCTTGGTTGTATTGTTTTTGATTGAAAAAGTTTGGTTTTTGAAGAGTTTCATAGAAGCTGTTTGACTCTCGGATTGATTTCTTTTATGCGGTTTCACTTAGCTTTTGAGCGAGTTGATCAGTTTTTCGAAGCGGTTTGATATCGTACGGACTGCGGTTTGTTCGTATTCGTATGCGATTTGTTAGTTTCTTCTAAGCGGTTTGATATTGTGCGGTTTGAGTGATAAGACAAAGAGACAGAAAGGACAAGTAACGGATGTACTTGTGTCCCCTTGAGGTTTGTCAAATTAAGCGGTTTGTCCTAAGCGGTTTGTCTTTCTGCGTTTTGATTAAAGCAGTTTTGTCTTTGTGAGTCAAGAGGTTTGTCTTCAGCGGCTTGATCTAAGCGGTTTGACAAGAAGCGGTTTGATAAGAAGCGGTTTGAGTTAAGCGGTTTGTATTTCAGCGGTTTGATTGAAGCGGTTTGACAATCCTGCAATTTGACCACTGCGATTAGATCAAGAAAACTGAGTTTTGACTTTTACGGTTTGACTACTTGCAGTTTGACCACTTGCAGCTTGACCAAAGTTGACTCTTTACGTCAAAACTTCTAACGGCCATAACTTTTGAATCGTAACTCCGTTTTCAGCGAAATATCTGTCAAAACGACCGGAACAGCCTAAGCCAGTCGGAACCAGTTAGAAACAATTAAAAACTGATAATTCCGTTCAAGAACCATTAGGAAACAGTTAGAATTAGTTAAAACTGGATATTCCGGCCAAGAACCAGTTATAACCAGTTAAGAACCAGTTATTCTGACCAATAACCAGTTAGATACAAATAGGAACCAAGTATTTCGACCAAGAACCAGTTAGATCTATCTAAGAAATGCCTATTCCGACCAAGAACCAGTGGGAACCAGTTATAACCAGTTAATAACCGGCTATTCTAGTCAAGAACCAGTAGGAACCTGTTAGATCCAGTTAAGAACAAGCTATTATGGCCAACAACCAGTAAGAAAATGTTAAGAACCAGCTATTTTGGCCAAATACCAGTTAGATCTAGACAGGAACCAGTTATTCCGGCCTAGAACCAGTTGGATCCATGTAGGATCTGTCCTAGATAGATCTTTCGAGCCTTTGGAAAAGGATAGAATACTTATGTAATCACATGTTTGTGAAAATCAATAATGTTACAATATGTATCAAGGGGTTTGCCCTAAGCAGTTTGTCTTTGTGTGTTTTGATTAAAGCGGTTTGTCTTTGTGAGTTAAGAGGTTTGTCTTCAGCGGTTTTGATCTAAGCGGTTTGACAAGAAGCGGTTTGATGAGAAGCGGTTTAATAAGAAGTAGTTTGAGTTAAGCGGTTTGTATTCCAGCGGTTTGATTAAAGCGGTTTGTATTCCAGCAGTTTGATTGAGGCGGTTTGACAATCCTGCGATTTGACCACTGCGATTTGATCAAGAAAACTAAGTTTTGACTTTTACGGTTTGACTACTTGTAGTTTGACCACTTGCAGCTTGACCAATGTCGACTTTTTAAGTCAAAATTTCAAACGACCATAACTTTTGAACCGTAACTCCGTTATCAGCGAAATACCTGTCAAAATGACCGGAACTAGTAGGAGACAGTTAGGAACCATTAAGAACCGATAATTCCGGCCAAGAACTAGTAGGAACCAGTTAGAACTAGTTAAAACTGGATATTCCGACCTAGAACCAGTTAGAACTAGTTAAGAACCAGCTATTCCGGCCAATGACCAGTTAGATACAAATAAGAACAAGCTATTTCAACCAAGAACCAGTTAGATCTAGCTATGAACTGCCTATTTCGACTAAGAACCAGTAGGAACCAGTTAGAACCATTTAAGAACCGGCTATTCTATTCAAGAACCGGTAGGAACCTGTTAGATCCATTTAAGAACCAACTATTCTAGCCAAAAACCGGTAAGAACCAGTTAAGAACCAGCTATTTTGGCTAAAAACCAGTTAGATCCAGACAGGAACCAGTTATTCCAGCCCAGAACCGATTAGATCCATGTAGGATCAGTCCTAGATAGATCTTTCGAGCCTTTGGAAATGGATAGAATACTTATGTAATCACAAGTAAACTATAGGAGAATCTCTAATAAACTTATGCTTATGCGGAAAATAAACACAAGAGTTAAAGAAGACGAATTACTACTAAACACTTTGATCCTCTATGGATCTATATTAATCACTTAGAAATTGTTTCTAAGAGCGTACAATGTTCATGGCCGTCTGTTTCTTTTATACCCCAAGAAACCCTAATACAGCCCATTACAAAACGTGTGATGAAGATATGCATTATCTTTTCCTAATATAACTCATGCATATCTATTCATCTGACAAACTAATACTAATAATACAGATTTTTACTATCCGTAGAAACTATACTATCAGCAAAAGTTTGACTAGAAGTTCCCAACTCTCTTCACTTTCTCTCTCTAAAACCTAACTCAATCGACTCTATTGTGTGTTTGATTATGTGTTTGTGAAAATCAAAATGTTACAATTTTTATCAATCGCCATGGTTTGATCATCTACTTGACATGTTCTTGGATTCCTAGTGGTTTTCATCAGGTTTTTTGGTTTGAATGAGTTTTGAGACATCTTCATCTTTTTGATCTTTTTTTAGCGTTAAAGTTTGGATTTTGATTGTACTTTTGTGTTTAGGATCATCATAAGTGTTTAGGTTTTGGTTTAGAAGGCTTAATTCATCTTGGTTGTAGTGTTTTTGATTGAAAAAGTTTGGTTTTTGAAGAGTTTCATGGAAGCGGTTTGACTCTCGGATTGATTTCTTATATGCGGTTTGACATAGCTTTTGTGCGAGTTGATCAGTTTTTCGAATCGGTTTGATATCGTATGGACTGCGGTTTGTTAGTATTCGTATGCAATTTGTTAGTTTTTTCGAAGCGGTTTGATATTGTGCTGTTTGAGTGATATGACAAAGAGACAAACAAGACAAGTTGTGGATGTACTTGTATCCCCTTGAGGTTTGTCAAACTAAGCGATTTGTCGTAAGCGATTTGTCCTATGCGGTTTGTCCTAAGCGGTTTGTCTTTATGCGTTTTGATTAAAGCGGTTTCTCTTTGTGAGTCAAGAGGTTTGTCTTTAGCAGTTTGATCTAAGCGTTTTGACCAGAAGTGGTTTGATAAGAAGCGGTTTGTGTTAAGCAGTTTGTACTTCAGCGGTTTGTTTGAAGCGGTTTGACAATCTTGCGATTTGACCACTGCGATTTGATCAAGAAAACTGAGTTTTGACTTATTTGGTTTGACTACTTGTAGTCTGACCACTTGCAGCTTGACCAAAGTTGACTTTTTACGTCAAAACTTCAAATGGTCATAACTTTTGAACCGTAACTTAGTTTTCAGCGAAATATCTGTTAAAATGACCGGAACATCCTTAACCAGTAGGAACCAATTAGAAATAGTTAAGAACCGATAATTTTGGCCAAGAACCAGTAGGAACCAGTTAGAACTAGTTAAAAATGGATATTCCGTCCAAGAACCAGTTAGAACTAGTTAAGAACCAGCTATTCCGGCCAATAACCAGTTAGATACAAATAGGAACCAACTATTTCGACCAAGAACCAGTTAGATCTAGCTAAGAACTGCCTATTCTGGCCAAGAACCAGTAACCAGTTAGAACCAGTTAAGAACCGGCTATTCTAGTCAAGAAACAGTAGGAACCTGTTAGATGGAGTTAAAAACCAGCTATTTTGGCCAACAACCAGTTAAGAACCAACTATTTTGGCAAAAAACCAGTTAGATTCAGATACGAACCAGTTATTCCGGCCTAGAACCGGTTAGATCCATGTAGGATCAGTCCTAGATAGATCTTTCGAGCCTTTGTAAATGGATAGAATACTTATGTAATCACAAGTAAACTATAGGACAATCTCTAATAAACTTATGCTTATGCGGAAAATAAACACAAGAGTTAAAGAAGATGAATTACTACTAAAGACTTTGATCCTTTATGGATCTATAGTAATCACTTAGAAATTGTTTCTAAAAGCGTAGAATGTTCATGGCCGTCTGTTTCTTTTATAATACAAGAAACCTCAATATAGCCCTTTACAAAACCTGTGAAGAAGATATGCATTATCTCTTCCTAATATAACTCATGCGTATCTATTCATCTAACAAACTAATACTAATAATACAGATTTATACTATTCGCAGAAACTATACTATCAGCAGAAGTTTGACTAGAAGTTCCCAACTCTCTTCACTTTCTTTCTCTAAAACCTAACTCATTCGACCCTATTGTATGTTTGATTATATGTTTGTGTAAATCAATATGTTACAATTGGTATCAAGAGCCATGGTTTGATCATCTACTTTACATGTTCTTGGATTCTTAGTGGTTTTCATAAGGTTTTTAAGTTTGAATGAGTTTTGAGACATCTTCATCTTTTTGATCTTTTTTTAGTGTTAAAGTTTGGATTTTGATTGTACTTTTGTATTTAGGATCATCATGAGTGTTTATGTTTTGGTTTAGAAGGCTTAATTCATCTTGGTTGTATTGTTTTTGATTGAAAAAGTTTGGTTTTTGAAGAGTTTCATGGAAGCTGTTTGACTCTCGGATTGATTTCTTTTATGTGGTTTGACATAGCTTTTGTGCGAGTTGATCAGTTTTTCGAATTGGTTTGTTATCGTACGGACTGCGGTTTGTTCGTATTCGTATGCGATTTGTTAGTTTCTTCGAAGCGGTTTGAGTGATAAGACAAAGAGACAGAAAGGACATAAACGGATGTACTTGTGTCCCCTTGAGGTTTGTCAAATTAAGCGGTTTGTCCTAAGCAGTTTGTCTTTGTGCGTTTTGATTAAAGCAGTTTGTCTTTGTGAGTCAAGAGGTTTGTCTTCAGCGGCTTGATCTAAGCGGTTTGACAAGAAGCGGTTTGATAAGATGCGGTTTGACAATCCTGCAATTTGACCACTGTGATTAGATCAAGAAAACTGAATTTTGACTTTTACGGTTTGACTACTTGCAGTTTGACCACTTGCGGCTTGACCAAAGTTGACTCTTTACGTCAAAACTTCAAACGGCCATAACTTTTGAACCGTAACTCCGTTTTCAGCGAAATACCTGTCAAAACGACCGGAACAGCCTAAACTAATTGGAACTAGTTAGAAACAATTAAAAACTGATAATTCCGTTCAAGAACCATTAGGAATCAGTTAGAACTAGTTAAAACCGGATATTCCGGCCAAGAACCAGTTATAACCAGTAAAGAACCAGCTATAGATAAAAATAGGAACCAGGTATTTCAACCAAGAACCAGTTAGATCTATCTAAGAAATGCGACCAATAACCAGTGGGAACCAGTTATAACCAGTTAATAACCGGCTATTCTAGTCAAGAACCAGTAGGAACCTGTTAGATCCAGTTAAGAACCAGCTATTATGGCCAACAACCATTAAGAAAAAGTTAAGAACCAGCTATTTTGGCCAAATACTAGTTAGATCTAGACAGGAACTAGTTATTCCCGCCTAGAACCAGTTAGATCCATGTAAGATCAGTCCTAGATAGATCTTTCGAGCCTTTGGAAAAGGATAGAATACTTATGTAATCACATGTTTGTGAAAATCAATATGTTACAATATGTATCAAGCGGTTTGCCCTAAGCGGTTTGTCTTTGTGCGTTTTGATTAAAGCGGTTTGTCTTTGTGAGTTAAGAGGTTTGTCTTCAGCGGTTTTGATCTAAGTGGTTTGATGAGAAGCGGTTTAATAAGAAGTAGTTTGAGTTAAGCGGTTTGTATTCCAGCGGTTTGATTAAAGCGGTTTGTATTCCAGCGATTTGATTGAAGCGGTTTGACAATCCTGCGATTTGACCACTACGATTTGATCAAGAAAACTGAGTTTTGACTTTTACGGGTTGACTACTTGTAGTTTGACCACTTGCGGCTTGACCAATGTCGACTTTTTAAGTCAAAACTTCAAACGACCATAACTTTTGAACCGTAACTCCGTTGTCAGCGAAATACCTGTCAAATTGACCGGAACAGCCTGAACTAGTAGGAGACAGTTAGGAACCGTTAAAAACCGATAATTCCGGCCAACAACCAGTAGGAACCAATTAGAACTAGTTAAAACCGGATATTAAGACCAAGAACCAGTTAGAACTAGTTAAGAACCAGTTATCCGGCCAATAACCAGTTAGATACAAATAGGAACAAGCTATTTCAACCAAGAACCAGTTAGATCTAGCTATGAACTGCCTATTCCGGCTAAGAACCAGTAGGAACCAGTTAAGAACCGGCTATTCTAGTCAAGAACCATTAGGAACTTGTTAGATCGAGTTAAGAACTAGCTATTCTGGCCAACAACCATTAAGAACAAGTTAAGAACCAGCTATTTTGGCCAAAAACCAATTAGATCTAGACAGGAACCAGTTATTCCGGCCTAGAACCAGTTAGATCCCTGTAGGATCAGTCCTACATATATCTTTCGAGCCCTTGGAAATGGATAGAATACTTATGTAATCACAAGTAAACTATAGGAGAATCTCTAATAAACTTATGCTTATGCGGAAAATAAACACAAGAGTTAAAGAAGACGAATTACTACTAAACACTTTGATCCTTTATGGATCTATATTAATCACTTAGAAATTGTTTCTAAGAGCGTCCAATGTTCATGGCCGTATATTTCTTTTATACAACAAGAAACCCTAATACAGCCCATTACAAAATGTGTGAAGAAGATATGCATTATCTCTTCCTTATATAACTCATGAATGTCTATTCATCTAACAAACTAATACTAATAATATATATTTATACTATCCGCAGAAACTATACTGTCAGCAGAAGTTTGACTAGAAGTTCCCAACTCTCTTCACTTTCTCTCTCTAAAACCTAACTCATTCGACCATATTGTGTGTTTGATTATGTGTTTGTGAAAATCAATATGTTACAATTGGTATCAAAAGCCATGGTTTGATCATCTACTTTACATGTTCTTGGATTCTTAGTGGTTTTCATCAGGTTTTTTGGTTTGAATGAGTTTTGAGACATCTTCATCTTTTTGATCTTTTTTTAGCGTTAAAGTTTGGATTTTGATTGTACTTTTGTGTTTAGGATCATCATAAGTGTTTAGGTTTTGGTTTAGAAGGCTTAATTCATCTTGGTGATAGTGTTTTTATTGAAAAAGTTTGGTTTTTGAAGAGTTTCATGGAAGCGGTTTGACTCTCGGATTGATTTCTTGTATGCGGTTTGACATAGCTTTTGTGCGAGTTGATCAGTTTTTCAAAGCGGTTTGATATCGTACGGACTGCGGTTTGTTAGTATTCGTATGCGATTTGTTAGTTTCTTCGAAGCAGTTTGATATTGTGCGGTTTGAGTGATAAGACAAAGAGACAAAAAGGACAAGTAGTGGATGTACTTGTGTCCCCTTGAGGTTTGTCAAATTAAGCAATTTGTCCTAAGCAATTTGTCTTATGCGATTTTCCCTAAGCGGTTTGTCCTAAACACTATGTCCTAAGCGGTTTGTTTTTGTGCGTTTTGATTAATGGGGTTTGTCTTTGTGAGCCAAGAGGTTTGTCTTCAGTGGTTTGATCTAAGTGGTTTGACAAGAATCGGTTTGATAAATAGCGGTTCGATAAGAAGCGGTTTGACTTAAGCAGTTTGTATTCCAGCGGTTTGATTGAAGCGGTTTGATAATCCTACGATTTGATCAAGAAAACTGAGTTTTGACTTTTACGGTTTGACTACTTGCAGTTTGACCACTTGCGGCTTGACCTAAGTCGACTTTTTACGTCAAAACTTCAAACGGCCATAACGTTTAAACCGTAACTCCGTTTTCAGGGAAATACCTTTCAAAACGACCGAAACTGCCTGAACCGGTAGGAGCCGGTTAGAAATAGTTAAGAGCCGATAATTCCGGCCAAGAACCAATAGGAACCTGTTAAAACTAGTTAAAATCGGATATTCCGGCCAAGAACCAGTTAGAACCAGTTAAGAACCAGATATTCCGGCCAATAACCAGTTAGATACAAAGAGGAACCAGCTATTTCGACCAATAACCACTTAGATCTAGCTAAGAATTGCCTATTCCGGCCAAGAACCAGTAGGAACCAGTTAGAACCAGTTAAGAACCGACTATTCTTGTCAAGAACCAGTAGGAACCTGTTAGATCCAGTTAAGAACCAGCTGGCCAACAACTAGTAAGAACCATTTATGAACTAGCTATTTTTGCCAAAAACCTGTTAGATCCAGATAGGAACCAGTTATTCCGGCCTAGAACCAGTAGGAACCAGTTATAACCAGTTAAGAACAAGTTAAGAACTAGCTAGTTTGGCCAAAAACCAGTTAGATCTAGACATGAACCAGTTATTCCGGCCTAGAACCAGTTAGATCCATGTAGGATCAGTCCTAGATAGATCTTTCGAGCCTTTGGAAATGGATAGAATACTTATGTGATCATAAGTAAACTATAGGAGAATCTCTAATAAACTTATGCTTATGCGGAAAATAAACACATGAGATAAAGAAGACGAATTACAACTAAACACTTTGATCCTCTATGGATCTATATTAATCACTTAGAAATTTTTTCTAAGAGCGTACACGAAATAAAACTTAATGATAGTTAATATTTAACGAGTTTAGACTAACGGTCGTTAAATGTAAACTACGATGACTAGAGATGAAATTAGTGGACAAGAAAGATCTAGAACCCCTCCTTGGGTACCATGGCCGGTCGTGGCTCCATAAAGCCCAAGGGAGATCTTTTCTTGGTCACCAAGTTAAGTTACCTATAAATATAATCCCTTGTATTCATTCATAACTGAACCTTGGATCACTTAGAAACCTAATTTCTTTCTCCTCTCCTCTCCTCTTGGTTTGGCCGATCGTACACCATCCCTCCCCAAGGGATTCGATTTTTCCAACTCCAAGAAACAAGTGTTTGGTTTTATTTGTGATTCAAGAACCTAGATTTTCACATCAAATCGATATTAGTACGTGTGTACAAGAACGAAGGACAAATACAATTGTGTTTGTGGTATATTTTGGGTGTTGACTTCTTTGGGTCGATTGGAATTAAACCCTAAGTTAGGGTTTGGGTTTTTGTTCCTTTTTCTCGATATTATGTGTTTCTTGAATTGCTAAAAGGTACGCGTATTCTTTTATTCGGTTAATTCAATTACAAGTATTTTTTCTATTACTTCCGCTGCATGCTTTGATGATGTATACTTGTTTTTAATAATTGTTATGATTAGTAAAACCAACAATAATAAACAATGTGTAAAAAGAAGCATTTAACTACAACTACAAAGGTCGTATGCTTTCTTTTCACGAAGGAAATATGCATGGATGATAGTGTGTGTTTTGGTTTTAACTTTTTAGTCAAAGTAAAGTATTGTAAGAAATTGTTTTAAAAGAAATAAGCATGTGAAGATTTTTTTTTATAACTTTTTAAAAGTTTTTTAAGATAAAATCTTTTTCACGTTTATTAAAAAACCTTTACACCAAGTTTCTCAATTATAGTATAAAACAATGTTAGCTTTTTCATATAAAAAAGTGAAGAGTTTTAACTAGCTTATGGTTGAACCATGACTAGCGTGCTCTTGGTTCAAGCTCAAGATTCAACTAACACCTAATCATTTATTTTAAGTAGATTATGACCACAAATTAACACAAAAGATTCATATGTCAAGTTGATTAAAGGTTTACCTTTTGTTTTGTTTTGGATTGAACACTTATATACAAGTAATCATGTCAATCGACACACTCTACAACTTTGTTGTTGATCACCAAGTCTCGACATTTATATTTACAACTAAAACAGTAAAATTGACCAAGAATCGGATTGTGAAGAAAAGTATAGATGAATTTGGTAATAAATAGGAAGGTGAGGGTGCATTTAGTTAGGGGGAAAATACCTTTGTTTTCCACAAAATGTTTGTGGAAAACAAGGAAAGCAGAGATCACTTTCAAATCAACATTTTCCAACAAAATATTTTGCAAAACACAAAATCTCCTATTTTCTAACTTAACAAGGAAAATTACAAAACAAATTATAGTTGTTTTCCTTATTTTCCTTTGTAACCCACAAAACACCTTCCCCTTCTTTCAAATTGAAAATACAAACATCAATGGTGCGTTTAGTTGGAGAAAAAATTCTCTTGTTTTCTATCTCTAATTTTGTAAAAACATTGGAAGAGAAATTTATCTCCACAAAACACTTGAAAATATAAAAAACGTGTTTAGCTGATGTTTGTATTTTCAATTTGGAAGAAAGAGAAGGAGGTTTGTAGGTTAAAAAGGAAAACAAGGAAAATAACTATAATGCTTTATATGCATGTTGAGTTTGGTACTATAATATTGGGTTGTGGTAATTGATGTCGTTCATAAAAAATGATGTTGAAAACCGTAACCCGTCATATAAGTTCTCAGCTAATTTTTTTTATCTCTTTAATGAATGAAATGTCAATTTTTGTAAGTAGTCGATACGATACCATATTCTTGATTTCTTTTAAGTAACATATGGTCGCATTACCGGTTTAATCAACATGTCTCAAGAGCGTGATGTTGTACGTCATAACAATCTTAAAACTTGTTAAGATATCAAAACACCAAATACTAATAAGATGATTATAAAAGCTTAAATTTTAAGAGAAAATTTGTAACAACGTTGATATTGTATCATTTGTCGCGTAACTCATACTCATACGTAGTGCATGTATATCTTATTGTTATACAACATATCTTATGTACATTTTTATAGAAAAAATCACTCATGTAACTTTATATACATGTTTGTAGTCAACATACCTTATATACATCTTTGTCAATGCTCAAAGTTCTGTGTATCCTGCTTCGAAACGTATACGAGTCTTCCAAACTAAATCCAGGTGTAAGCTAGATGTCTTGAACATCAACATCACCAATTCTTTCACATACTTGTCGTTCTTATCTTGGGGATGAATTGTTGTGTGACTGAACCATGGTGAATATCCAACTACAAGTGCATTATAACTAAACAACCGTGTTTGAGTTTGGTATCGATTTTCATAGCTTGAAGCGAAGTCCTCTCTCCTCAAAATAGTCTAAAGTAACGAATTTACAAGTATGTAAGGCAATAATAACATATCATTTTTGTTTGTGTATAAAAGTAATTGTGTAAAAAGGGTTTATGAAAAATATAAAAGGGTAAGATTTGGCATTAAATCGGTGGTTATAAGTTTAATGACATTTTTTTATAAACAATTATATTAAAATATATTATATGGTTTAAATGATACTTAAATTTTCAATTTTAACATTAATTTTTTAATTTTTTTATAATATTTTTTTAATAAAATAACAAGAATTTCTTTTATAAAAAGCCTCTAATATTTTAAAGTGGAGTATAAATAAATATATTGCATTGAACATTTCCGATTTATATGTACGTATAAAATGTCTAAAAAGTGAAACCTATACCAGTTTCATTAACTAAGTGTAATTTATTACATGAAACATCAGACTCCGTCTGATATACACTCGTGATACATAACAATGTATAGTACATTAAAGGGTGTCAAGTTGGTTATAACTTATTGAAACGAAAGCGTAAAAAGAATACCTTTGGAACATAATGGAACATGTAAGTTAACTCTTTGGGTTAATTCTCTAAGCACTGTTTACGTTAGTAATTTCAACTTATAAGTATGGTGCCATGCATGGTTAATAGAATAGAACTTTGAATACACAAGTAGTTTAATAATCTTTTCACAAATCAAACCCTTCAATCAAAACTTTGTTGGTGGGTATTCACATCCCCATTTAATTTGTCCATTTGAGATGTATATATTTGATTAAAACTATATACAAATAAAAGAGAGCGTTGGTTCTTTTGTCTTTTGTATAGGTTTTGAGGGGAGAGGACTTCGCTTCAAAAAGGAGGCAAGTAGCTTTTTTTTTTGTCGTTACCTGACAATGGTGGGTCCCATTGTCATACTTCGCTTCAAATTTGAGGCGAATTGTTTTTTGTTTTTTTTTATTAAAATTTTTCACTTGTATTACACGGGGCGCTGACACGTGCCCTTCAAGGACTTCTCTACCAATTTGAAGCGAAATGCTAGGCCTTTTTGGATATATGAAAAAAAACAGGGCCTCTGCAGGACAAGTGGTCCGTGCAGAGGCCTTATACGTAATTTTCGCTATATTATTTGTTGTATACAAGTTCTTAACATAATGAAAAAGACCCTCGAGTATTTTCCTTCTTTTTCTTCTCGTCTTCACTCTCGTTTCAGATTTTCTTTTGAATTTGTAGCATAAACGAGCTTCTTGCCCACGAACTATGATATACTTTCAATCAAAATATTCTCAAAGTGGATTGTCACTATGCAAATCGTGTTTGAGTTTTGTATCAATTTTTCATAGCTTGAAAAGAATAAGACAATGTGTAAATAGAAGAAGCATTTGACTACGGCTACAAAGGTGTTATGTCTTTAGAACAAATATTTGTATCAATCATTTTTCTTAAACTTGTTTCAAGTAGTCCCACATGGAACAAATGATGAAAATTTTGCTTATTAATATACTCCGGTGTATATTACTTATTCAAGTTGGGATAGATATTATAATGTTGGGCAGGAGTGTTCGATTTTGTTTCTTAATAAATATTAGTATTAGAAACAATTTCACGCTCTACCTTCCTTCATATAATTCTTCACTTAATTTTTTGCTTTTAAATTATCAAAAAGTTTGTCTTTTAGTGTAATTAGTACGATAGTCTCGCTTTCTTATTAGCATGATAGGATATGAAAACACAACAAAGTATGTATGGGTTATTAAAGAGTTTGTCTTAAAATATTAAACGTATTAAAGATATAAAAATATTATAAAATAATAAGATGGTCATAAATACACTTTAAGTTACAAGAAAAAAAATCTGGTTAGGGCATTCACTATGATAGGTTTATAAAAAGGTTTAAAAAACTGAAAAGGCTTATGTTTATTTCAACCATACATGACAATTATTTTATGTCTATGTGGCTTGAAGAGGTCCTGATTTTTAACCTCTTTGATTCTTGAACCTCTTGATAAATTAAGGACATTTAATGCATTTGTTATATAAGACATTTTATTAAGTTGTAAGAGCACTGGCAACCATGATCTCATACCTCAACCATACCTCACCACCCACAAATAATATCATTCCATCTCATCTCATACCTCACCATACTTTTCTGGTGTCAACCATGATTCTATACCTCACCTAATTTTATTTTTTTTATTTTTTATATTCATAATTATATTAAATAATTTAATAAAAACATAATATTTAATTAATAATAAAAAAAAATTACAATTTAAAAACACACCTATGTGTTATTGTGTCTAGCAAAATCTACATATTTTCTTCTCTCTTGTTCGGAGCTCTGTTTTCCAATTTAAAAACACACACACACTAACTATGTGTTACTGTGTCTAGCAAATCTACATATTTTCATGGCTAAAAGTGAGGTGTTCGAAAAAGATCATGCAAAGATCACAATGGAGTTAAAAAAAGAATTACAAAGACTTGTTTCCATGCAAAGATCACAATGGAGTTAAAAAAAGAATTACAAAGTGAAGTGCCCAACGGCTACATCACTTGCTTCACTCCACCAAACCGAAGGTTCCAAAGTTTGCTTTGGAACCTTCAAACCGAGCCATGCCGAAATGGATGCGCCGGTGTTGCCGCGCGGTATAGGGTCAAACCGTGATCAAATCGTGACCATTGCCAGTGCCTTAAAGGTTTATACTATAGTGAATATAGGTTATAATATCAAAAAGTTTAAAAATTAATGATGTATTATTGTATAAACCTTTGTAAAATATTTATCATAATAGATGCTCTAACTTGTATAGTTATCATTAATTACATAAATCAAACGTAGTGTATGTAGTCACAAGTCACAACCAACACGACATTGAAACAAACTGCTAGCTAGTCTATACTACTTATAATGGAGGAAGACACTTTCATCTTATTTATTATTTTAAGACCACTATAAATAGAATTTTAAGCAAAAATCTACCCTTTAATCATTATATACAAGAATCTAAAGCACACATAAAACTAAAAACACACTACTCATATAATACAATTAATACACTATTAAAAACACATCTTCATCTAAAAATACAACTTTTTAATCACAAAGTATAATATAATTAAGCTTTCACATATAAATAAACTAAAAATAGATTTTTAAGTACATACAAGTAAATAAGCACAATTTACAAGTATTTAAAGCATAAATAAAACTAAAAAAATACTATACACATACAATTAATATATACTATTAAAAACACCAATTCACCAAAATATACAACTATTTAACAACAATGTATAATCTAATTAAACTTCCAAACCATAAATCTGAAATCCAGTAGTCCAAAATAAAATAGCATTTGTTCGCCGAAAAATTTAGTCACGGGGTATCCGCCGCCGCATCGCGCGGATACCCTGCTAATATTTTAAAAGAACAAACAAACAAAAAGATTATAATTACAAAATCAAATTATCTAAAGGTGTGTATCGGTTAAAATTTTTGAAGAAAGGGAGACAGAATTATAATTACAAACCAAGACATCCTTGATCACCTTGCCTAGACCCTCAAATTTTCCTTCAAAGCTTCCTTCTTTTTCTTCTCGTCTTCATTTTCATCGAGGTTCGGACCTTTTCTTTTGTAGAAGAAATGAGATTCTTACCTTTGAATCAACCGTGGAGGATATCAATTTTTTGAATAATTGTTTTCACCACATTTTATCTTGGAGATGAACGGTTGTGTGAATGAACCATGGTGGATATCCAAAAGTGCATTGTTACTATATGTGTGAATTTGGTATCAAGTTTACATATCTTGAAAAGAATAAAACAATATGTAACAATAACTATTTAATTTCCGCAACAAAGGTGTTATGTAAGTGTTTAGCACAACTTCTTGTATGGATTACATTTCTGAAAACTTGTTTCAACTAGTCCCACATAGGTTGAAGTATAGAAAACTTGCTTATTAATATATTGTGGTGTATATTTTCTAACTAGATTGAGGTTTGTATTATAATGTTGGCTTGTAGTGTTTGGTGATGTTTATTTAAAAATATCACTGGATTTTCCGAGCAAACCATATAAATTCTTAACCTTGACTTTTTATTTTTTTGTACTTTTTTTAAATATCGAAGAATCTCGAATCTCTTTTCTTAATTTAATTAGTATGGCACCTTATTCTCAATTTCTTATTAGTAACATGGTCGCATTATCGATTTGATGGTTCAACATGTCTCAAGAACCGGATGACGTCATAACGAACGTAAAACTTATTAACAATATCAAAACGCGATTCCAAGTAATATTCGGTAACCATTCATTGGTATTTTGTCTGCTATTGATAATCAATACCCTAATGGGAGCTGTCATACAACTAACAAGTCTTTTACATACTTGTCGTTCTTACCTTCGGGATGAACAATTGTGTGACTGAACCATGATGAATATCCAACTCCAAGTGCATTGTCACTAAGCAACTGTGTTTGAGTTTAATATCAATTTGCATAGCTTGAAAATAATAAAACAATGTGTAAAAAGTGGAAGCATTTGATTATGGATACAAAGGTGTTACTCCCTCCGTCCTAAATTTTATGTCCATTTTGACTTTTTCAATCAAACTTTGACCTTTAATATATCTTTTTGTGTTATATAATACTTGATGTAAAATATATAAATGAAATTGGGTTTTAAATGTATTTTCATTGATATAACTTTCATTAAACATTATATAATACAAAAAAACATATTTAACGTCAAAGTTTGATTATAAAAGTCAAAATGGACATAAAATTTGGGAAGAAGGTAGTATATCTTTAGAACAAATATTTGTATCGGTCATTTTTCTTAAACTTGTTTCAAGTAGTCCCACATATATCAAAAGATGAAAATTTTGCTTGTTAATATACTCCAACGTGTATTGGTTATTCAAGTTGGGATTGGTATTATATTATATGTTGGTAGTGTTTGATGTTGTTTATTAAAAAATATAACACTTTTCACCGAAAATGTACCATATAATTCTTAACAAAAAAATTTGTTCTTCGATTATGAAAGAGTTTGTTTTTAATGTAATTAGTACGATAGCTTATTTTCGATCTTTTATTAGCATGGTAGCATTGCCGGTTTGTTATAACCAAGGTTATAAATAGCGTGAGGCGTGGCGTGGCGGCATGACCAAGCCTCATGCCTTTGAGGCTAAGGCGAAGCTTTCGCGTTTATAAGGCGGCACAAAGTGTAAAAATATTTATATATTTATATCATAATTCATATATATCGAGTTTACAGAAACATGTGCCATAAGGCGGCGTGGCGGCATGACCAAGCCTCACGCCTTTGCGAGCCTTTTAGAACAATGGTTATAACTAATGTTAAAGTTATTAAAGTTACAAAAACTAAGCTGTAATGTTTGATGTCTCGAACAAAAGCAAGACCAAGACTTTCACATTAATTATTGTTCTTATCCTCGGGTTAGTTGTGTGAGTTCGGAGTGCATTGTCACTATACAACCATATTTAATTTAGCATCGAATTTTTCATAGCTTGTAAATAATAAAACAATGTGTAAAAAGAAGCATTTGACTACAACTACAAAGGTCTTAAGTATTACTGTTTTAGCTGAATTGTATATTGAAAGGTTTATATGTATTGGGCTTAGCCGGTTTAGTATTTATCATGTATTTATACCGTCACTTGAACTATTACTCACTTATGAGCAATAATTCAGTGTTACATCAAAGGGTTGTTAGCGGGTTATTATACTGAAATAGTTTATTTATATCGAGCTTAGCTTGTTTAGTATTGTCATGTATTTATACTGGCACTTGAGATATTATTAAATTTCGAGTTATAATAAAGTCTTACATTATGTCATTATGTCTAGAGAGCAAATTTTAGGATGTGTTTGGTATCCCACTATAGCTATGAAACTATAACTATGAAAGTGATTCAAGATGTTTTTTTTGTGGGCTCAGTAATGAAATGTGTATATCACAGTCATAGATTCATTGCACACTAATTTGATGTCTATGAAATCCATTTCAGCGGGCCCTTCTCTTTTCCACTACAAAATTCAAATATCTAAACACTTTTTCATTTCATATTTCATCAACCAAACATAAACAATCGTAATAATACACTTTTTCATATTTATTGTCATTCTACCTATACCAAATTCGATACCCATTGTGATTCCTAGCAACAAACAAAACAACCCCTTAGGTATGGTGGGGGGGTACTAAACCGGCGGCTACACCATTCCGCCGTGCTCGGGTTGGTGTCTCGGGTTGGATTTGCGAGCTCCGAAGCCGAAGAAGAACGTTGGGAAATAAGCTTTGTTCTCTTTTTGTCTTTTAAAATATAGTAGTAGGATCACCAGTAGTAGTGTTAGGGTAGTTTTGAGTTGGAAGGTTTTTATTGGATGGAGGTGACGTGGCACCCTCAGGGTATTAGGGTAAGAAACTTGGACTCCCTCCCCCCTTATATGGGCTATTTTTTTTCAAAGCTTCAAGTAGTCAAGTAGTCCCACATAATTCAAAGGATGGAAAATCTGCTTATTAACATATTGTGATATGTATCATCTATGTAAGTTGAGATTTGTATTATATTGTTGGTTTGTTGTGGTTGATGTTGTTTATTGAAAAATATATCATCCTCCATAAGCCTCCTGATAAGTCCCAAACTTAACTTTTTGTCATTTTAATTATCAGAGTTGTTTTGAAAAGAATAAGACCAACAGTTAACAGTTAGTTACTCCAATTTTGGATAATGGCAGTTTTTGACCTATTCGTCTCTATGCGGTTCATCTGGCTTAGAAGAACAGGACACGGTAGTCTTGCAGATGTAGAAATGTAATAACCCATTCTAGAATCTAGATCAAATAAGATTAAACTTAAAGTTGTTAAAATGAGATCGAACTAAAATTTGACAAAAGATACTCTCCTTACAATAAAAATAATTTTTTTATTTACTACAACTAAAATTGTTAAAGTTTCGATAGATTTTTTTTTAAATTTACGAAACCCAGGTGATACACTTTGATTAGAAGTTTAATGTGTATCAGGTATTTGTAAGTGTATCATGTTTTAGAATATTTATTAGTGTAATGTGTATCAGGTGTATCAGTAATCCAAACTCATGTATCATTTGGTTATTAGTTGCTAAAATGCTAGTTTGAATTAAAATATTATTATTTTTGTGTATGATTGCTAAAATTGTTATTTATAAATGTTTTAACGATTTTTTAGATTTGATCTTATTTTTACAACTTTAAGTTTGATCTCACATTAACCCTCCCCACCCATTCTATTACAATGTCTATTGTATTCAATTCAACCAACCACAACGTCTGAATTCGATAGTAACTTGTTTCAAAATTTTACACTTTATGCAAGAATGTTTAGAAGTGGCAAAAAACCCTTTTAGGACAAACCATCTCTGCACATATCTGGAACTACTCCAATAAAGAGGACATAAACAAAAGTTGTGACATCGTTTTACACTAAGGGACATCGAACTACATTTCCATCGACTGTTATTAACAAAAACCCAACTTACGGAAGTGAAGTAGTCCATCTTTCATTACTCACTAAACTTGGTACGAGGTAATTCAGACAGAACGTTTTCATCCATCATCCGAACACCCCCTTTAATTCTTCACATCAATACCGAAAGCCCGATTGCAGGCCAACATCAGTTCCATGACTTTCACCATGTCGGCCTATTTTCAACGGCAACTCTTTCACAGATTTATCGTTCTTATCTGCCTTAGCTATTTTCCTAAGTTCCTCCACAATCTGGTTCTCAAGGTCGTCGATCTCCATAGTCGCTTAGGTCTTTTCCTCTCGAATTCACTCTCATCGAGTTATGTACGTTATTTTACAAACATGTGAATGTCCGGATTCGAACTCGTGACCACGGGATTGCACACATTAGCGAATGAGAATTAAAGTTAATAATTAATGTTTATGTTTATGATTAATTATTGCACATTAAGTCCGGTTAACGATCGTTAAGTATTTAACGGAAAAATGACTAACGACCGTTAAAATGAAAAGAGAAGGACTAGAAATGGAAGACTTGGAAAAAGTTATGGGTTCTCTTTGGGCTTGTCTACATGGCCGGCCAAAGGGTAATGGGTTTCAATACCTAACTTGTTCCCAAAGTTTACCTACTAGTATATAAGAGGGTTCTAGATACACTTGTGCATTGAATTAACCCTAGATCTCTCCTCTCCTCTCTCTAGTCATATTCCGAGTTTGTAAGGGGAGTTTGGTTTGTCTTTTGTGTTAGATCTAGCTTGATTAGTTGGTTAATTCGTTGTACAAGACGTGGTTGTAAGACATTATTCTAATTAGTACTTCTTTGTTTTGCTCACATTCACAAAGTGTGCATACTGATTAATTAATTTATTTATTATGATCTTTAGTCTTCCGCTGTGTACTCTTGATGTCTTTATGTTTTATTTTATATATCATAAACTCAACTGTTAGGTCTTTTCTCTGATTCACTCTATCTGTTTTGATAATCGAATTTTTCCATGCATTTAATCTTTTGGGATGATTAGTTGTGTGAGTGAACCATGGTAGATATCCTACTTCATGTGCATTGTCACTATATAACCGTGTTTGAGTTGAGTATATCACTTCTGACTTCTTTCATTGCTTGAAAAGAATAAAACAAAGTGTAGAAAGAAGCATTTGATTTCGACAACAAATGTGTTATAGTTTTGAGTAATCCCACATGGGTCAAACGATGAAAATTTTGCTAATCTATATATCTGATGTATATTTGCTATATACAAGTTGAGTTTAGCATTATATTGTTCGCTTGTATAGTTTGGTGTTTAATCTTTATCGAAAAAGATTTCTTGCTATACAAGCCAACTATGTAATTTCTTAACTTAATCTTTTGCGTTTTTAATTATGGAAGAGCCTCTCTTTTTATGCAACTAGGCATACTCAGCTCGTTGATGTCGCCCTTGCAGTTACTCAAATTCCCACCCCCATAGACAAGAATTGCTTGTTGTAAGGTTTTAAATATTGTTTTTTATTCTTATAAAGTTTAGCAATTTATAATAAGAGCAAGTGTTAAATATATGCACGTTACGACAGTTTATTGTTTAATCAGTTCAATAGTTTAATTACTTACTTTTTTTGCACCAAAAATATTGTATATGTTTACATAGTGCAATTCATATACTTTATCTATTATTGTCCCTATCATTCAAATATCTCTAATTATTTTGACTTATACCGAAAAAACAATAACAATTGTTGCATCACTGGATGATGTCATAACTAATGTAAAGCTTCCATTGTTGGTTTGGGGTATTTGATGTTGTCACTTGTAAAATATCATCGATTAGTACAATTTAGGTTCCTAACTCAACTCAACTTAAACTTAAAAAAAAAATAGTAATTTGATCATAAAAACTCAAACTAAAAAAAAAATAATATGTGACCAACGTTAATATATATTCTATAATTGGCTACATAACTCATACGTCGTGCATGTATATCTTATTTCTTAACATAACTTTATACATGCTTGGAGTCACAACCGACAAGATAAAGATAAAGCTATGAAATCAGATTATCTTAACTATGTAAGCACATACTATTGGTAATGTGTGTCAAAGTTTTACACCTCCATTTGAGTTGTATACATATCCATTTGCACAAAATATAAAGTAAGCCGAGTCGTCTCGTGAATCGGCAAAAATTTTGAGGGTCTTTTACGAAATTATATAATAAGGCCTTTCGTTAAGTAATATTATATAAAGTGTCACCGTTTATAAGATATAATGCAATTAGTTATCTAAACGTTCTAACATATTACTCATTTAAGATATTTTTCCATCTAAATACCTTTTTCTTCTGAAAAATATGTCTACACATGCATATAATTATCAACGAGACAAATTTTGAGGCCCTAAAAATTCTGAAGCCCTGAGCGGTCGCTCACCTTGCACACCCTCAAAGACGACCCTGAAAGTAAGCAATTCATTCTTATTTGCACCTCTTCTCCTAAGCTCCTCCATAATCGGGTACTCAAGGTTGATCTCCATAGCTTTTTTACTTCTTTTTCTTCCCGTCTTCACTCTCATCAAGTTTCAGACCTTTAGTAGCATAAACGAGCTTCTTGCCCTTGAATTACAATATATTTTTAATCAAATTTTTCTCAGCACGCATTGCGCGCTTACAACCGTGTTTAATTAGTTTGGTATTGATTTATCTATAGCTTAAAAAGAATAAAGCAATACGTAGAAAGAAATATTTTGTTTCGCCATCAAAACAACTTTTTGTGTGAGGTCAAATTTATGAAAACTTGTTTCAAGTAATCCCACATGGATGAAAGGATTGAAAATTTGCTTATTATTATACTACGCGTATTTATTTCTACACAAGATGAGTTTAGTATTATATTGTTGTCTTCTAGTGTCTGATGTTGTTTTCTTAAAACATCATTTGGTTCTAAGGGATTACAATATAGTTCTATACTACTAACATTTTTTCTTTTTAATATTCCTGAGCGAGAGTTTGTCTTTCATTGTGATTCATACGAGACTTTATTGATTTCTTATTAGTAATAAGATTAACATTTTTTTTAATAATTAGTAACATGTATGCATGGTTTCAATTAATTATCGGTTTGATGGTTGAACATGTCTCACTAACCAAATAATGTCATAACATATGTACAACTTATTGAAGGGTATCGAAACACCATATAATAATAAGGTGTCCGGTTTGATGGTTCAACATGTCTTAAAACCGGATAATGTTATCGTGGATGTAGAACTTATTAACAATATCAAAACATAAGACGGTCATATGCATTTATATTATCTATAATAGAAAATTCAATTATTTTTTAAAATAAAAAGTGGAAACGGAATCTATTTAAGGAAACAAATTAATACACGGCTTGAAACTTTATTATGTATCTATTAGCGGAAATTATTCAATCATTATAATCTCGAAAAGTATTTATTCATATAATGCACACGGCTAAAAACTTATGCCGCTAAAAAATTCCATTATTGTACACATATACTCGTCTAGTTTATTTTAAAACAAGTTCTCACATAAAAGTATAATGGTAGAATCTTATGTGAGTTGTTAGTCAATGAATGTAGCATTTAAAAGTTAAAGTTGTTATTTTGAGTCATTTGATAACTTTAGTTCATTTTCTGAACGACATTACAAATTACTTTTTCCGACCTCCGGAACGCCGTTTTTTTTTCCGGATCTTTCTTCCTTGGCGACCTCGGTTGGCCGCCCCTTTGGTCAGGGCTTTCTGACATATTCCGGAGTCGCTTGGATTCAAGCTTTTTCCAGAGATCCTTTCTTACGTCGGTGTTCCTGATTCGGACTGTTGCGATACTTCCTCAAAGTTGAGGCAAGCTTTTATTTATTTAAGCTTCTCATGCTGCATCTTTTCTTGAAGGCAGCAACTGGTGATAATGCTTGTCGCAATATTCTCGAAAAGTTGCGTCAGACGCGGGTCTCTCATGATCTTCCAGTAATGCCTCCTTTCACCTTCCTACCGTGTTCCACACGGCAGACGTGGGCACGAAAGGAGTGGGTCCGGAATGAGTGCTCATGGTGAGTATTTTCGGGAACACAGTTATGTTCTAGTCTCACGGATAGCGCCAACTTGTTAGTACAAAAAGGGGCGGTGGCGATATGAATCAGAATTACTTATTGGGTCGGGCCAATAAGCTACTCATGGATTGATCTGTACTAAACCAAGTAATGAAATGATTTCCTGCACAAATGAGAGTAAACCGTTAGCCTTACCGTGTGGACGGACCCCACGATTAAGCTCCGGCATGAGAGTATGAAATCATATTTGATAGATTAGTCAAAGTATGTGTGTGTTGTTATGTGTGAGAAAGTATGATAGAGTAGTATATGTGTGTTGTGGACGGACCTCACAATGCTTATGGTACCTAAACGAGTCCGATAACCGCACCCTTCTTTGCAATATCAAAGTAAGAATTTCCATAACTAATGTTAAGATCCTCACAATGCTCATTGCTGTTGTTTGATACCAAATAAAGTTAAAAATAACTTGAATACTAGTGGGTCTTACGAAAATACCATTATAACCACCTTTTAGAGCAAGAGATGTAATCACATGCCATTTCGCGTGTCGTTTTGCCAAATCAGAGCCACATCAGCATTTCACATTTCACATTCACACACTCAAAATACCCCTCCCTCGTTTCACATGCGTGTGCGTGCCGTTTCACACTTTTTGGGCCCCACATCATTTTTTGTTTAAATTATCACACAAACAAAATATTCATTCATATATTAAAAGTAAAATACGTAACCAAAAAACATATAATCGGAAATTAAAATAGAATACGGGAATTAAAATACAATACTAAAATTAAAAAACATGATTCCTCAGTCATTAGAAGAGTTTGTAGACCGAAGCTGGTGGTCAAGAGGCACAAATGCATCGATTACCTCTTCACCATGGTACTGTTAAATGTGAGTAGCATTTATATAGGTGCGTGAAAAATATATCTTGGAATTTTCATTGGCGTCAGGGGTGGGTGGTGTGTGTGGCGGCCTTGTGATGGAATATTGATGATACCCTTGCTCTTAGAGTGGTATAGATCTATTTCTATGAATCTAAATATTTATGTACGAAGTATCAATTTGTAATCAAACACTTGCAATGGATTTAATAGGTATAACTTGTTTCCGAAATCCATGAACCAAACGTTTCCTTATTGTTATATGATGAAATCACTATATTCAATTTTTAATACAAAAAATGCTCGCATTTTAACTTAGTAAAATAAAAAATTTAAAGTTTTAATTACAAATATTACGTCGATTTATTTCTTTTATTATTAAGGTACCATTGGAGAATATTTAGAGCAAAGTATTTATTATGGAAGAGTTGTGGAAGATTAATTTGAAGCTTATGAAGTTGAAGTAACATTATACAACATACCTTATATACATTTTTGTAGTCAACATACCTTATATACATCTTCATCAATACTCAACATTCTGTGAACATATTCAGGTTATCCAAACTCAATCCGGGTGTAAGCAAGATGTATTGAACAACAAAATCACCAAGTATTTCACATACTTGTAGCTCTTATATTGGGGATGAACTGTTGTGTGACTGAATCATGGTGAATATCCAACTCCAAGTGCATTGTCATTAAACAACATTGTTTGAGTTTGGTATCGATTATCATAGCTTCAAAAGAATGTAACAATGTGTAAAAAGATGAAGCATTTGATTACGGCTACCAAGGTGTTATGTCATTAGAACAAATTATTTGTATCGCTCATTTTTCTTAAACTTGTTTCAAGTAGTCCCATATGGATCAAAGGAAGAAAAGTTTGCTTATTAATATACTCCGACACATATTTGTTATGCAAGTTGGGATTGGTATTATATTGTTAGTTGGTAGTGGTTGATGTTAATTAAAAAAAATACAACACTAATCACTGCAGACGTACCATATAATTCTTAACTTCATTTTTTGTTTTTCGATTATGAAAGAGCATGTCTTATAATATAATTAGCACGATAGCTTATTTTCGCTTTTTTATTAGCATTGTGGAATTGTCGATTCCAATAACTAATGTTAAAGTTATTAAAGATAAAAAACACCATAAAAAATAGGGATATTTTCATACATCCTCATATCCCAACTAATATTTACATATATCCCTAAACACAAGTTTTTAATGCATGATGTACAATGCTCTTAAAGCAAGGTTTGAGGAAATATGTAAATATTGGTTAGGATATGGGGATGTATGTAAATGCCAAAATAAAAATAAGTTGGTAATGTTTGATGTCTCAAACAAAAACATGACCAAGTCTTTCACATACTTATCGTTCTAATCCTGAGATGAGTTGTGTGAGTGAACCATGGAGATATCGGCCAACTCGAGTGCATTGTTACTATACGACCATGTTTGAGTATGGCATCGGATTTTTCATACCTTCAAAATAATAAAACAATGTGTTTGAAGAATTTGACTACGACTACAAAGGTCTTATGCGTTAGCGGGATTTTAGATTAAGAATAATAGTTTGCATTGGTCTTAGACCATTTAGTACGTATTTATCTTGTATTTATACCGTCATTTGAACTATTATTTAGTTATGAGAAATAATTCAGTCTTACATCAAAGGTTGTTAGCGGGTTATTATAGTGATAGAAGTATTTGTCATGTATTTATATTGTCCCAGAAATATTATCAAATTTTGAGAAATAATTCTGTCTTTGTTATGTCTTTGCTTATTAATATATTGTGATGTGTATTTTCCTTTCAAGTTGAAATTTGTATTATATTGTTGGTTTATATTGTTTGATCTTGTTTATTGAAAAATAAGTTCATCTGCTGTAGCCTACTATATAAGTTCTAAACTAACTTTTTGTCTTTTTAGTTATCAAAGAGTTATTTTTGAATGTAATAAGTGCGATACATTATTCTCAATTTCTTATTAGTAACATGGTTGCATTATAGACTCAATCGTTCAACATGTCCCAAGAACGAGATGATGCCATAACTATGAAAAAGATGATCATCGAAACTCGAAATTTAAGAAAAAAAAATCCATGAATAACACTGATATGTAACATTGGTTGCAAATGATCATAAGTTGTGTGTCTCACTACTATATCTTGCAGTCAAAACATACTTTCATACATGCTTGTAGTCATAACCAACGAGAGTACAAGACAATGAAATAAACTACTAATATTTTGAAAGAACAAACAAACAAACAAAAAAAACCATAATCAAGTTTATCTTAATATATGTGCCGGTTAGAGCAGTTGAAGAAAGGGAAAAAAATTATGAGTACTCGTCTCGTATGACTCTCTTTTAAATCCAACTTGAGACAGTAAAATTGCCCAACAACGGTTTGTTTATAAAAGAAGGGGCCAACAGTTAACAATTGGTTACTTCACTTTTATAAAATTTCTTTAGTTAGTCTGTATTATCAAGGATTTATCATTCTACTGGTTATATGGTTCCAAAATGATAGTTAAATAATATAAAAAGTAAAAGTAACACATGGTGATGGCTTGCTTTGTTGGTTATCTTCTTTACCACTCAATCTCTCATTCAAGAGGTCTAGTAATCAAATCTCGCAACACTTGAAAAAATGCTAATAACCACCAAGCAATGTTTCATCTTTTTTGAAAAGAATTTTTTTAAGCTCAATTCAGCTATGTTTAAATACTTTTCAAAATTGACTTTTTTTTATCCTCATTTCAACTATGGCTGACAACACATGAAAGATAGTTTTGTGCCAAAGAACCACCATAGACTTCTTAGTACCGGTGAAATATATGTTTTTAGATCTCGCGTTGAGTAACCCCTTTATTTTATTGTAAATTACTGGTGGATACTCAAAGTTGTAGAAGTAGAAAAGTATTTGTTTTACATATTGCCCGACTGCATACTCATCAATGGCGTCAACCATGTACAAGACTTCGTATCCTCTCTTCTTTAGCTTCTGGAGGAAGGGTGAATTCTCGACAGCTTTCTTTCTTTCACCAGTGATGTAGTAAGGGGGTGTTTGGTAGGATGGAAAGGAAAGCTAAGAATCATCAAATGAATTGATTCTCATGTTTGTTGCACAAAAAGAATGGAAATGCGGGATTTAGTTTTCATTCTCATGAATCGATTTTGATTCTCTTAAAAAGTAAAGAATCCGAGAATTGATTATTTAGGAAGGGACTTCTCTTTATCATTCCATAAAGAATACGCAATGGAAAGTAGAAAAAATAGCCGCGTGTGGCACATTAGTATTTGTTCATCCCCATTTATCCTCTTGTAACTTCACCTCTCAAACAGTCAAACGTCATTTTCATCCTCAATTGTCATTGGATTTATTCGTAATTTTTTATACAAGAAAAATTTGATGGGATTTTTAGTTCTATTTCATTTATATTAGGAAATTTTTTGAGTTCATTGGTTGGATATTCATAAGTTAGTGGCGGTATTCAAATGAAATGGGTTTACGAAGTCACCGTGTTTATGTGATGTACAATAAATTAGTAGCAACAAGATGTATACAATTAAGAAAATTAATAATTTGGTTGCAAAGAAACTACAGCAACAATATTGTAATGATCAAATATTACGAAGCAAATATAAGTGATTAAAAATTACATGTTCATTTAATTTTTGCTTTGATTCTTTGTTCATACCAAACAAAGGATTCAATTTTCTAAGTCATTCCGGTACTCAATTCTATGCACCTACCAAACAACGAACCTTTCTCCGTTTTTTTTAAGTCATTCTTTTTCTCTGCCATTCCATTCTCAATAGCATTTCCATTCTTTACGATTCATTCGTACCAAACGTCCCCTAAATGTCTTGTTGACCCTCTTTCATTCTTGCTTTCACTTTTTATTTTTACATTAAAACAAAAATCTCACTTTTCTTTTTGCTTTATTTGATATATAATGTAAGAATACACAAAATTTTGGTAAAATTTTCAACCAAATTTGTTTGAATAACGAATTACGTAGCATAAGTTTATAAAAAGTAATTTAACTTCAACAAAATAAACACTTCAAATAATAAGCTCGACCACATACTTGTTTATTACTTCAAATTGCACAAATAACGAAAAAAATAAGCAATGCAACGCCCTACAATCACTTGGGTACTAACATACGGTCTAACTACACATTGTAGCGAAACCCATAAGATTATAATATCGACACTAAACTTTAAAAAATCAGTAAGAATTTCAGAGTTTGTGTTAAATAGCCAAGAAATACCACAATATACTTATTCCAAATTATATCTGTGCTTAATTAACATAAACTAAGATTATAACATAAACTATTTAGTTCTTTGGCTTTATATCATTGCTTAATTAACTCTTTAAGGTGCTGCAGCGGATCTTGTTATGGCATTGGTTTGATCCATCCGATCGGCATTGGTATTGCTGGGAATCGGCATCAGGCGGCATGGTGGGAGCAAATGTAGAATCGGTAATATACCCCGATTTGGCATGGCCAAAATGTATACGTTGGGGCATTTAAAAGAGGCGTTGGCCATTAAATGTGTATAGAAGATTTTATTCTAGAAAAAAGTAAAGCTTGAACATGCAAATGGAGATCTGGTTTGGTTTTTGGTGGGAGAGAGAAGACAACCCATAGGTTGTGTGTCGACCTTTAAAATGAGTTTGTCTTTATGGTTTTTTTATTCAAAGTTCTACTCACTTTATAGTACACACTACAATATATATAAAAAGCTAAAGTATTAATAAAAAATAAAAATAAAAAAATATATGAGGTATGTACTATAAATACTTTATAACTAAATAGAATACTATATAAGTTCTTTATGTACTATAAAAAAATATACCTCATATATTTTATAAAGCATATATCAGAGTATTAATACTTTAGCTTTACCTTGGTTTATAGTAATTGATAAAAAAGCATATATCAGAGCATAATCCTTGGTTTTGGTAATTGATGTTGTTCATCAAAAAATAACATTGAAAACCATGATCCGCTATATATATAAGTTCTCAGCTTAATTTTTTATCTCTTTAATGATCGAATTTTTTTTTTTTTTTTTTTTTTTTTTTTTAGAAAGGCAACAATCTACCATATTCTTGATTTCTTATAAGTAACATATGGTCGCATTACTGGTTTGATCAACATGTTTCAAGAACGTGATGTTGTACGTCATAGCGATCGTAAAACTTATTAAGATATCAAAACACCAAAAACTAATAAGATGATTATAAAAGCTTAAATTTTAAAAGAAAATATGTGACAACATTGATATTGTATCATTGGTTACCTAACCCATACGCATACATAGTGCATGTATATCTTCTTGTTATATAACATACCTTATATACTCCCTCCATCCCAAATTATAAGTTCATTTTTGACTTTTCAAATTCTTTTTTTTTCGACTTTGAACTTAATTATTTTTTTTCGTGTTATATAATACTTGATGAAAAGTATACAAATGAAAATGCATTTAAATCAAATATCCATTTATATATTTTACAACAAGTATTATATAACGCTAAAAGAAATAATTAAGGTCAAAGTTGGTATAAAATAACTTTGAAAAAGTCAAAATGGAATTATAATTTGGGACGGAAGGAGTACATTATTGTAGAAAACAACGAGACTTAGGTGACTTTATAACATGTTTGTAGTCAACGTACCTTATATACATCTTCATCAATGCTCAATATTACGTATCTGTTTTGAAACATAGACTCAATCCAGGTGTAACTCATGTCTTGAACAACAACATCACCAAGTCTTTCACATACTTGTCGTTCTTATCTTGGGGATGAACTTTGTGTTCTTGAACAATGGTGAATATCCAACTCTAAGTGCATTGTCACTAAACAATTGTGTTTGAGTTTGGTATCAATTTGCAGAGCATGAAAAGAATAAAACAATGTGTAAAAAGAGGAAGCATTTGATTACGGCTACAAAGGTGTTATGTCTTTAGAACAAATATTTGTATTGGTCATTTTTCAACTTTTCAAATAATGCAACGACTAGTAACCGTATTTATCAATGTTTTAAAACCGGGTCTCGAATCAGCCGGTCGAGTCAACGGTCATTGGGTCAATGGACAGCGAGGGTCAACCCAGTTTTCATTCATTATACAATACCACACATTGGTAAAATTAAAATAAAAAGACAGATATCCGCTTAAAAGGATAAAAGGAAAAAAAAAATTAAAAAATATATAAAAAAAATTCCACAAGATCGGGTATGTTGGTGCATAAAACTTTTGTGAAAGAAGCTTTTCTAATTTGGATTTTTTATACTTTCTTTAAAGCACGAAAAATGAGTTTTGATGTGCAAAATTATTAACTTAAATTTGATGTGCAATGTTATTTTGATGCAAAAAATAATATATATATATATATATATATATATATATATATATATATATATATATATATATATATATATATATATATATATATATATATATATATATATATATATATATATATATATATATATATATATAGAAATGTTAGTGTAAAAAGTGAATTAGGATAAAAAGTATAAGAAGGAATATAAACCATTGGATTGTATCATTTAAAATTAGATGTGTGCATGAGATCATTTTGGGTAGAAAATATAAATATATAACTCTTAAAAGGACTAGGTGTGTCATTGCATGTATCCATAATGGTACCAAGGTCATTTTAGCACGTCCAATTAATACACACATTAGCGGTTTCGATAGCTACCAATTAATAATGAAACAAATTTTGAATTTAAAATGGTGATGCCCCATAAAACGTAATTTATTAGTATTTAAACAATGAGTAGGAAAAAAAAATCTTGTATTCGATATGTTTATAAAAAAAACGTAATATCTTTCTATTTTTAAATCAAGTTTTGATTCAAAATGTTGTTTACCGACACACTTGATTGATACTCTTATAAATATTGGCACGTCATATTAATAGAGTGACACATCTTTATAAATATTGACACATTTGATTTGCATTCTTAAACATATTGACACATTATTTTAATAGATTGACATATCCTTATATATATCGATACATTGATACTCAGACATATTTGCTCATCGTTTTAAAAGAGAGAAACATCCTTATACATATTGACACACTTTTTTTTTATAAGAGTGACACATCCATATACATTTTGACACACACACATCCTTATATTGTACACTATGTTTATTGACAGATATATAATGACACACTAATTTTTTGACATGTTTGTAGTGGCACATTAATTTTTATGATACATTTTTTTGTAACAAATCAAGATTTTGACACACTTAATTTCATAATATATTTTTATTGACACACTAAGTTTTGTGACTCATTTTAAATGACACACTAAATTTTTTAATGACATACTAATTTTTGTGACTCATTTTTAAAGACAACATACTTTTTGACACATTTATAAAAAAGTTAAAAGATAACTGACACACAACAAAAATTCCTAGATTATATGATGCAGTAACAATAAAACATCACCAAGCTTAAAAATAAAATAACTAAAATTGAAGAATAAAGACCAGAATTACACAAGTTGAAACTTTGAAACAAAACAAGACTACAATATAACATAATTACAATGAAGGAATTAGAAACAAAACGGCATTTTTTTTGAGTTTCAACAACGTAAGCTTGAAGCACATCTAGAGAAGCTATAAAATATTCTCAAGGAGCCATTTCATCTTTATGGCAAGAAACAAGTGACAAGCTATAAAATATTCTCAAGGAGCCATTTCATCTTTATGGCAAGAAACAATTAACGTGAATTAACTACTAAATTGAAACTTAAAGGGTTTATTTAAAAGGCTTAAATGAGGAGTTATAAAGAGTGGTGGTAAATGTCTAAAATACCATTACTTATCAAATGACTTATTTTACACTTCTAACCCTTTTTATCCTTTTTACTCTAGAAAACTTTTTATTTGATCCAAACTATATATATATATATATATATATATATATATATATATATATATTGGGTCAAAAATGTATTTTAATACACACAAAAACGATTTAATGCACAAACATTTTTTCATAAATTTTTTGGCAAAACTATCCACTTATAGAAAACTTTCTTGACAACTTTTTTTTATGCACCAAAATACCTATTTTGTAGAATTTTTCGAGGCGTTTCTTAAAAATATTTTTATTCTTTTTCTGAATTTGTCTTTTTATTTGATTATATCACATATTTGGTTTATAAAGCACATACAATTCAACAAGATACAAGTTTTAAACTAAAAAACAACATTATCCATCTTCACGATCAATCAGAACCATATCATATATATTTTATAAAATAAAACTAAAATAAAATAAAAATATTACCCATGACCTGCTTTGGTGAAATTAAACATGGGTTATATAAAATTAATCATAAAATATTACCCATGACTTGTTAGAGCATAAATCACGAGTGATTTGGAAAAAGTGAAGCTCTTTGTTTAACTTGTGTCCATTTATCTTTGTAACATGAGCTACAAGAAGATTGAACAAGTCGACGTGTGTTTAGGTATTAAGCAAAAGTAAAAACATATGGCGTAACAAATTGTTTATAATTTATATGGCCACTATGTTCGGACTTTACACATGCTTGTCTCAGTTAAAACTTGAAGTCAAAGTTAAAGTGTTGTTATTTTGATTCATTTGTTAACTTTAGTTCATTTTTTGAGCGACATAACAAATTACTTTTTGATTTTATTTGCTACTATGTTGTTATTGCTATTTTATTAGAACAAACCACGCCTTGAATACCCAAACCAAGCTTCAGCATTATGTGAATCTTGTTTCCAAATGTACACGGGTCATCCAAACTTAAACCATAAGTAAGTAATGATGTCTCGAACAACAACATCACCAAGTCTTTCACATACTTGTTCTAATCTTGGAGATAACACTGAAAATTAACCATAGTGGATATCGAACTCCAAGTGTATTGTTTGTATACAACTGTGTTTGAGTATGGTATCAAAGTTTTCATATCTTGAAAAGAATAAAACAATGTCTCAAAAAAAGTATTTGATCTCGACAACAAAGGTGTTATGTCTTTAGAACAAATATTTGTATGGGTCATTTTTCTTAAACATGTTTCAAGTAGTCCCACATTGGTCAAATGATGAAAATTTTGCTTAGTAATATATCAGTATATTTCTTATGCAAGTTGGGATTGGTATTATATTGTTAGTCGATAGTGTTTGATGTTGTTATTAAAATATACAACGTAATTCACTATCAATGAACCATATAATTCTAAACTTCATTTTTGTTCTTAAATTATTATGTATAAAATAATCGAAGAATAGCAGTGAGTTTAGAATTTAGTAGCGAGAGCTTGAGCTTCTTGCCAATTACAATATCTTTTTAATCAAAATTTTCTCAGCATTTTATATCAAGAATAAACTGTTAAACCATGGTGGATATCCAACTTCAAGTGCATTTCTTACAACCGTTTTAAGTTTGGCATCGATTTATCCATAGCTTAAAAAGAATAAAGCAATACGTAAACACAAAAATTTGGTTTCGCCATCAAAACAACTTTTTGTGTGAGGTCAATTTTATGAAAAACTTGTTTTAAGTAAATCCCACATGGGTCTAAAGATTGAAATTTTGCTTTTTATTAAACTCTCAGATTTATTTATACACAAGTTGAGTTAATATTATATTGTACTCTTCTATTGTCTGATAATGTTTACTAAAAATATTATTATGCTTTCGGGGGATCTAATATAGTTCTATACTAACTTTTTAATAAACAATGAAGTGTTTGTTTGATGTTGTTTACTAAAAATATCATTGATTTCTTATTACTAACAAGGTTAACATTTTTGTTTTCTTTTTAAATATTTCACTACCTTTTTATCTCACCAAAATAGGATTTACATATCGGTGGAAGGCAACGGGCAACAAACCTCACCGTAGCCTTTTTTGGATTGCAAAATGAATTCTTTTATAAACAATGTTTGTGAATCTGGGGTATTATAACATTAATGTTCATAACATTTTGTTTTTTAATAATTAGTAACATATAAAAGATATCAAAAGTTAAGAAAATAATAAGACGGTCATATGTATTTATTTAAAAATAAGTTCTCGCTTGAGTTTAAAAGTATAATTGTAGAATGCTATGTGATTTGTTAGTCAATGAATCTAGCGTTTTAGAGTTAAAACTTGAAGTCAAAGTCAAAGTTAGTGTTGTTATTTTGACTCATTTGTTAACCTTAGTTCATTTTCGGAACGACATTACAAACTACTTTTTGATTTTATTTGCTACTATGTTGTTATTTCTTTTTATTTAGAACAAACCACGCATTGAATGATGAAACCAAGCTTCAACATTATGTGAATCTTGTTTTCAAAGCGTATTGGGTCAACAAAACTGAAACCGAGTAAGCACCGATGTCTCGAACAACAACATCACCAAGTCTTTCACATATTTGTCACTCTTATCTTGGGGATAAACAGTGTGAATTAACCATGGTGGATATCCAACTCCAATGCATTGTCGGTATACAACCGTGTTTGAGTATGGTATCAAAGAATTCATAACTTGAAAAGAATAAAACAGTGTCTCAAAATAAGTATTTGATCTTGGCAACAAAGGTGTTATGTCTTTAGAACAAATATTTGTAGGGGTCATTTTTCTTAAACATGCTTCAAGGAGTCCCACATTGGTCAAAAGATGAAAATTATGATAGTTAAGCTATGTTTGGCGAGGGCTTAAATGAGGTTTATTGAGGCTTGGGCTTTTAAAATAAGCTGGCTAATAAAATAAGTATCGTTTGTCATAGGCTTATGAAAGGGCTTATAAAATAAGTCGGCTAAAAACTTTAGTCTGAGGCTTTTGAAGAATAAATTACTTATTTACTCAAAAAAAATATCTCACATATACAAAAACTCATTTAATTATGTTCTTTTTATTAATTTTGCAATAACAAGTCTCAGCCTTAGCCAATTTGCCAAACAACTTTATAAAAATACAAATTTTAATTTCGGCTTATAATATAAGTCTCTTTTTTGACCAATGGGTCGATTTATTTCTTTTATTATTAAGGTACCATTGGAGAATATTTAGAGCAAAGTATTTATTATGGAAGAGTTGTGGAAGATTAATTTGAAGCTTATGAAGTTGAAGTAACATCATACAACATACCTTATATACATTTTTGTAGTCAACATACCTTATATACATCTTCATCAATACTCAACATTCTGTGAACATATTCAGGTTATCCAAACTCAATCCGGGTGTAAGCAAGATGTATTGAACAACAAAATCACCAAGTATTTCACATACTTGTAGCTCTTATATTGGGGATGGTAACGTTGTGTGACTGAATCATGGTGAATATCAACTCAAGTGCATTGTCATTAAACAACATTGTTTGAGTTTGGTATCGATTATCATAGCTTCAAAAGAATGTAACAATGTGTAAAAAGATGAAGCATTTGATTACGGCTACCAAGGTGTTATGTCATTAGAACAAATTATTTGTATCGCTCATTTTTCTTAAACTTGTTTCAAGTAGTCCCATATGGATCAAAGGAAGAAAAGTTTGCTTATTAATATACTCCGACACATATTTGTTATGCAAGTTGGGATTGGTATAATATTGTTAGTTGGTAGTGGTTGATGTTAATTAAAAAAAATACAACACTAATCACTGCAGACGTACCATATAATTCTTAACTTCATTTTTTGTTTTTCGATTATGAAAGAGCATGTCTTATAATATAATTATACGATAGCTTATTTTCGCTTTTTTATTAGCATTGTGGAATTGTCGATTCCAATAACTAATGTTAAAGTTATTAAAGATAAAAAACACCATCAAAAATAGGGATATTTTCATACATCCCCATATCCCAACCAATATTTACATATATCCCCAAACACAAGTTTTTAATGCATGATGTACAATGCTCTTAAAGTAAGGTTTGGGGAAATATGTAAATATTGGTTAGGATATGGAGATGTATGTAAATGCCCTAAAATAAAAAGAAGTTGGTAATGTTTGATGTCTCGAACAAAAACATGACCAAGTCTTTCACATACCTATCGTTCTTATCCTGGGATGAGTTGTGTGAGTGAACCATGGAGATATCACCAACTCACGATTGCATTGTTACTATCTGACCATATTTGGGTATGGCATCCGATTTTCATACGTTCAAAATAATAAAACAATGTGTTTGAAGAATTTGACTACGACTACAAAGGTCTTATGCGTTAGCGGGATTTTAGATTAAGAATAATAGTTTGCATTGGTCTTAGACCATTTAGTACGTATTTATCTTGTATTTATACCGTCATTTGAACTATTATTTAGTTATGAGAAATAATTCAGTCTTACATCAAAGGTTGTTAGCGGGTTATTATAGTGATAGAAGTATTTGTCATGTATTTATATTGTCCCAGAAATATTATCAAATTTTGAGAAATAATTCTGTCTTTGTTATGTCTTTGCTTATTAATATATTGTGATGTGTATTTTCCTTTCAAGTTGAAATTTATATTATATTGTTGGTTTATATTGTTTGATCTTGTTTATTGAAAAATAAGTTCATCTGCTGTAGCCTACTATATAAGTTCTAAACTAACTTTTTTGTCTTTTTAGTTATCAAAGAGTTATTTTTGAATGTAATAAGTGCGATACATTATTCTCAATTTCTTATTAGTAACATGGTTGCATTATAGACTCAATCGTTCAACATGTCCCAAGAACGAGATGATGCCATAACTATGAAAAAGATGATCATCGAAACTCGAAATTTAAGAAAAAAAAATCCATGAATAACACTGATATGTAACATTGGTTGCAAATGATCATAAGTTGTGTGTCTCACTACTATATCTTGCAGTCAAAACATACTTTCATACATGCTTGTAGTCATAACCAACGAGAGTACAAGACAATGAAATAAACTACTAATATTTTGAAAGAACAAACAAACAAACAAAAAAAACCATAATCAAGTTTATCTTAATATATGTGCCGGTTAGAGCAGTTGAAGAAAGGGAAAAAAATTATGAGTACTCGTCTCGTATGACTCTCTTTTAAATCCAACTTGAGACACTAAAATTGCCCAACAACGGTTTGTTTATAAAAGAAGGGGCCAACAGTTAACAATTGGTTACTTCACTTTTATAAAATTTCTTTAGTTAGTCTGTATTATCAAGGATTTATCATTCTACTGGTTATATGGTTCCAAAATGATAGTTAAATAATATAAAAAGTAAAAGTAACACATGGTGATGGCTTGCTTTGTTGGTTATCTTCTTTACCACTCAATCTCTCATTCAAGAGGTTTAGTGATCAAATATGACAACACTTGAAAAAATGCTAATAACCACCAAGCAATGTTTCATCTTTTTTGAAAAGAATTTTTTTAAGCTCAATTCAGCTATGTTTAAATACTTTTCAAAATTGACTTTTTTTTATCCTCATTTCAACTATGGCTGACAACACATGAAAGATAGTTTTGTGCCAAAGAACCACCATAGACTTCTTAGTACCGGTGAAATATATGTTTTTAGATCTCGCGTTGAGTAACCCCTTTATTTTATTGTAAATTACTGGTGGATACTCAAAGTTGTAGAAGTAGAAAAGTATTTGTTTTACATATTGCCCGACTGCATACTCATCAATGGCGTCAACCATGTACAAGACTTCGTATCCTCTCTTCTTTAGCTTCTGGAGGAAGGGTGAATTCTCGACAGCTTTCTTTCTTTCACCAGTGATGTAGTAAATGTCTTGTTGACCCTCTTTCATTCTTGCTTTCACTTTTTATTTTTACATTAAAACAAAAATCTCACTTTTCTTTTTGCTTTATTTGATATATAATGTAAGAATACACAAAATTTTTAGGTAAAAATTTTCAACCAAATTTGTTTGAATAACGAATTACGTAGCATAAGTTTATAAAAAGTAATTTTACTTCAACAAAATAAACACTTCAAATAATAAGCAGCTCAGCCACATACTTGTTTATTACTTCAAATTGCACAAATAACTGAAAAAAAATAAGCAATCGCAAACGCCCCTACAATCACTTGGGTACTAACATACGGTCTAACTACACATTGTAGCGAAACCCATAAGATTATAATATCAACACTAAACTTTAAAAAATCAGTAAGAATTTCAGATTTTGTGTTAAATAGCCAAGAAATACCACAATATACTTATTCCAAATTATATCTGTGCTTAATTAACATAAACTAAGATTATAACATAAACTATTTAGTTCTTTGGCTTTATATCTGTGCTTAATTAACTCTTTAAGGTAACGGATGCGGTATGGCATTCGGTTTGATCCATACCGATCGGCATTGGTATTGCACAATCGGCATCAGGCGGCATGGTGAGAGCAAATGTAGAATCAATATACCCGATTTGGCATGGCCAAAATTACGTTAATTGGGCATTTAAAAAGAGGCGTTGGCCATTAAATGTGTATAGAAGATTTTTATTCTAGAAAAAATAAAAGCTTGAACATGCAAATGGAGAACTGGTTTGGTTTGGTCGGAGACAACCCATAGGTTTGTGTCACCTTTAAAATGAGTTTGTCTTTATGGTTTTTTTATTCAAAGTTCTACTCACTTTATAGTACACACTACAATATATATATAAAGCTAAAGTATTAATAAAAAAAAAAAAAAAAATATATATATGAGGTATGAGTTAGGCATGGTTGCCACTAAAAATTTATTGTTAGGTATGAGATTGGTATGAGATGAGATGGAAGGATATTATTAGTGGGTGATTAGGCATGAAAAAATTTGTTAGGCATGGTTGCCACCACCCTAATTATTGTTCCTATTCACAAAAGGTGACAACATCTTGGGTTGTTACGACACAAAGAAAATCAAATTATATTTTATTAGTTTAAATATAGTCGATCGTAGCAACATAAGAATGAAAAGAAGAAATAAATAAATAAAAAATTGAGAACTCATAGTTATGTTGTTCTTGCATCAGTAGAAGAAGTGTCCATTCACTTCAACATATGTTGCACTAACAACAATATACTTATTTCAAATTATATGAACCATATACTCCAAGGTATATAAGCTAGCAATAATTTGCCTCTTTGATTTATGTGGGATTAAAAACTTAGTTTTCAAAAAGGCAATTAGGCAAAAAAAAAATTGTACCAACTATCCATTTCAAGTAATCCTAGAGCCTACATGGAGTAAAGGGTGTAAAATTTGCTTATTTATATACTCTGATATATGCTTTATATGCATGTTGAGTTTGGTAGCATAATCCTTGGTTTTGGTAATTGATGTTGTTCATCAAAAAATAACATTGAAAACCATTATCCGCTATATATATAAGTTCTCAGCTTAATTTTTTATCTCTTTAATGATTGAATGTCTTTTTTTTTTTTTTTTTTTTTTTTTAGAAAGGCAACAATCTACCATATTCTTGATTTCTTATAAGTAACATATGGTCGCATTACTGGTTTGATCAACATGTTTCAAGAACGTGATGTTGTACGTCATAGCGATCGTAAAACTTATTAAGATATCAAAACACCAAAAACTAATAAGATGATTATAAAAGCTTAAATTTTAAAAGAAAATATGTGACAACATTGATATTGTATCATTGGTTACCTAACCCATACGCATACATAGTGCATGTATATCTTACTGTTATATAACATACCTTATATACTCCCTCCATCCCAAATTATAAGTTCATTTTTGACTTTTCAAATTCTTTTTTTTTCGACTTTGAACTTAATTATTTTTTTTCGTGTTATATAATACTTGATGAAAAGTATACAAATGAAAATGCATTTAAATCAAATATCCATTTATATATTTTACAACAAGTATTATATAACGCTAAAAGAAATAATTAAGGTCAAAGTTGGTATAAAATAACTTTGAAAAAGTCAAAATGGAATTATAATTTGGGACGGAAGGAGTACAATATTGTAGAAAACAACGAGACTTAGGTGACTTTATAACATGTTTGTAGTCAACGTACCTTATATACATCTTCATCAATGCTCAATATTCTGTGTATCCTGTTTTGAAACATAGACTCAATCCAGGTGTAACTCATGTCTTGAACAACAACATCACCAAGTCTTTCACATACTTGTCGTTCTTATCTTGGGGATGAACTGTTGTGTTACTGAACAATGGTGAATATCCAACTCTAAGTGCATTGTCACTAAACAATTGTGTTTGAGTTTGGTATCAATTTGCAGAGCATGAAAAGAATAAAACAATGTGTAAAAAGAGGAAGCATTTGATTACGGCTACAAAGGTGTTATGTCTTCAGAACAAATATTTGTATTGGTCATTTTTTCAACTTTTTTCAAATAATGCAACGACTAGTAACACGTATTTATCAATGTTTTAAAAACCGGGTCTCGAATCAACCCGTCGATTAGTCAACGGGTCATTGGGTCAATGGACCATGAGGGTCAACCCAGTTTTTCATTCATTATACAATACCACACACATTGGTAAAGTTAAAATAAAAAGACAGATATCCGCAAAAAGGATAAAAAGGAAAAAAAAATTAAAAAATATATAAAAAAAATTCCACAAGATCGGGTATGTTGGCGCATAAAACTTTTGTGAAAGAAGCTTTTCTAATTTGGATTTTTTATACTTTCTTTAAAGCACGAAAAATGAGTTTTGATGTGCAAAATTATTAACTTAAATTTGATGTGCAATGTTATTTTGAAGCAAAAAAAAAATTGGGTCCAAAAATGTATTTTTAATACACTCAAAAACGATTTAATGCACAAACATTTTTTCATAAATTTTTTGGCAAAACTATCCACTTATAGAAAACTTTCTTGACAACTTTTTTTATGCACCAAAATACCCTATTTTGTAGAATTTTTCGAGAGCGTTTCTTAAAAAAATTATTTTTATTCTTTTTACGAATTTGTCTTTTTATTTGATTATATCACATATTTGGTTTATAAAGCAAATACAATTCAACAAGATACAAGTTTTAAACTAAAAAACAACATTATCCATCTTCACGATCAATCAGAACCATATCATATATATTTTATAAAATAAAACTAAAATAAAATAAAAATAGGGGCAATTTCATATCTCCCCTCCTTTCAAATAGAAATTTCATATATACCCAAACATGCATTAAAAACATTGTACATTATGCATTCAATACTTGCACTTTGGGTATATATGAAATTAAACATGAAAGTAGGGTGATATATGAAATTAATCCATAAAAATATTATACATGACCTGCTTTGGTGAATCGGGTTGACTTGTTAGAGCATAAATCACGGGTTATTTGGAAAAAGTGAAGCTCTTTGTTTAACTTGTGTCCATTTATCTTTGTAACATGAGCTACAAGAAGATTGAACAAGTCGACGTGTGTTTAGGTATTAAGCAAAAGTAAAAACATATGGCGTAACAAATTGTTTATAATTTATATGGCCACTATGTTCGGACTTTACACATGCTTGTCTCAGTTAAAACTTGAAGTCAAAGTTAAAGTGTTGTTATTTTGATTCATTTGTTAACTTTAGTTCATTTTTTGAGCGACATAACAAATTACTTTTTGATTTTATTTGCTACTATGTTGTTATTGCTATTTTATTAAGAACAAACCACGCACTGAATGCCCAAACCAAGCTTCAGCATTATGTGAATCTTGTTTCCAAATGTACATGGGTCATCCAAACTTAAACCAGAAGTAAGTAATGATGTCTCGAACAACAACATCACCAAGTCTTTCACATACTTGTTCTAATCTTGGAGATAACACTGAAAATTAACCATAGTGGATATCCAACTCCAAGTGTATTGTTTGTATACAACTGTGTTTGAGTATGGTATCAAAGTTTTCATATCTTGAAAAGAAAAAAACAATGTCTCAAAATAAGTATTTGATCTCGACAACAAAGGTGTTATGTCTTTAGAACAAAT
>OU343222.1:18158111-18210208 GCA_910596185.1 Chrysanthemum makinoi
GGTCAGACCTTAGAACAGGTCAAAATGGAACTTAACATCCTGGATTATTCCAAGGTAGTACCTGATTCAGGTGCTTTTAACTTGGAGTAGTAAATTAGGTACTTATGTAGATTTGAATCAATTGGCGAATTATGGATGGTAATGGCGTTGTATCCTCGACCCCTGATTATTTGGTTATGGATATGATCAGGTATGGGTATGTGGGTGGATTTAAATTGTCTTATTATGCGATCGATGGTTATAAATTTAGTAATTTAAATGGGAATTTTTCTTTTGACATAAGCAACTCAGATGATGTTAATTCAAGCCTAAGTAATAGTGATTGTATAGCTGTGTGAGGTTTCAAACATATGGCACTAACGGAACTTAACGAATCAGTCAATAACTTTACGATAGCAGTCTACAAGCGGGGTTGAACCGTCTAAAGTCTGCGCTTATATCTCAATACCATGTAAATTAATTGTGTGTTGAAATGTTTATTGATTAACTTATCTTAGTGTTAGTTACTCTTTTCACACATTACGACCCACCCATTTTGCCAACTTGATATATAGTGCATAAAGTATGTATCACCTCGGTTTAGCTTCATGCGAAATCTACACTTCCATTTACCATCACGAAAGAGGGCATTGCACGGTTGAATGGGTGTGTGGCGGTGGGTTCAAACCTTTTGGATTAATCAGCCAAAGGTTGAAAACCATGGTTAACCAAAAAAAGAAAATGTAAAATTGATTTCTTATTGCTTCAAAATTTTGGATTGCAGGTTACTGGCAAGAAAAAGGTTTTGAGAAATGAATGTATAATTTGCAATAGGAGTATATGATCAAGCTTTTAAGTGTGAGACTTAAAAGAAAATGATCAATATGTTTGTGAAAAACACAAAGACAATATCAAATGTCAGACCAAATACAAAAAATTGTTTTACATTTGTCATGTCAGACACTATTTTTAATAATTAACTACCACATAAATTCAAAACAAATTAATGTATACATTTATAAAATAATTAATATTATATACCAAATTTTTTTGTTAAAATCTAGATAGTGCGGGTATTATAACTAGTAAACTAGTAGATATAAACGTTTGGCTCTATTTAACTAACTTCTTGAAACAAATAAACTAAAAGATTACTAACGATTTACAACTCTCGTTGAAAGTATCGGCAACAAGAGATTCTCAACAATACTTTATTCAAACCTAAGCCTCAATAGTCGGCGTAGATTAAACCAACAATAGTATCCAAAGTGTTACAAGGTTAGGTTAATGTCAATGAGACAATAACCAAACTAATACAAGAAAGAAACAAGATCAGTGTAATGATGGAAAAGAAGAGAAATGTGAGACAATGAATGCACGGTTGTATCTAACCCTAGATTAATGGACTTATTAAATAGGAGATAAAGATACACTAAGACCCTCTACGGCTATAAATGACTCATGTGAGGAATGAGAAATGCTTGGTGAGAATGAACTTCTTGGAACTTTAAACCATTTATGCTTTGTCCATGATTAACCCTGTAATAAGCACACTTTGAACATAACTAGAAAACCATTAGCAATTGATAGAATGACATGTTTACCCGATTAATACCCCAAATTCAACATTCCCCTTAATCGATTGGCAAACATATCAAACAATATCAAATTTTCACACAGAATTTGTCTTGATAAGCGAGGAGGGTTTTGTAAGTATATCTGCAGTTTGGTTTGAAGAGCCAATCTTTTTGGCACTTATAACACCTCTTGCAATTTTTCCACGATGAAGTGAACATCAATTTCAAGCTGTTTGATCTTTCATGGAAAGCGGGATTGGCGGTAAGTTGTAAAGCGATTTGTTATCACAAAAAGATTAACATAAAGATTGATATCAACATTTTAGATCTTTTAAGATTTTTGAATCAAATAATTTCCTGACGCAGCGGTAGACATAGATCTATACTCTTTACGTGGAAGATTTTGAAAGAGTGTTTTGTTTTTACTTTTCCATGAGATCAGGCATCATTAAAGAAAACACATAACCTTTTGGCAATTTCTGGTTTTCTTGCATTTAGCCCGTCTGCATCACTATATCCTTCAAGATGATTTTGAGTTCTTTGAAATTGAACCTTAGACCTTTTCACTGGAGCTCCTTTTAGATATCTCGAACATTGAGGGCACATTCAAGATGAGATTTCATGGGAGAATGCATATATTGTGCGGACAATGGCGAGTATGAGATGTCGGTCTTGTATGGGTGAGATAGATAAGTTTCCCAAGTAACCGATAACGATGATGTTGACAAGTAAGGGATCATCGGTAGTGGGAATGTATGGAAGGGCGAGTTGGGTTCCATAGGAGTGGACCTGAGGTTTGCACCCAAGAAGACCAAATTCTTTGAGGAGTTCAAGGCGATATTTTCTTTGGGTGAGACATATGTCATTCCATTTTAAAACCTCAATGCCAAGGAAATATTTTAAGTTTCCCAAGTCTTTGATATGAAATTTTGATTTTAGAAACTCTTTGAATATGTTTATCTCATCAATACGAGTTTCGATGGGACAATATCATCCACATAAACAAGCGAGCAATAAACTTTTATTCTCTTTTTGGTGAACAAAGAATGATCATTGATAGATTGAACAAAGTTATTTTCCTTTAAAACACTAACAAGTTTTTCATTCCATTTCACAGGAGCTTGCTTTAGGCCATATAGAGACTTGACAAGTTTACAAACTTTATTCTTATTGTTCTCATTCACAGAACCCCGGGATGGTCATATAGATATCCTCATCAAGATCTCCATACAGGAAAGCATTGTTAACATCAAGTTGGAAAAGAGGCCATTTGTTTTTCACTACTAAGCAATAAGACATCTAACATTAGACATTTTCTAGCGGAGAAAAATTTTCATCATAGTCTATTCCTACCCTTTGGTTATAACCTTTAACAACTAATCTAGCCTTGTATCTATCAACTTCACCATTGGCTTTATATTTGATTTTAAAGATCCATTTGTAACCAATGGGAATTCTATTAGGAGGTAGATGGTTTATATCCCAAGCATGATTTTCATTTAAGGCCTCAATTTCAGAGTTCATATCATCAACCCAATTACTATCAAGGATAGCTTCTTCATACTTAATGGGTTCAATACTTTTATTAAGACTAGAAGCAAAGTAGTAATTTTCTTTTTGTTAAGGTTAGAGTAATTAACAACCTTTTCAACACCATATTTGACTTTCCATTCTACAATAAAGTCATTAAGATTCTTTGGGCAACTTAGAAACTACGGTTGACCTTAGCGATAGTGGTGGCAAGCCTCTTTCTTGTTCGAGTTGATTTGAATCGGATGATGTATCAATGAGTCGAGAAGATGCATCAGAGGATGTGATTCATGTGATATGGTGCCCTCGGGGTGTATATTATGATCTATAGATGTTGCAACGAGTTTCATCATCCCTAGTAGGATGACTCAACGCTGTGCCATCATCATAGGATGTCACTCTCCCTTCATCATTGGGACTTATTTGTGAGTCAAAGAAATTTTTGTGATTTAAATCTTTAGGCACATAAGTTTCAACAAATGGTTTTGACAAAGTATTTTTCATTTTGAAGGAAAAGCAGGTTTCATAGAATTTGACATCTACGGAATAAAAGATATTTTTGTTTCTAAGCTCAAAAGTTTATAACCTTTTTTCTCATTTGAATAACCAATAAAGACACTTTTCTCGGACCTACTACCAAATTTATCAGAGATGTTGAGAATGGTGGCATAGCATAAGCAACCAAAGACTCTAAGGAGAGAGTGTGAAGGGTCATGCCCATACCACAAGGAGAAAGACTTGCGGATAACGAAGAGGTAACTTTGTTTATGACATATGCGGCAGTTAGAACACATTCGGGCCAAAGATATAGAGGTAATTCCCTCACAGAAACATAAGGGATCTAGCCACATTAAGGAGATGCCTATGTTTCCTTTCTGTAATACCATTTTGTTGTGGTGTATAAACACAAGAGGTTTGATGTAAAATTCCTTTTTCATGAAAGAAGTGTTGAAGTTTGTTATTGACAAATTTTGTCCCATTATCATCACGGAATATCTTAACATTGTGTTCAAATTGATTTGATAGCATATAAGTAAAGTTAACAATGGAAACATAAACATCATCCATCCCTTAAGCATATAAACCCGAACTGACCTAGAATAGTCATCAACAATGGTTAAAAATATTTGTAACCATCTCGCTAGAAGTGACTTTATATGGTCCCCATACATCTAGATGAACAAGTTGACCAATTTTAGTGGACTTGTGTTCACTTAGAGGGAATGGTTCCCTGGTTTGTTTAGCTTTATTGCAAGTATCACTGAGATGGTGGATTGGATGAACTATCAAGTTTAAGAGTGGGTTTAAGTATATGTAGGACTTGGTGGGAGGATGACCAAGTCTTTGATGCAGAGATTTCTAGAAACATGACAAGCGAAATCACGGTTATTAGAAGTAATCTTACATGTAGAATCAATATCAAACATATATAACCCATTGCATTGTTTACCAATCCCCACAATCCTTTTTTGATGTAAATCCTGTGTATAGCAATTAGATTCATTAAACCCAACAAACATCTTATTGTCTCTAGCAATCTTATGAGCAGAACAGTGACTGAAATTGTACTCGGGAACAACGGAACATCAAAAGAGAGTTAGGTCATTATTGACCTTTAAATCACCAATTTTATTAATTAAGGCACAGCGTACAATTGGGATGTCCAGCGGTTAGACCAGATTTGAAATGTCGCGACATTAATTAAAATTTTGAACCACAGTCATGTGTTGATTTGCACCGAGTCAACAATCCAACCAAGGTGATGTTTCAGGATAAGGTTTTGTGTTGTTGTTAAAAATTCTTTGAAGTTTATGTTAAACTTCACCTTGCCATTAAAGAAAGTTCACAAAATTTTTACATGCATGTTGGCATTAGCGAGAGAAGACACATTGTTGTCATTAAGAAGACTCATAAGTCTGGAGGTTGTTCATTAAACGGAGAGGGCAGGAGTTGCTAGATCTATTATCGGTGACATGATTAGTATCGGTGGAAACATTGTTATTTGTCCCATGGGGTTTAGAAAATTCTTTTGACATATCCGTGGGATAGCCAACAAGATCATAACATCTATCAACGGTGTGACCGAGGTTTTTCGGTTGTTTTGAGATTCATGTTTGGTCTCATTTATTTATTTATTTGCCAGGCATTAAAACCAAAACCTTTATTAAAATTGTTGTTGTGGATCCTTTTTTGTTATCAAAAATTTTCCATTATCAAAAGTTTTCTGAAGAGCGATGGCATTGGGTTTAGCGAACTATTCCCGGATGACACATTTACGTGAATTCTTCTCCGAGAGACAGGCGGTTTGACTTGTTAGGCAAAGTCTCGGTTAAAATATTACTTCTGATAGGAACATAAGTGTCATCAAGACCCATAAGAAATTGCATTAATTTGATTAGCTTATTGTGTTTTTCAAAATGTTTTGCAGCCTCGCGGAGTGCATAGGGGCAAGCTAATCATACAATCAAATTGTTTCCGCAAAGAGTTAAGGTTGTTGTAATAATCAACAAGAGAAGACCCACTTTGACTAAGAGTTTATATTTTATGCAAATTAAAAATGGCTGAACCATCAACCTTATCATAAGTATCTTTAAGATCATTCCACATTTCATAGCGGTTTAGCATGTAGATAGCGACAAATAGTTGGAATGAGAGAGTTAAGAATCGGTAACCACAACGAGTTACAAGTATCCCATTGATTAGCAAGACTAGGGTTTGAGTCATCTCTTATGCAAGTACCATCAATAAACCCTACCTTATTATGATTCCTTAGGCAAAGGAGGTCATGGCCATATTCCATATTTTATAATTTTCGATTCAGGTGAGTTTGATAGAAATAATGGGAGTACCATTGGTGTTATTGGGGTGTAAATACAAAGCATCACCAAAGGATAAGATTTTCTCAATGGAAGAGCCACCACCACCACTAGTATTATCATTGCCAACAACCATAATAAAACAATAAAGACGGAGAATAATAACCGGAGGAGATATGACAAGGCGGATAGGCGGATAAAGAAATAAATAAGACTTTGTAATTAGAAACAACAAGCACCAAGCTTTGTGGGTAGGGTAAACCGAGGCGGTATTCATACCACTCAGAGGTGGCAGATCAAGATGTTAGTCTACCCGTTTGCACCCACAAAAGACTTAAATCTTGTATGTTTGAAGAAGAGATTAGACATAGACTTACGAGCAATATCTGGTGAAGAACAAATCACAATAGGAAATAACCCATTGATTATGCCAATAGTAACCCCAAACCACCAACTTGTTTCTTTGAAGAGATGTCGCCAAGTTTCAATGAAGAAACCCTTGGATGATGAATCAATAATGATTATGAGCACTGAAGCTCACGATACCATGTTGAAGTATGACAACAAGAGATTCTCAACAATACTTTATTCAAACCTAAGCCTCAATAGTGGCTAGATTAAACCAACAATAGTATCCAAAGTGTTACAAGGTTAGGTTAATGTCAATGAGACAATAACCAAACTAATACAGGAAAGAAACAAGATCATGTAATGATCGAGAAAGAAGAGAAATGTGAGACAATGGCTTTTACGGTGGTATCTAACCCTAGATTAAGGGACTTATTAAATAGGAGATAAAGATACACTAAGACCCTTCTAACGGCTATAAATGACTCATCAGTGGGGAATAAGAAATGCTTATTGAGAAATGAACTTCTTGGAACTTTAAACCATTTATGCTTTGTCCATGATTAACCCCTGTAATAAGCCTGCACTGAACATAACTAGAAAACCATTAGCAATTGATAGAATGACATGTTTGCCACAGATTAATACCCCAAAATTCAACAAACTCAATCCAAAACCTGTTGAGCAAATACAAAAAGCCCATATCCAACACAAAACTAAAACATGGGCCTTTTATATATACGATATTATATACCTATGAGTTATGACATATAAAAACAGAACATAATATGCATGTTTCATCCGACGAACAAAAACATTCAACGATGATGAGAAAAGGCAAAGAAGTATGTTCATAGTTTTTATTGGGTTAATCACCATCGACCCACTCTGACCCATCACAACCCACTACGACCCGGTCAACGAAAGTCAACTAAACAAGTCGGACTTTAAAAGTCAAGCGAGCTGATTATATAAAGCGGTTATATGATTTAGTAAGCTGCCATATCCCTGAACCAACACAATGGTTCATTTGTGTCTTCGGTATGTATAAATAGATAGAATTATGTATGAACAAGCATGACATTTATTCACATTTTATATATAAAAGTAGTTTACGTTTATAAAGTTTAATCCTTTTCTTCTATTTGGTATATTTTTGATTAAAGATCAGTAGCGGGCCAACAATTGGTATGAGGAGCTCCAAAATCATCATATACCAAGGCTTTTCATACCATTCTTGAATCACACACCATCGAGAAAAGACCCGGATTTTTTGTTTTAAAGCGATTCGAACCAAAATTAATCAGATTATTTTTCGTTGTGATATTTCATCAAAGGAAACAACAACTTTTGTCACCAGGTTATCAATTACAAGTGTGAATTATTTACGGCATCAAAAGAGGTTCCTCTTTTCATTCATTTTCAAAGCAGTCCGAATCAAATTCAAGAACAAAGAAAAACCAATATACCAAGCGTCATCAATTAGGAACAATCAAAGATTGAATTAGAACAAACACACCATTCTTAAACGGAATCAAGCCGGAAGGATCAATTGAACTCCAATTGATTCATTTGAATACTCAATGGTTAGATTACTCCGGATTAGAAAACCCCAAATAAGTGAAACCCTAGGTTTCATTGGAGGAATAGCGTGTCGTAAAGAACACCCATAGGAGAGGAAGAAGTGGTCAAAACCACATTACATTAAAAGGCGGTTAACCGTCATTTATTGGAGGAAGGAGAAGATCAAGTTATCTTCCTAGAGAGAAATGAAATCTTGTCTCAAGAAAAAAGAAAATAAAACATACGGTTTTATTTTATCTCACACAAAGCAGTTAGAAACAAAATAAAAGTGCAAAAATAAGGCAACACCCATCGGGTTTCATATTTTTCAAAATCCGCCCTCTAGTTTATTTTGTATTTATATATATAGATTTTGTTTTTTTGAAAAGTTTAGTTTAAGTTTTAAAGTATTTTTAGATTTAAGTTTATAAAGTAGTTTTAGATTTAAGTGTTTTTAAGTTTTTAAGGAAAAGTGTTTAATAGTTTTTAAAAGTTTAAGTTTTTAAGGTTTTGTTTGGTTTATGACAAGAAAATTCAAGATTATTAAAGTTTAGATTTTCTTATTTGGTTTCACGGTAAGAAACAAGTTTTTAAGATTTTCTTATTTGGTTTTGGTAACAAACAAGTTTTTAAGATTTTCTTATTTGGTTCTTGATGAAACAAGTTTCTAAGATTTCTCTTATTTGGTTTATGATAAGAAAACAAGTTTTAAGTTTTAAGTTTTATTAAGTTTAAGATAATAAATAAATAAATTTTACGGTTTATAAGATTGAAATTTCTAAGTTGTTTTAAGTTTTTTTTAGTTTTAGTTTTAAAGGTTTAAAAGTTTTAGGTTTTAATTGTTAAGTTTTTTAGGAATTATAAAGTTATTAACAAAGTTTTATAAGAGTATTTTATTAGATTTAAGACATTTAAAAAATAAATTATGGGAAAGAAGCAGCGATAATAGTAGTAGTTCAAACAACGATAAAACTAAAGGGATGGGATCGTGACCTATTTCCAATACCCTTGCTAAAGGCAACAAACTATATGATATAGTGATAAGAAGAATCATTTTACAAGCTGAATGGTCTACATGGGAAGCGATTGAACCTACCATTACAACTCAAGTCGATGAAAACAGAGATAAGACTTGTGGTATACCTATATCCAATTTATCGGAAGAAATGACATTACAAGTAGCAAATAGAAAAGCGCAAAGAAGTTTGGGATACATTGAAGACTAGAAATATTGGAGTGGAACAAGTGCAAAGGCAAAACTCTGAACCTCAGATCCGAATTTGAGATATTGCAAATGGAGAATGATGACCTATCGATTCATTCACATAAAGATGACAAGTATTACTTCAAAGATGACAAGTCTTGGATCAACACTTGATGAATCAACTTTCGCGTCACGAAATTCTGGATTACGTACTGAAAAGATTCATTCACATGGTGCATCTATAGAGCAATATTACGATCTAGATAAAATGACTCTAGAGGCAAAATATTGGTAGATTGAAACCTTGAAGAAAGAGTAAAGGAAAAGAAAGGAAGAACATTCCAAGATCAAGATAAACTATTGTTTACAAAACACAACAACAATGCTCAAAGACATAATCAAGGAAGAGGAAGATACATTCCACCACATAGTCAAAATCATGACAAAGAGAATTTCTCACAAGATTATAATGAAACAGCGAAAAAGCCTAGAGATTTTAGCAAAGTAAAGTGTTATAAATTGCAATGATATGGACATTATGCCTCACATTGCCATAAGCGAGGTCGAAGATATCAAAGACAAAGAGAAACAATGACCAAATGAAGATTTAGAACCAACCCTCTTGTTGGCGGTTTCAAGCACTCACCGAGATCTACGGCAAGAGCGATTGTGATTAAGGAGAATATTGGGTTAATCACCATGACCCACTCACGACCCATCACAACCCACTACGACCCGGTCAGCGAGAGTCAACTAAACAAGTCGGACTTTAAAGTCAACGAGAAGCGGTTATATAAAAGCGGTTATATGCGGTTATGAAGTAACGCCATATCCCTGAACCAACACAATGGTTCATTTGTGTCTTTAGAGTATGTATAAATAGATAGGAATTATGTATGAACAAGCATGGTTTATTCACGATTTTATATATAAAAGTAGTTTCACGTTTATAAAGTTTAATCCTTTTCTTATTTGGTATATTTTGATTAAAGATCATGTAAAACTAGGCCAGCAGTTTTATCCTCAAGTAGCTCCTAATCTTACTCTTATGGTTGTGTCTCAAATAATCAAGAATCTGGTTCATTGAGAATTATGTTGATTATAAATATGAGGCAAACAAGTGTCTTTCGTTGATGATTTTGATGCTATTAGAAAGATTGTGTTGATTATGAGGATGATGATGTGTTGAAAAGTTGGAAAAGCTGAGGTTGTGTGGTGGGAAGAATCGATCAATAGGACCAAGTTCTCAAAGATAATGATGGTTACAACGGGATGAGGTAAAATAAACCCTTTTATGAATCGAGTTTGATTATTTGATCTTGTAATCTAGTTTTATGGGATAATGAATTTTTTCCTAATAAAGTGCTTATTAACATTTTAAGTGTTAAGAGGAATGGAATGTGCAGTTCAAGTATGGAACGAATTGAAGGTGATGAATTTAGCAAATAGATGATGCCCTCCTTAATTTGGTGATGGTCTAAAACTGTACGTGTGTGAGGATGTATGCTGCACACTTATTTTTGGTCATTACTTTAGTGTGGGAATTGTAGTCTATGTAGAAGTGGATGATGCCTCTTTTTATGGGAGATGATTTGCACACTCTTAAGAATGATTGAGACACTCAAATTAGTTGTGTTTGGACATTTATACCCTCATAGTTACACTTACATTTTCACTTACAGCAGAGTAAATGTCCACATACAACTAATTTAAGTGTCCCAATCATTTTGGAAGTGTGCAAATCACTCCCTCTTTTATTGCTAGGGTTTTGGGCTCTATGTGAGGTTTGGAGGTCTGGGCACGGACATTGCTTTGGAACCTTGCATAGTTGAGGAAACCTAGTCCTATGGTATTGCTAATCCGATATATGGGATAGTATGGATCTAATGTATGTTTTGTTGAATGGCTAGGAGGGTGTGTCCTCTTGATGCTAAATTCCATCTATGTAAATTCTACATGTCATTTGTGATTAACATAATTCACCCTTTTCACAAGAAATAAAAAAAATAAGAATAAATAAAAGATACTTTTTAAAGACCTTAGAAGGTGTGTTTCTTAAACTTAATAAGTTCTGATATAGGTGTTATTCTATTGTTGGTTTTTTATTTGTGTATCAAAGATGAATACAAATCCAATAATTGAAGGGGGTGTATGGGATTGCTAATGAAAGATTCCTTTGTAGGTAAGCGGTTTGAGTTTTTGGATAGAAGTAGAGTACTTATGATGCTTATTTTAGGGTGAAATAAGCGGTTTGGGAGTTGATTATTGGATTGTGGGCGTGCTATTCTCATCATTTGATCGTAAATCTCAATAGTTAATCAAATAATTAGCTGCTTATGTGATTATGCGTTTTGTTAGAGCAATAGCAAATCGAATCACTTTCTATTACATTGTGTTTTGTTACATCTTGTTCTATTTATAACAAAAGGCATAAGCAGTTTTCAGAAGCAATTCAAACATAAAACACCCCTTATTTATATATGAATTAGATTTGACCATGAATATATTTGTTTCAAAACATAAAACACATGTAAATATTTTGCATTACCTAAGATTGTCCCCAAACTAATGAATATCAAAAATGAATTATAGGTCTTTGGCATTGGAATCTATCTATGGAGAGAACATCTTTATCCTCGAAAACAAGAGTGGACTGCGATCTTTTCAGGTAGTGTAGAGTTTTGAGGTGATTTTAGTTTATTTTGCATTAACTATGTGATATAAGCGAGTGTTTGTATGTTTTGTTGCAGATTCATATCCACATTGAACTTCACGAAGAGCTTACTATCTCTACAAAACCAAATACAATTACCAATAGTTCGGAAGATTCTCAGGACTCTTTTCAAGTCAAGTATCTTCCACCAATAATTTTGACTTGTTTATTACCCAAATCATATCCTACACATCTCCCTCCGTATTTTACAATCTCTATACAATGGTTGGACTCTGTTAAAATTTCAAGTTTGTGTTCCATGTTGGATTCAATATGGAATGAACAACATGGGCTAGAAGTTATATACTCGTGGGCTGAATGGTTGCATATACGCTATTTTACTATCTCGGATTTGAGAAAGAAATAATTTTTGGTCCATATGGTGGGAAAGACCATAAAGATCCACGCATAATTTGGGATGTGTATCCAGATGTTGATATTCCTTCATTGAAAGCTACAATGAGGCTACTTGGCTTGAATGCTTTCTTACAAATATGCAAGAATGTTGCATCTACTTTAGTGAATTTGCAGGTAATTGCAATCGCCATAATGAGAGTTCATTATGCTAAATATGCTACAATAAAAGTACTTAATGACCCAACTCATAAACTGAATTTTTGAAACCTTTTTGTACTCTCATTCACAAGACATGCATCCTTCTTTTTCATGAGTGTCTTATTTGGTCATTTTATGCATGATCTTTTATTTTAATTAACTTTTGCTACTTTGCTAGGCACTTGAACTAACTAATTATTGTTATTGTTATTGTCATTGTTATTGTTATTGTTACGTCAAACACATCATATTAACAGGTAGTGAATTTATAAGATTGCCATGTCAGCATTTCTTGTGAAAATGCATGAAAACATCTGTGAGACGTACTTATACAAGAAGGTAGCGTGAATAAGCTTTTGTGCCCTATGACAAAGTGTGGGAATGATTCACCAAATCTTATCAAAGGATGGCTTGGTGATGAGGAGTTTGAGAAATGGGAATCACTTACATTCTGAGAGACACTCGAATCAATGGTAGCGTGGTGTCTTTGTCAAGATGTGAAACACCTTGCATTGAAGGTGGCGACCAACATGCACATGCTCCAAATGCTTCCTTTTGCACACTTTGTAGGGGAAAGGCGCCATATGGAATCATGTGTCCCACACCTGAAATGCTACATTATCTTGCATGTAAGATCATAATATGGCTTTATATAAGTATGGATACAATCTATATCAAAGTTTTATGATATGAAATGCTTTCCTGTCTTATGTTAGAGTTTGGGTGTGTGTGGGTGGTAATAATCGTGATATGTTCTCTGAATCATGTCAAGATCACTTTCAGATTGAAGTATTTCGACCCTATATGCCTCGGGTATCATGAAATCCTCAATTGGATAAGACAGAGAACAACACTTTGTTTCTAAGGCACGAGAAATCAAAGCAATAAACTGAAAGTTGTTATATCTGTTATGTTCTCTAAGAGATCAATACATAATGAAAAACCTTAACCAAAAGTTAGTTAAAATAGGTTAAAAGTAGTAGTTGCGTGGAAGGGTTGAAGCGTTTGGGAAAATAGACCCCGAAGAGGCGCGAAGCCCCTTGAAAGTCGACCCACATCTTTGCTCTTTGTTGGTAAGCGGCATCAAACAAGCTAGAGCAGTAAATTACCTCATACCTCCTAACTTCGGTATGCGGTGAATCGTAAAGCCCTTGATCTCAAATTAAATCACAATTACATAAAATACAAGAATCACCAACATCTTACAATGTATGAGCTCACATATTACCGCATCAACATCTTTGTGGGATTATATTTGAAGTAATATGGTTTTAGTTTACGAAAACAATATATAATGTAAACTCCTTCAAGTTATTTTATCAAAGAATGTCGGATTATTTTAACACTCCAATCTTTAAAAAATAATAACTTTGGACAAAAGCTAGTTTTAGTCAACCTAACTTCGGTCCGTCTCATCCGTTCCAAAACTCACCCTTATTAGCACAGTCCCTTTTTTGAATATTTACTCCCAATGGTGCATGACCGTTGAGTTTCCCTCTTAATGGGATTAAGGAAGTATGTGATGTAAATAAACATAATCTTGTATAGTGAATCAACTTAAAAATAATAATAAAATTAGAAAATGAATGATGATCGGTGGTGTTGTCGTATGGTTTTCATAAACAGTGGTGATAAGAGTGGTTGTTTGCGGTCTTCAGGATGGCTAGGGTTGTGGGTTGATACAAGATGAGTTCTATAGAAATGAAAGTAAAGTGAAAATAAAATCATAACATATATGAGCACATGAAATAAATATTTATGGTGAAACAAAATTATTTTACACACCTTTAGTATCCCCAAACAGAAAAAGAGTTTTCGTCACATTATTGAAAGTTTAAACTCTTGTAATAATAAAGTTAAAATTAATAAACTTCAGCCACAAACATTAGTATATAAATATAGGATCTATGTTTTAATTTATACCACATATGTCACAAAAAAACTCAAAACAAAGATAATAGCCACACATACCTAAAGTTAAGGGCCGATGAACAAATGTGATTTAACCCCTCTAACCTCACCATACAAACTAAGTAACACCTTCAAAGAATATTGAAAAAGAGCCAAAGAAAATTTGGAATTGCATAAACCAACGAAATAAAATATGACAAGAAATAATACAAATGAGGGTACTTTGTCCAAATTTGGATAGAGAAGATGCATTAGAGGCCATTCTTGGCGTACCTATACGGAAGAGATGTTTCGAGCATGGGAAGCGGCATTAAATCTTCGATGTAAAACATGGCTCGTGGATGAAAGCTCAAACATTAGAAAATGGTCATCTCCGGTCATAGCTAGTTTACAATGAACTTAATTTTTTGCTTTACATGGTAGTCTCCTCTTCTTCCCCAAATTCAACGAGAACTTGCGGTACTAGCTCTATCCGAATTCCTCTATTGTAAGCAATTTCAAACAAGTTATACAATATCCTTCGTTAATTCTTCACATTAATAATAGTCAATGGTGTAATGTTGCATGTGTTTTGAAGGAAGCATCAACAACAAAATATATAGTGCAACAATACATGGCGTGATCGGAGGACTACGAGGCTTTGAATTCGGTACACAATTTATGTGCAATTGGACAAGTAAAGATCAGTGCATCAGAATTTCATCAAGGAGATGAAAGTGTAAAGGCACGGAACAAAGAGGAAACGGGAGGATTTGTTCTTTGGCAAAAGCAACAAATTTAGGAGCTTAGAGTTACTAGTTTCAGGTTGCAAAGTTATCTCGGGAAGCAATGGCAACATTTCTTGGAGACAATCTTCAAATCAACTAAGACCTATGACCAAAGGTCCTCCTCGTCCTCTTAAATTCGGTTTCTTAGTGGTATTTACATTATTAACTTACGATCTAATTCCAACAGAATGGCCATGAAAGTTTTAAGACGTATAAAAAATGGCAATCAAAGTTGGGCGACAAATGATATAAGTGAGTGAGCCGATATCAGGAAAATTTTGATAATCCCGTGTGCACTAAATGATTATATTGTCTATATAGTGGGATGTAAGTGAAATAACTATAGTCAAGGCACATATATTAGAACAACTAAAGTGTAACTAGTACTAATCTACTTGCTTGAAGGTTGAATCAGCCACCTATGTGAAGAAAATGATTTGTTGACCTATGTTTTTGCGAGGGGTTTGGACCCAAGATCCACAGGAGATTTGTTTCTTCAAGCAGTATGCATAGGCGAAAAGATAATAAACGAAGAGGAATGTTTTATATTGAAGCTTGACAAGAGTCAAGCGGATCTTGAGACACAAGCGAATCCAAAATATGAGATCATACATCATACAATTTGGTTACTTGCCAGATCGGGCTTTTAGTCAAGTTTGAGGACTCGAGATTGCTCACTGTGAATGGTGAAAATGGGGACGGAATATTTTGGGAAACTAGCCAGAATCGGTGATTGAGGATTATAGGTATGTAGAGGGTGTCAATATTGCACATAGGGGAAAACTACTATGCGATTTTTAGATATGGAGAACAATCATCGAATCATAAGAGGGAGTTTGAAGAGAAGTGGAATATCGAGGAGGTTCACTTTAATGTTTGGGGATTAAATACCGACTTCTTTATGCCTCCTTTGGAAATAACAAAAGAAGAAAAAACAACTTAAAAGAAAATATGACAACTTACGAGAGTTGGTTTGTGAATCTGAGAAAATGGAGCGATCATGTGCTTATGAAGCCAATATGTGAAGAACAGTTTATGGGCTACTTATGAACATTAGAGGAATATAGATCCAATCTTGAATGTAGCACAGTTTTGTTTTTGCTTTGTGAGTTTCGGATCTATCGAGCTGATCGTCCAACTTCTAATGAAATGGTGGGCGAATGTCGATAGGGTTGCCAAAATGGAGTATTTTTTATTAATGTTATTTCGTGTTTACTTTTTTCCTTGTGAAATACTAAACAAGGTTACTAAAAAATATGATTTTATTGATAATATATAATAAAGAGATGACATTGCTGCAGAATTAAGCACAAGAAAATTACTAAATTACCGTTCAAATTTATTCACATTATTCAAACAACATTATAAAATGACTATATTGCCATTTCTAAACAAATTCACTAATCCATTAATTACTCAATTGTTTTTTTGCAGGTTATATTGTAAATACGTTTTAAGGGTAATTTAGTAATTTTATTGTACTTAGTTAGCATCCCTTCATTACTTTTTCTTAAAGTTATTTCAAGCGAAAATCTTCACTATCTGTAAGGTTATCGTCAACAAAGTTTGCAACCGAGAAAATTGGTCGCCAGAAAATGTACTATCGAAATATGTTTACTCACAAGAAAATATATCTACACAGAAACTCGTAGCCGCATAGCGGATACAGCTACTTATATGATAATAGAGTAAATTACTCTTAGTCCCTATGGTTTGGTCGAAATCACATATAAGTCCCTCGGCTTTAAGCTTTGCATGATGAATCCTTATAATAAAGTTTCGTAACACTATTCATCCCTATCCCTAAAAGTCAAGGGACTTGCGATGTGATTTCGGCCAAACCACAGGGACGAATGGTGTTACGAAACTTTATTATAAGGATTTATCATGCAATATTGAAAGTTGAGGGACTTGTGATGTGATTTTGTCCAAACCACATAGACTAGTTTACTCATGATAATATAATCATATTATTTTCTTTAGGACAAAAAGTGTTTCATGTCAACCCTTGTTGCCTTAAAAATTACGATTTCTGGGAAAAAATCATGCACTTGGACAAAAATAACTTCAAGAAATTTTGCCGTGAACTAATAATGAGCTTAATAATGTTTGAAGTAATGGAGAATGTGAAGACCCTGAACTTTTACCGGAAGAAGAAATCATGAATGAACAAGAAATCATGAACCAGCGAAAAATAGAAGGACGGAGACTAGCTGAACTCTTTGCTGAGCATGGTCGTAGATGCCCTCATTGTGGTAAAAACAACGTGAAGGTGAGTCACCATATTTATGCTTGTGGGACCATATCTTTATTACGGAGTATATAATTTGGTTTACCTGATGATGCATGTTTGTGTTTGTTATTTTGGGTCAGAGGGGCAAGAACAATCATATATTTTGTTGGGCATGTCAAGGTCGCTACTGTTATTTGTGTGGGGAGGTGGTCAGACGTTGCTCGAAACACTTCGGGCTGGAGGGGTGCAAACAACACACTGTTGGATTATCTTTTTTTTCTTAAATAAATGATACTTCCGTAAATGTTTATAAGATTAATGATAGGCGTTATACAAGGAGGACTAGAGAAACGGGGCTACGCTGCAGAGTATGTGATTCTACGGTTGATCTATAAAAGCATTTATGCAGATAACACTTAGAAAAATAAAACAGCTAGCAAGTGCCTGGTCTCGTAAATCGTAACTAGGCTGATATATGCTAATGATCAGAGTGGTGTATGACAATGCGGAAGCTCACGTTTTATGAAACCCCACTGTATACTTTGAAGAGAATATGCAAAATATTAGTCAACATGGAAATCATGCTATGAAAACTCAATTAACATTTGCGACTTATTGCTGCGATTTCGAACTCCACGACTCGGTTTTTCTTTGTGATTTCATATTAAAGCATGCAAAATTAATTCAAAAATGGGTTATTGTATTTAAAATGTGTCTTACTTGTCATAAATTCCAGGTTTGTGTACCAATATTTTTTTTTTTTTTTTTTTTTTTTTTTTTTGTTGCAAATTCATGTACTAAATTTTCAAACTTCGTTTTCGGACCATTTTACCCCTCCCCGATAAAATGATTCTTAACAAATTGAAGGGTAAAATGAGTAGAAGATACACAGTAGCAGAAATTTGAAAGTTTAGTACTACACTATATAAATTTGCAAAAAATTTTGTTACACATACCTAGAATTTGTGAAAGTAGGATACATTTTAAATACCTAGTATTTAATGAAGATACATTTTAAATACATTTTAAATTTCTGAATGTGTGCATCAAGTAGAACAAAATAATCAACAATTTTAAAAGATCTGCATAGTTTTAACAACAAAATTAAAGTGGATGCTTTTCTTTGTTATATTAACTTGATTTCAGTGTAGTTTGGGTTAATTGTATAGGCGAGATGATGTTTATATACCAAAGATTAGAGAGAAAAGTTCAACATAGATCATAAATTATTTAGAGATCAAATAAACAAAGGTTGGGGATCTATTGCAAAGTGGAGAAAATTAAAAAGTGTAGAATGGCATTCATAGTGTGACACGTGTCCCTCACTCTAAATTATACATAAAATCCGATCAGGGGTAATATAATCTTTTGACCCATTTTTTCATTTACACCTCAAATTTCAAACGCACATATTTCTTAAACCACAAACTTTTAGAAAAAACTGATTTCACCATAAATTTTTAAAATTCGATTCTATTTAATTTGGTATAAATCTTTTTAATTATTTCGAAACTTTTTTTTGACATATTCATTGGGTTATGATTTTCTTGATGTTTTTGCTATTTCCGATCCTATTTTTTACCTTAAAAATTGCCGAATCATAAAATACTTAAAACACAAAAGTTTTAGATTTTGATTAACTCTTTACCCATGAATTTGAAACATTCAAATTCGATATGATATGAGTGAGATATCGCACGTTAAAGATGACGTTTTAGTCATATTTGTTGCACACAAGGTGTTTGATGAAATGTCTAGCTTAGATTTTTAGTGTTAGAATTGAGCTAAATGAACTAGTTTTTGTCCTAGCGCATCATTAATCATTTTATTAATGTAAAACTCAAAAAGTGATGTTTTTAATAGTTAAAGTTTTAACTATTAAAAGAAACCTGATAAACAAACCAAACCGATAAACAAACCAAAGTTTTGAAAAGCATAAAACCATAAGCTGATGAACCTAACCAAAGCTGAAACTATGATTGATGAACCAAACAAAACTTTTGAAAAATAACATAAAACCAAAACCGATGAACCAAATCAAAATTGAAACTATGATTAATGAACCAAACCAATGATGAAAAACCAAACCAATGATGAACCAAATCAAAATTGATGAACCAAACCAAAGCTGAAACTATGATTGATGAACCAAAATAAGTGATGAACAAAACAAAACAAACACCAACATGTTAAAATTTGAAACTATGATTGATGAACAAAATAAAGCGATGAACTATGTTTGATTTGGTTCATCGGTTTTGTTTATCTTTTTTTCAGTTTTGTTTGGTTCATTAATCATAGTTTCAGTTTTGGTTAGGTTCATCAGTTTTGGTTTTATGTTTTTTTTTTAAATAGTTTGGTTTGATTCATCAGTTCATCAGTTTTAATTGTTAAAAACATTAACTATTAAAAAACATCAACTTTTGAATCTTACATTAATAAAATGATTAATGATGCGTTGTGGGACAAAAATTAGTGCATTTAGCTCAACTTTAACACTAAAAATCTAAGCTAGACATTTCATCAAACAATTTGTATGCAACAAATAGGTAAACACCATCTTTAACGTGTGATATCTTACCCATATGACATTGAATTTGAGTGATTTAAATTTCTGGGTAAAGAGTGAACAAAAATCTATAACTTTCATGTTTCAAGTTTTTCACGATTCGACATTTATGAAGGTAAAAAATAGGGCTGAAAATGCCTAAAAAATCAAGAAAATCAAGAACTATATATGTAGAAAAAAAAAAGTTTGAAATATTTATCAAAATTTATACCAAATTAAAGAGAATCGAATTTTAAAAATTATGGTGAAATCGGTTTTTCGTAAAAGTTTGTAGTTTGAAAGTTATTTGCGTTTGAAATTTGGGTTGTAATATAAAAAACGGATTAAAATGACAAAAATATCCCTAACCAAATTTAATAAGAAAAAAAGGAGAGAGTGAATGGAGGACACTTGTCACATTGTGAGTGACTTTCTAGCATTTTTAATTTTCTTTACTTTGTAAAAGATAGCAACCCAACAAACAAATACTAGACATTCTTATTTATTCATCAAATTTAAAAAAACTCACTTTCATCATTCTTTATGAAACTAAACTTACATCATTAAGTACCCTTGATGCAAAATTTTATATCTAGATTATATTTAAGATCAAAACGTACATATGGGGTTCTCAAGATCGCTTTTTCTTCCTCTTAACAGATTAACAAAAAAATAATAATAAAGAAAAAAAAATACCTGCGCTGAAAAACATTTATCAAATACTTTGGAACCTTGGTCTCTAACCACTCATATGTTGTTTCAGTTTTATATAGTTATATGGCTACCAGATAAGTAAAAAGAGGCTATTGTGCGTTTTTAAGATTGGGATACTACTTAAGATTGTTTTCGTTTTTGTAAGATCAAAATCATAAGATTGGATCGGGATTCTAAGATCATACTATAATGTAATTTTCTTAATAGTGTTTATAATATTATTAAAATCTACAAATTATTATATATTATAAACACAAAATTATATGAATGTTTTATGAAAATGTTGTCCTAAAGTATGAATATTGAATGTTAAAGAAGATTCAAATGTTGTTTTTTAAATTCTATAAAATATATTCTATAACTTTATAGTTTTTTAATTTGTGGCTCTAGAAAAGTAAGATTGGATCGGATTAGATCTTAAGATCTTATGGTCAAGATTGGTTGCTTATAAGATGTTAAGCTTGCTAAAATCCTACGTAGGATCCGAATCGTTTTTGCTTTGCAGTATCGTAAAATCATAAAAATCCTAAGATCAGGATCGAGATCTTAACAACTCTGGTGCCGAGGATTTGATTCCGGAAACATGATATAGATGAAAATGTATGTATTAGTCACACATTTTAATAATCCATCTTGATATCTCTATCTGTACTACATTATAATGGATTTCGGACTATTCCATTATTAGCAACGCTAAACTTAAGATTCCTAAACTTGCTTGTTATGAAAATATTGTCTTTTGATGGTCATCAATACTATTACTACGATATAACATTATAACGACTCATTTAATCTATCATTGTAACAACCTCAATAATTATTAAAACGTGTAACGCAAAAATCATTACTATCAATAATGATTATTAAAATTGTGTAACCGCATCCACCATATAAATCCGCACAGACCATTTCATATCTCTTACACACAAATGTTTTTTTAATTCATTATGAGGAGAATCGTTGTTCATGTACACCACAAATAGATCCTCAATATACCCTCACTTTCACTCCTCAACTCTTACGGGTATTTTCTGTAGAGATTCTTTATATGTTTTTTTACGTAAACTGATGACCAATGAATCGAGGTTTGACCAACTTTGACCGAACCAAGATTACAAGTAACCACAAGGCTACCATAACCTCAATCAATAACCCCCTTTATTCAATCTTCCTTGGTCCAATTGTAAATGAAAATGAAAAATGAAACGATACAACATCATCAGCCAACAACAACCTAAACCTAGACACAACCAGATACCCTCACAATTCATTCCCTAACTCACATCTATACTAAAGATCTCATATATGTTCAAACCATGGTTGTCAAAATCGCGATCCTGATCGTGCGATCCTACGATCCTACACACAAAAAACGATCAGGATCTTAACAAGATCGTAATTCAAGTAGGATCACAGCAGGATCGTAGGATCGCGCGTAGGATCGTAGAATCGGATCGTAGAATCGTATAAGATCGCCTATTATGATTTTTTTAATTTTTTATTTTATTATTATTATTTTTTGTGTATATTAACTTATTAAGTATAAGCACATGTCTTAAAGCCCAATGACTAAGAATTTTTCAAAAAAACTATTATTTTGGTGCTGCTAATTGATTGTATTTTGCAAGATTAATGAGTGTAAAATCATTATGTTTTTATGGACTATATAGAAATAGTTTTGATGTGTCTTTTTGGGTTTTTTTATGAAAAATGATTTCGTGCTTTGTAAAATGGCAAAAGCTTGACCCAATTTTGTTCATAATTTATTTTAGACTAAAATACACCGTTGGTCCCTAAACTTGGCTGGACGGATCGCGATGGGACGAACCTCGCCCTTTTCATCGCCACAGGTCCAAACCTTGGCCATTAAATCCCAGATTCGTCCCTTGACCAATAACGGCGTTGTCAACGTTCCGTTATACGCATTTTGTACAATAGTCATTTTGTGTTATATACTGTAGCACCTGTCTTGTCCAACTTCCCGTCATTTTGTACAATATAACAAAACCGTGTACTCATTGCTCATCCTCAAACTTGTTTTGGAAGCCTACCCAGAAAACCCTAATGCAATGTCTATCATCAAATCAAATAATCGAGTAAAATAACAAACAACCACCTTGGATTTACTCTGTGGAGAGTAAGGGAATATCCTTTATATGATGATCGTGAAGCGGAGGAAAAGCTAGCTGTCAAGAGATATTGTAAGTCTTTTTGGTTAGAGCCTATTACAATCATATGTTAGTACGACTGATTAAGTTATTCCCTTTTAGGTAACTTTAGCTTAACAATGTTTTTGTACATTTTTTATACAGTGGGTGAACCTGGATCGTTTAGCATGATGTTCCATTATGAAGGTACATTCAAATACTTCCCGGGTAGGATATATCAAGGAGGCAAGAAATGCCTTGTTGATCTTGTGGAAATAAAAGAGGTATCTGTTGATGAAATGGATGCTCTCATGACCCAAATCGGTTATGTCTGGACAAACCAATTATTTCTACTTTCTTAAGCCTGGTTGTACATTAGGCGACGGGTTTGTTTTCTTTGCGTGAAGGCTGCTAATCTAGACTTGTTGAAAGATGTTGTCATACTGACAGTATAGGTGATAGGCGTGTATGTTGAAATAGGGAAGACTAGATTAGAACTTTCTAAAATGTCCCCACAATCAATTAAGACTGTGTTTTGGGAAATGGATGAAGATAGGAGAAAAGTTGCTACTGCGGCTATTCAATCCTGTTGTAGACGGTTGGTGTTAGATGATATAGATAATGAACCTTCCCTAGATCCGTTTATCCAACTTACACAATTGCCTGTGGACGTCAATGATATTGGTGAATCTAGCAATTTGCCAAACATTGAGCCACTGCTTTCCACCTTAGACTGCTCATTTGCTAGCCAACCTGTTCAAAGTGAGTGCTTTAGTAGTTATTGATGAGGAGAATGCTATAAAGGAGCATGATAATGTTGAGGTTAATCTGTTTAGAGTGATTCAGGGGAAGGACTTTGACAAAGGTGGAACAGAACTAGTTGATGTCAATAACACCTTTGAGGAGCCTGAAAATTTTGAGGTTAATCTGTTTCAATTGACACTGGAGAAGCATTTACACAAAGCAGGCAGACCACTAGTTGATGTGAATACGAGGTTTGAGGAGCGATGTGGATGTAACTATGTTTCAAGCTGACTCGGGATAACATGGAAGAGGATCACTTGTTGATCTTACTCACATTACAAGCGAGTGACACTAGTGAATTTGGCAATGCAGTTGAACCAAATCAAGATAACACTTGTCAAGAGAATGATGCACAGCTTGGTATGCTACAAGTAGGTCAGACTAATGATTTAGGTGAAGAAGGAACAACCAGTAATATAAGTGATGATGGCAGGTTGGTAAATGATTTACCTGTGATGGTTGATGAAGTATTTTGTAGTGACCATGTTAGTTTCCAACACGCACACTTTGCTAATGGCGTCTATACCACTTTTTTCTATACTAGTAAGGAGTTTGGATGACTGCGAGGGAAGTAAAAACCTAGTAAGAGAGCATTCAATAGAAACTAGGAGGGAGTTGTTTTTTTTGAAGAATGACAAAACAAGAATAAGGGTCAGGTGTAGGGGTTGTATTCCAGTTTCAGGCCCAAGCGAAGGTCCTGGACTGGATATTGGCCCATCTAGAAGTCCATTAAGCAGAATGGGTATAAGTGCATTGCTTTCGGCAAAAGGACCCTTCACAAATACTGCCCATGGCTATTGTTTGTCGCGGGAATGGTGAGACAGTATCGGTCGGTGAGAACATATAATGAGCAACACACTTGTTTGCAATCAATGGAAGTCAGAGCTTTTGACCTTCGTTATATCTCACGAGAAAATTCCACGGCACAAGTTGAAACAAATCCGAGCTTCCTATCAGTGCAGTGCATAATCAACTTACCAACCAATACGAGCTTCAAGTGTCCATGCAGAAGGTTTTAAGGGCAAAAAACCTAGCAATAACAACCATCGGGGGTCAATTCAAGCTACAATTTACCATGTTGAGAGATTATGTTCAAGAGTTGCTGAAGACAAACCCTAATACAACGGTGGAGATGAATGTGGAGCGACCTCGGATGAGTCTCTTCCAACGAGAGAATTCAAGAGAGTGTATGTTTGTTTAGGTGCCTTGGCAAGGATTTAAAGATTGTGGGAGATCGTTGTTGGAAATGGTTGCTTTTCCAATCGTGGTCCTTTCAATGGTCAACTGATGACAATTTGTGGGAATTGATAGCAACAATGGTATATACCCTTTCGCTTATGCTTTTGTTGATTCAGATAACATAGGATCATGGACTTGGTTTCTTCATTGTTTATCCGATGATTTAGCACTTGGGCCAATTTCAAGCATCACTTTTATTGCTGACATGAATAAGGTACTCTCTTACTCTGTTCATGAATTTAAGTCTCACTTGTTTTTGAAACATCTGATAAAGATATTTGATTTTGTGCGGGATATAAGTACAAGTGTAGCGAAGTTTTGAAAGTCACGAACCACAGTTCGTATTAAAAGCATTCATGAGAAAATGAAATTGCAATGGAAAGGTAGGGCCTACAAAGAGCATCTGTGGAAATGTGCATGACCTCAAGCTGTTGTGCAGTTTAAAAAGCTATGGTGATCTCAAGAAACTTAATCAACCAGCCCATGATTGGTTAAGTAAGATACCACCGATTCATTGGTCAAAGTCACATTTTTCATGTAAGTGATCTATCAGTTTCACTTACTTTGAATTCATAAATGCAGATATAAACATTATAATTAATACATGTTTATTACTTGTCATCTTTATGGAGAGCTACTCGATGTGTTACTTAATAACATGTGTAAAGTGTTTCATGAGAAAATAAAAGAGGGGTTAAGCAAACCAATTATTACATCCTTAGAATACATCAGAAAATACTGTATGAAGAGGATAATGCATGTTCTTATGGTGATTGAGAAGAGTGATGGGCCACTAACACCAACTGCACAACACATGCTAGAGGCTATTAAGAAAGAGGCTGTTAAGTATAATGTGTTATGGAATTGGAGATCTAAGTTTCAGGTTAGTGGACCATGGGGTGACCAATGTGTAGTTAATGTTGTACACAAGACTTGTACTTGTAGAAGGTGGGAGATAGCAGGTTTACCATGTAAACATGCTGTTGCTACCAATTGGAATATGGCTTTAAATGGCCAACAAGTCGGAGCTGTAGAAACATGGGCTCATCCTTGTTACTATCTTCTCACTTGGGAGGCTACCTACAAACACCATGTCCAACCTATAACTAGTAAAGGCACATTGGGAAAAATCAACTATGCCAACAACAATTGTTCCACCGAAATCCGAAACAAACCCGCCCTACATAGAGGTAGAAAAGAGTTAGGATAGCTCCTGGCCAAGAGATTGTGAAGGATGGTAAGGTGTCACAGGGCTTGGAAGAGTGTCAGTGTAGTATTTGTGGCATTCTTTGGACACAACAAGGTAACATGCCTAGGGTATATTGTAGCTGGAAGTAGTGGAACCGCCAATAGGGAAATGTCAAGCGGTACCTACTAAAGCTGCAGGAAAAAAGAAACATCAAAGGTAAAAGGTAGCGGCAGATAAAGAAATTTGAAGATGTCAAGGTGTTATTGTTGTTGAAAGCCAAGTTAGTGCAGTTCAAGGGAGTGGTGTTCAATCTAAAAATCAAGAGCCAAGCGAATATCCCATCATACATGATGCATCCCTGTCACAATCCAGCAACATCAATTTGAAGCAATTGCCGATCCCATCATGCATGAGCAATCCCAGTGTCAATCCCAGCAACATGATCAATCCCGGTCGATTCTCAGGCAGATCAATGATGTTCAAGCACTTTACGCTTCAACCCCTGCTACCGCGAAGAATGACTAGGCGGTGACTGCACTGGAAAGAATGATGGCCTCACCATAGGTCAAATCTGTTATGCTAATTATCTAGACGATGTTTCATCTAGGTTATTTCCGATGGACAAGTTATGTACTCTAAAAACATATGTGTGTGTGTGTCAAGCTGTAGCTCTCATGCTTTGAAAAGTATGCAATTTTATGCAGTTGGAATTATATCCATTTGCATTAACTATGGAACCATGTCATTATTGTGTATTTTTTAGATTGACTAAGCTTGATGTGTGAATAATTTGCATCAAAAGTAACCAAAGCTAAATAGAACCTCATAAGAATGTTGACATTTAAAAGTCAACCCTAAACAAATTGCTAACCATCTACATACCCATAAGGCATAGAAAATGAAACAAACAAAGCTGATAATTCAAACAAGGTTACTACAATTCAAGATACAATTGATGAGTAACATTAACCAAGTAGCCTCATTACATAAAAGGTTAAAAAGTTATCCCAATACATAAACAATTAAGAACAACATCCAACTTAGCACCATGTAAATCTTCCACTTCCTTACATCACCTTGAGTAGCTACTAATCTTGCCTCAAGCTCATTTCTCCCCCTCAAAAGGCCTGGTATGATCATTCTTGAGCGAGCACAGAATTCGGATCATACCATCTTATCCACCGACAAGAAGACCCCTATTGATGATTATGAGAAGTAATTAAACAACCACCATTGTTACAAACTTACACAAGAAATATTAAGACGCACTTACTTGAACAGGACAACCAAAGAACCGACGCCCTGGGTTGGTGATCCCACGAAGTGCGAATAATAGCTTGTGTTAATACAAATATCGTCATTAAACGTTATTTATATTTTTGATCTTTACCTAAGTTTTGTTAACGACAAAAGTAAATTTAATTTGTATAAAAGCTTAAAGCTTGTCAAGTTTAATAGATATTAAAACAAGCTTTTTCAAACAATATATTCATCATTCAAGCATTTACATTTATGATTAGTAACATCTTGATATGACTCTAATCATTATGTATGATAGTAGTTTTTAGAATGTGTTAGGTTCTTAAAACCAAACACTACTTATGTACTTGCATATTTCTAAAAATAGAAATACAACATATGACATCATGTAATGCATCATGGAAATCATTGGAAGATTTCATTAGATATTTTGTGTGGATTTGTACTCTTCATATCTTACACAATCTCACTTAGATAGAGTTGACTTTAGCAAAGATTTGATATCTTGACTGTCCGACCGGCGGTACCAAAATGGTACACGGGCGGAACCCTTTTAAGGGTTCCACGGTCCGTGGACGCTCCTGTCCACTTTGGCTATAAATAGCAATGCCAAGCCAAGTAGTTTTCATCCCTTTCTAACATACTCTCATACATATCTTCTCTAACCTTTCTAACTCAGTTTCATATCATATTAGTGATCTCTTTTGTAGCAAAGAAGATCAAGTCATATTCAAGCTTCAACGAGAAGTTGGAAGTCTTGTTTGTTTAGTGTTGTATGATCTAGTGTTGATTCATACTTCATTGTTGTATCAAACCATCATAATCTTGTGAGTGTGAGTGGTTAGTATTTTAGTCCTCAAAATACATTGTGTGTGGGAGTGGTTGTACCCTTGGAAAGAACTCGACATCTAGCTTAGTGTCGGAAATAGTGTAAGTGTAAAGGTTTTCTCCGCCCGTGAAAGGAGCTTGTTGACTAGTGAAGTTAAACTCTCGAGTGTGAGACTCGAGGAGTGGAGTAGGGCAAGGAAAAGAGTCCTTGTAGACCGAACCACTATAAACAACTTGTTGTGGTTTGATCATTTCTTTCCTTATTTACTTCTTACATATTGCTTGCATATTTCATTAACATATCTAAGATCAATATCAATTGATCTTTACAATAAGTTTCAAAACAAAGTTTTTAATTGGTAAACTATTCAACCCCCTTATAGTTTTCTACAATTGGTACGAGCCTCGTTGCTCAAGAATTTCTAAAATATATTGTATTTTATAAACTTGAAACGATCCATGGATTCGAAAACTTTAAAGAAGGGCAATCTATGCAAAGACCACCACTCTTTGAAACCAATGGATTTATCTATTGGAAAACCGTTTTGAAACATATGTAAAATCAAAAGATATAGATCTTTGGTTTATTATTGTTAAAGGGATTTTAGTTCTACAACAAAGGATATTTCCGTTGATGAACAAAAGAAACTAGTTGCTAAAAATAATGAAGCTAAAATGATGCTTTATAATGCTTTACCTAGAAAAGAATATGAAAGAATTTTTATGTGTGAAACCGCCAAAGATATTTGGGAATCTTTAATTGTTACACATCAAGGTAATTCACAAGTCAAGGATAACAAAATTGATCTTCTTGTTCAACAATATTAACAATTTGTTATTCCGAAGATGAAACCATTGATTGTGGCTTTGCTCGCTTTAACACTATTATTACATCACTTAAAGCACTTGATGAATCTTTTCGTAGTAAGAACTTTGTCGGGAAATTTCTTAGAGCACTCCATCCCAAATGGGGAGCTAAAGTGACCGCCATTGAGGAATCAAAAGATCTCTCAATAATGTCACTAGACGAGTTGATCGGTAACCTCAAAGTACACGAAATGGTGATGGAGAAAGATTCGGAGATCATCAAAGGAAAAAGGGAGAAGATCAAATCCGTTGCTCTAAAGCAAAAGCGGAATCAAGTGATGATGACGAATCTTGCTCCGGTAGCGAAGATGAGGAATATGCCATGGCCGTTAGAGATTTTAAGAAGTTCTTTAGAAGAAGAGGAAAGTTCGTAAGACAACCTCGAGAGAAGAAAAAGCCATTAAGAAAGGATGGGGATGACAAGAAGGGTAAAGGTGAAAGAAAATGTTTTAGATGTGGTGATGCAAGTCACCTCATAGGAGAATGTCCCAAGCCACCTAAAAGCAAAACTCAAGGAGCTTTTGTAAGTGGTGCTTGGAGTGATAGTGAAGACGATGAAGAATCAAGCAAAGAAGAGATCGCTCTAATGGCACATGAGTCAAATGAGGTATGCTTGAAAGTTGGATTGGAACACGATGAATGGATAAAAGATAGTGGTTGCTCCACGACACATGACGGGCAACAAAAAAGTCTCTTCTCATCATACCAAGATTATACGGAGGTAATGTCACCTTTGGTAGCAATCTCAAAAGCAAAATTATTGGCAAAGGTACGATTGCTCATAACTCCCTAACTATTGAAAATGTTGCTCATGTGGATAGGTTAGGATTTAATCTACTTAGTATTAGCCAACTATGTGATAAAAAGTATAAAGTACTATTTGATGAAAATGGTAGTAAAATACTAAAAGATGGTATCACCATAGATAAAGGAGTTAGGAAAAATAACATATACGTCATGAAAATAGATAAAACATATAATGACAAACTTTGCCTAACAACATTAGACGATAGCTCATCTCTTTGGCATAGACGTTTAGGTCACGCTAATATGAGACTTATACAAAACCTATCTTCAAAAGAATTGGTTAGGAATTTACCAAAACTTAAATATGACCAACATTTTTGCGACGCTTGCAAAATTGGTAAACAAACACATAGTAGTCACAAATCTAAAAAATATGGTGTCCACATCTAAGTGTCTAGAATTATTACATATGGACTTGTTTGGACCATCCGCTATAAGAAGCTATGGAGGCAACTTATACACTTTGGTCATAGTAGATGATTATTCAAGGTTTACTTGGACGTTGTTTTTTAAAACCAAAAATGAAGCTTTTGATAAATTTGAAATACTTAGCAAGAAAATTCAAAATCTTCTAGGTATCACAATTGTGTCGATCCGTCACGGATCATGGTCGAATTTGACAACGAAACTCAATTTGGAAACTTTTGTGATACAAATGGTATAACACATAACTTTTCCGCTCCACGAACACCTCAATCTAATGGAGTAGTAGAACGTAAAAATAGAACAATTCAAGAAATGAGTAGAACAATGCTTAATGAACAAAACATCCCTCAAAAGTTTTGGTGTAACGCCGTTGACACTTCTACATATATTTTGAATAGAGTCTTAATACGTCCTTTTTTAAACAAAACACCATATGAACTCTATAAAGGTAAAAAGCCAACGTTAGGATATTTTAGAGTCTTTGGTTTTAAATGCTTTATTCTTAATACTAAGGATTATCTCACCAAGTTTGACCCAAAGTCTCATGAAGGTGTATTTCTTGGTTTTTCTCAAACTAGTAAAGCTTACATTGTCCTAAACAAAGAAACAATGATAGTCGAGGAATCGTTGAACATAACATTCGACGAAAGTCCACCTCTCTCTAAGACATCACCTTTGGTAGATGATGACTTAGTTGAAAATCAAATGATAGAAGATCAAGAAATAATTAATAATAACAAGGAAGATGAACCATTAAATAAAGAAATTGTCAACATCAAAGAATCTAAAAGTCATCCTTTAGAAAAAGTCATAGGACAACTCAATCAAAGAACCTTAAGGTCACAAGCCCAAAATCAAAGTAATTATTTTTGTTTTGTATCCACCATTGAACCCAAAACCATAAATGAAGCAATAAAAGATGAATCATGGGTTATTGCCATGCAAGAAGAATTAAACCAATTCGTTAGAAATGATGTTTGGAAATTAGTTCCAAAACCTAAAGATCAAACTATAATTGGAACAAAATGGGTTTTTTGAAATAAGATGGATGAAAATGGGATAGTATCTAGAAACAAAGCTAGGCTTGTAGCGCAAGGTTATAATCAACAAGAGGGATTGATTATGATGAAACTTATGCACCGGTAGCTAGGCTTGAGTCTATTAGAATATTGCTTGCTTATGCATGTGCCTATGATTTTAAATTATTTCAAATGGATGTTAAAAGTTTTTTTCTTAATGGGTTTATTAACGAAGAAGTGTATGTTGCTCAACCTTCCGGTTTCACCGACTTTGAGAAACCACATCATGTCTTCAAACTCAAGAAAGCATTGTATGGTCTTAAGCAAGCACCAAAAGCTTGGTACGACCGACTTAAGACTTTCTTATTGATAACAAATATACTATGGGATTAGTAGATAATACTCTTTTACCAAGAAAAAGGAATCACATATTATCATTGTTCAAATATACGTTGATGACATTATATTCGGATCAACTTGTCAAGAATTATGTGATGATTTCTCTAAAATCATGCACGACGAGTTTGAAATGAGTATGATGGGTGAGTTAAATTTCTTTCTAGGACTTCAAATAAAACAACTAGAAGATGGCATATTCTTTAACCAATCTAAATATATAAAAGACATGCTTAGGAAATTTGGTCTTGAAGATTCCAAACCAACTAAGACACCCATGTCCTCGGACACTAAACTAACCAAGGATGAGGAAGGTGAATCCGTAGATAACACTAAATATAGAGGAATGATTGGTAGCCTACTCTATCTTACGGCTAGTAGACCCGACATTATGTTTAGTGTTTGTCTATGTGCTCGCTTTCAAGAAAACCCAAAGGCATCACACTTAGAAGCCCTAAAAAGGATTTTTAGATATATTAAGGGAACAACGTGTTTAGGATTATGGTATCCCAAAGGAACGGGTGTAGAAAATATAGTGTATGCCGACTGGATCATGCGGTGACTATGTCGATAGAAAAAGTACAAGTGGTATTTGCACTTTTGTTGGACATTGTCTCACCTCATGGTTTGCAAAAACGCAAACGGCCTTGGCCATCTCAACTCGAAGCCGTGTACGTCTCAGCCGGAAAAGCATGTCAACAAGCTCTTTGGATGAAGCAAGCTCTCGTAGATTACGGAATTCATCTCAACGACATTGTGATACTTTGCGACAACAAAGGAGCCATCGATCTCAGCAAGAATCCCGTTCAACATGCTCGTACAAAACATATTGAAATCCGCCATCACTTTCTTCGCGACAATGTTCAAAAAGTAAACATTTCAATCGAAAGTATCCTCCGAAGACAACATTGCCGACATCTTAACTAAGCCTCTTAAACGAGAACCTTTTAATCTTCTTAGACTTGGTTTAGGGTTAATGGAACCAAACATGTAGGATAAACATAGCCCAAAACATTAGAATAGTCAAAAGTAAAAAAATTTGTCTTGTACACGCTATTGTAGCCACGGCACCAAAGCGATAACAAAGACGGAACCAAATTTTTGGTGCCGTGGTCCGTGGTGTCTCAGAACAAAACGCTATATACAAATCATCCTCTTCCTCAAAACCCACTTTACCAAAACGTGTATAACTTAAACCAAGCTCATTATTGTCATCTTCCAACTCACTAATCACTGAAGATAACATCATTGTAAGTATCCTAACTACATTTCATCTCTTAATTCTGAGTCTAGGATTCTTATTTATGCACAAAACTATCACAAATCATTACATGGGGTTCTATGTATGCTTTTATACCAAATATGAATTCAATTGGCAAATTGCATAACTAGTCATTGAAATTAGGTACTACATTATCATATTGCATAAACAAATCATGCTTCCCACTAATTGATAGATAATGAATATAAGGCCTATTCAAACAACCAAACACCCCATGTCAAAAATTTTGAAAAGCTTCTCACTTGTAGGAAAACAATTTTCATTGCTAATACAAATAGAAACGTTAAATTTTCATCACTTGCATGCTCTTGAATACTAAAGGTATTGCATAACTAATATGCATTCCCGGGTATATTCAAATGAAGCCACATTGAATTAGGAGCATTTGGGTTATCTCATGGTATTTGCCAAACACCCCCCTAAAACCATCTTTGTGCATAAAATGAGTCGAGATAACCGCAACTCCAAATTGTTTTCATATAGGCACACACTAGAACCAAAAACGTTAAAACTTATTCTCATTTTTAACATATTAACTCTTGTCCTTAGGAATAACCATGGTAGCCGCAAGATTCTATGATCACAAAGACACCCTTAACTACATTCCCAAACACCACAAAACCAAAGGACTTACCAAAGAACAAGTAGAAATATTTAGGGGTCTAGAATCAAGGTATTTCCATGAGGGTAGAACCATTCACTCATCCTTCCTTGAAAACACCAACCTTCGTGAAGAACTAGCCGTCATTCACTTCGATTGTCTTCTTGACATCGATGAACCAATTTGTCCTAGGTTTGTGTTAGAATTCTATGCTAGTGTGACCGGCTTTAGTGATGAAGACGATGATGAATTTTGTCTTAGGTTTAGAATTAATCAAAACGACTACACCATCACCTTAGCCAACTTTGCTCAAGTGCTAGGAATTCCCAACCGAGGAACTTGTCTCTACTCGGATAAATGGTCACTCACTGCTCTTGATGCTATCAATGACCGCTCTCTACCCTACCAAACCCGTTTGGCCGACAAGGATGTCATCCGTGAACACCTTTTTACCCCAAAAAGTGACACAACCCGAGTTACCCGAAAAGGAAAAGAAGTAAACCGAGATCCATATGGAATGGAGCTAAATGAACTTAAGCCCGAATTTAAGAAATGGGAGGAGCTACTTAGAGCCAACGTCATTAGCACCATAGGAAATAGGGATCACATTAACGCTTGCCTTTGTCATATGCTCTACAACTTGTCCACCCGTCAACCATTCAATTTAGCCTACTACATAGCTAGGAGAATGATTGATATTCCAACTCAAGGATCGGTTGCTCTTCCATACGGGATGCTCCTCACACGTCTCTATAGAAACTTTGCACCAATTCCACCAACACCAAAAGGGATGCACCTTCACTATGAGCTCATCCCTCACATCTTTGTACCTTTGAGTGATGCACGAGTTGCTAAGACAAAGGCAAGAGAGCAAAACCTCCAACTCCATCATCATCATCATCAAATAGCTCCGAGGATGGTCTTCCAAGCGCTCGTCTTCCGCCTCATGAGTATTATGCGTCTCTTCCCGAAATAGAGAATGAATCAGCGGAGTTCAAGCAAACTAAGGGAATGTTCAAGTGCCTTGGTAGGATGATGAACAAGATTTACAAGAAGTTGGACAAATAAGGGTACTTTTAAGGAGCGTTTGGAACAATACATTATCATTAATGTTTGATACAATTTGGTTGTCTTTATTATGTAGGATGATAATATAACCTGAAACAATGGTGAATGCTAACAATTTCATGCAGGGGGATAGCGCATGTTTGCTATCAAATTTTACCCATTTTCACTATAACGTGAAAATCAATAAGCCTTGCTCAAAATACATGTTCCACTATGTTTATATATATATTATCTGCTTTTCCTAACTAGAAATGGTTAGTATAACTTGTTTTGAGAAGAATTTGATTTGGAAAAGTCCCGATACCTAAAAACGAACTCTGTCCATTTTTCTGCACTTCACGGATCGAGGCGGCACCATAATTTTGGTACCGTCCGTTATAAGTAAATTGGTACCGCCCATTACAGGACCAGACGGCACCCTTTTAGGGTTCGGCCGTGTATGATTTTGGTGCCGTGGATCCTTCGGTAACTTTCTGAATTTGACTATTTCGTGATTCCAAATTACCATCCAATGCTTATAAATCAATCCTAACTTGCTTATACCCTTATTAGAACTAGTATAATTTACTTAAGTATATAAGAATCCATTTCCCACCAAAATTCAAAAATTTGAAAAATCCACCCAAGGAGCCCTTTGCATAGGAAGGAACCAAATTTTTGGTACCTTCAAATCCGTGGGTGATCTGAATATTAGGAAATTCCACTCACTAGAACACATTTATTGCAAATCTTTTCTTCTTCACTCATCTCTCTTGAATGGCTTGACTTGGGTGATATGACTAGCATTCAACCCACTTCCAAATCATTAGGAACCTCATCTCTTCAATGGCTTAAAATCAAATCAAACACATTTCTCCATGATTTTTCACTTCTATAAATTGAGAGGTTTTACCATGATCATCCTCACACCTTCTTCATTCTTACTATCATCTAGCAAAGACAAACCAAAGTCAAAATGACAAAATCATCTCCAAAACCTTGCAAGAAGACCGCTAGAATTAGTGTGAGGCCTTGTTGCTTCGTTCACCTTAGCTCCTCATCCGAGTCTTCTCCACTCACTATCTCATCTCCCATCCGAGATGATACAAACCTCACCTTAGCCCCACCTACTCAATCACACATTGTGATCACCACTCCACCACCAACAAAAACACCAACTTCACCTCCAACGGCACCCATCCAAACATCCAAAACACCCTCACCACCTTCACCAAGGTCTCCAACTCTCATTCCCATGGAGTTGTTTTCCACTCCACCAACCTACCCGCATCCTTTCTTGGAGGACTTGGATGACTTGCCTCCTAGGCCAAATCATCCACCACCATTGCCATCCTTTGGCTCAATTGAGCGGATGGCTCATAAGTCACCTCGGTCATCTCTTGACCCAAGGAATTAGGGCCTAAACCTCTTCTCTTCCACCCCACTCACAAAGACATTCATGGTCCTTTGTATGGGGATCATTCACTCCCCACATCAATGTCACCTCATCTTGAGGACATTGAGGAGTGTATGTGGGATGCCAATCCCACTAGAGAGGAGATTCAAACCGAACTCCACAACCTCCACCAATTCAAAGGCATGGTGGACTCTCACTTGAGTGAGACAATGCAAATGCAAAGTGCTTTGCTTGCTTCCATCATGACCACCCCAAACATTTCCACCAACACCAACACATCCACCATTCCACCACCACAACCTCCCCAAACATTCTACCCTCCAAGGCATGGTTGCTCAACTTGTGAGCAAACGGGCCAAACCGTGGAAAGGACCCGGGTTATGGTCCATGACTTCCAAGAAGAAATGAGGTTCATCCTCAACCACATCCTTGAGCGTCTCAACGCTCTTTCCCATCCACCATCACTTTAGGATGGTTTTAGACTAGTCTTTACTTTCTTAGGATAATTTTTCTCTTGTACTAAAATCACATCATTGTGTTTTCTTTTCATGATCTTTACTCATGAAAAATTTTAACTAATGAATGTTGTTTATTATATTGTTGGTGTCATTACATAGTGTTTGGAAATGCTTGTGAATGATCATTATAACTAACATTTTTTTTTGAGCTTTATTTTCACAATCCATGAATCTTCCCATTAAAGCACCCAATTAAGGGGGAGCTTTGAACAAGGGGGAGATAATAGCTCGGGCTCATTACATTCCGCATACCCTCTTCTTTTTGTTGAGACAAAAAGGGGGAGAAAATATAGAACTTTGAAATCATTTATATTTGACTTTTCTGAAAAAGTCAAACTGCATACATTTGACTTCCTAAAAGTCAAACAAGAACCCTCATTGATAATACTTGACTTTTCTTAAAAAAATCAAACTGCATACTTTGACTTTCATAAATAGTCAAACATCATACACTTGCATTACCATTCTCTTTTCAAGTTCTAAAACTAATATTTTTATAACTCTTGTACAAACTTTGTATCTTTTATAAAAATAAAATTTATATTTTGTCCTCAACAAAAAGTGGGAGATTGTTAATACAAATATCGTCATTAAACGTTATTTATATTTTTGATCTTTACCTAAGTTTTGTTAACGACAAAAGTAAATTTAATTTGTATAAAAGCTTAAAGCTTGTCAAGTTTAATAGATATTAAAACAAGCTTTTTCAAATAATATATTCATCATTCAAGCATTTACATTTATGATTAGTAACATCTTGATATGACTCTAATCATTATGTATGATAGCAGTTTTTAGAATGTGTTAGGTTCTTAAAACCAAACACTACTTATGTACTTGCATATTTCTAAAAATAGAAATACAACATATGACATCATGTAATGTATCATGGAAATCATTGGAAGATTTCATTAGATATTTTGTGTGGATTTGTACTCTTCATATCTTACACAATCTCACTTAGATAGAGTTGATTTTAGCAAAGATTTGATATCTTGACTGTCAGACCGGCGGTACCAAAATGGTACACGGGCGGAACCCTTTTAAGGGTTCCGCGGTCCGCGGACGCTCCTGTCCACTTTGGCTATAAATAGCAATGCCAAGCCAAGTAGTTTTTCATCCCTTCTAACATACTCTCATACATATCTTCTCTCTAACCTTTCTAACTCAGTTTCATATCATATTAGTGATCTCTTTTGTAGCAAAGAAGATCAAGTCATATTCAAGCTTCAATGAGAAGTTGGAAGTCTTGTTTGTTTAGTGTTGTATGATCTAGTGTTGATTCATACTTCATTGTTGTATCAAACCATCATAATCTTGTGAGTGTGAGTGGTTAGTATTTTAGTCCTCAAAATACGTTGTGTGTGGGAGTGGTTGTACCCTTGGAAAGAACTCGACATCTAGCTTAGTGTCGAAAATAGTGTAAGCGAAGTGTAAAGGTTTTCTCCGCCGGTGAAAGGAGCTTGTTGAGTAGTGAAGTTAAACTCTTGAGTGTGAGACTCGAGGAGTGGAGTAGGGCAAGGAAAAAGAGTCCTTGTAGACCGAACCACTATAAACAACTTGTTGTGGTTTGATCATTTCTTTCCTTATTTACTTCTTACATATTGCTTGCATATTTCATTAACATATCTAAGATCAATATCAATTGATCTTTACAATAAGTTTCAAAACAAAGTTTTTAATTGGTAAACTATTCAACCCCCCTTCTAGTTTTCTACAGCTTGTTTACCACACCAGCAACGTACCATCTTCAAACAATTATCGTTTTGAAGAAGACGGGTTTTGAAGGATAGTTTAGGGATGGGTGATAAATGTAGGCCAAACCTTGTTACACACATATACTAGCTACATACCGCAGCACAACGGTTTTATTGATGCAGCTACGCCATGTGAAAGCGATTTTGCCCTCACCAACATAACGTTGACAACGACATTATTGGTCAAGGGACGAATCTGGCATTTAATGGCCAAGGTTTGGACCTGTGGCGATGAAAAGGGCGAGTTTCGTCCAATCGCGATCCGGCCTGCCAAGTTTAGGGACCAACGGTGTATTTTAGTCTTTATTTTATGTTACATATAAAAGCATCAATATTCTAATTTAATTTATTGGGTCATCAAGAAAAAAATCCATTAACATTATCAGAATATCCTAATTTAATTTATTTGGGCATCAAGAAAAAAAAAATTGTGTTGCCCTCTATTATAAATTATGTCGCTTCATTTTCAGATACAGTTCTTTTGTCTTTTTGCATTAATCTATATATATTGTACTGTAACAAAAAAGTTACAGAATCACGTGCTAATAAATTAATATTATCTTTTTGCAGTAATCTAAATGTTATCATGAAAAACCTATAATAAAAAAACATTAAAACAAGAAGTAGGTGCACCATGTGGGACTATTAGTCCAAACAACTTAAGACTAAGTGACTCATACAAAAAGTTGTTTTCATGACATAACACCTTTTTTGCCAAAATCTAATGCTTATTTATACACACAGTTTTTTTCTTTTCACGTCATAAAAATATGAGTTTAGATAACAACAACCTTTAAAGTTGTGATTAAAAGAATATGATTTATTACATAATTGGATGGCAATTCATATAAAACCGGATAAACTGAATAATAATCCCACAAGTTATGCACCTGTAACAAACTCTTTATTTTGATTGGGTGAATTGAGTACACCAAATTAAAATAAAATTAAATCTTTTAGCCACGAGTTAGGACTATTGTTAACGGAATTGAAATCTGTTTAAGGAATTGGAATGTGAAAAAATGGAATGTTAGAAATTGAAATATTTAGGATTTAAAATCTGATGAAATTGAAATTTACAAATACTAGCACATGTTTGGTTGGAAGAATGAAAGGAGAAAAAAAATAAATTAAAATATTTAAAATATAATTTTAGTTCAAGATTAATAAACTAAATATTATTTAATAAATAAATTACTTATCAAATTATAATAATAATTTTTTAAATAATATTATATAAACTAAGATATTAAATAAATATTTTTTTGAGAAAATTCTTAAAATAAGCCAAAAAATCATGCATGACCCATTCATGGTCTTTGTTTTGGGCCTTTTCTATTTTGGTGCTTGCCGACAACTGTTCAATTGCTTTCGACTTCAATCAAATTTTGACACGTGTCATTTCAATTTTACATGGCCTTTCGACTTTGATGTCAAGCTGCAACTCACCCAAATTTTGACACGTGTCATTCTTGGGTGGACTCGAGCAGTCGAGCATGACCAAAATGGAAGAAAGCCCAAAAAAATGACCATGTAATAGATCATGCATGACTTTTTGGCTTATTTTAGAAATTTTTTCTATTTTTTTTATATAAAATACAATTGTATTTTTTAAAGGGTAAATTAAAAAAGTAAGCTATAAATAAATTATATTTAATTTTAAATAAATAATAATTTTTAAATATAATAATAATAAATTTTTTTAAATAAATAATAATTTATATTCAATTTTAAATAAATAATAATTTTTAAATCTTAATAACGTGGTTGTTTATAAAAAATAATAATAATAAAAATAATAATTAAATGATCATTTATAATAAAAATAATAATAATAAAAATAAAATAATAATAATAATAATAAAAGTGATGTTTTTATAATAATTAAAAAATAAAATAATAATAATAATAATACTAATAATAATAATAATAATAATAATAATAATAATAACAATGATAAAGAAAATATGAATTTTATGGAATTGAAACAATCCCTCTCATATTGCAATGGAATGTTGAATTCCATATATATGGGAATTTGAAGGAATTTCATTCCATTCCATTTGCCAACCAAACACAGTAAAGAATGGAATTCAGATTCCAAATTATTTAAAATTTTCAACCAAACACGTTATGAAATAGAATTGGATTCCAATTCCACCAAAATCCTTAGGATTCCACCGAACCAAACGGGCCCTAAGGGCCCGCTTGGTTGAAAGAGGGGAAAGGGAAAAGCAATGGTAAAAGTAATGCAATGAAATGTAATGGCATTCCCCTCAATTTGTTGTGTAATGAGGTATTACCCAATACTAGGTAATGGGGCATTACTATCCCTTTAACCAAGCTCCATCAATCATTACCTTTACCATTGTTTACCCCTTATAACCCTTAACGAAGCATGCCCTAAATGTATTGTTATCAAACTTAACAAGCAAAATTTCCATCTTTGACTTATGTGGGACTACTACTTAGAACAGTTTAAGACTAAGGGGTTGTTTGATAAAACCAAATGATTTAGCGCTGAATTATTTAGAAGCGCTGAATGATTTAAAGGCTCTGAATGAATTTGGTTCTAAACGAAAACATATTGTTTGACAAGTGCTCTGAATCGATACTCTGAACAAATTGAAATAACTTAATGTTTTAACGTTTTGTATAAATATATTATTTTGTTTGGTTATTCTTTATAAAATTACTGTTATAGATTAAGAAAAGAGTAGATGGTGATTCATATCATCTATAATATATAAATTACGGTACATATATACAGGTGACTAAAGTTGTTACATTAATATTTTATATTTATTGTAACAAATAAAGCATAAAATCAATATTTAATGAAGATTCTCTTCGTTCAAAAAAAAAATGAAGATTCTCATATACAACATTTCAATAACTCTTTGATGCTGAGTCATTTTGCATCTTCTAGATGCTGAATGATTCCTCTCCTAGTGGAATGATTAAGAGTGGAAAAAAGGTTATCAAACAATAAGCTATGCTGACCGAATCAGTGTATGGCTCATTAAGAGGCTATCAAACACCCCCTAAGTAACTCATTCAAAAAGTTGTTTTCAAGACATTTCACCTTTGTTGCCAAAATCTAACGATTGTTTATACGAATTTGTTTTATTCTTTTCACGCCATAAAAATATGAGTTTGAATAACAACACTTAGGGGACGTTTGGTACGATTGAATCACCGAGAATGAGAATGGATGAGAGAATGGAATAGTATAGAAAGGGAATAAGCTTGAGGAAGATGTATGGATTCCGGTGTTTGGTACTTATAAGGAATCAAGCTGAGAAATGTTTTACATACTTGATTCTCCTGTTTGGTACAAAACGGAATGGACTCATTATGGAATCATGAAATGATGCATTTACATACCTGTTTACTCGCATTAGTTGAGCAACAAATAACATATACTTAATATTCATAACCTACAAAATCATATAAGAATATACCTGACATTAAGCCCTATAGAAAATACAACGATGAGAAGTGGCAATGATAATAAACAACAACGAAGAACAAAAATACATCGATTTAATTATGAAAGCATTCGATTTTGTGAAGAAGCTTTGCAATCATCACATACAAATTGGCATGCGGTTTAAAAAGACTTTTTATTTTCATGGTTAAATGTGCCTTGCACGTGTTACTAGTATTTATATCTCATATTTGCAAGTAGATATATGCATTCCTCATGAATTGGACGGTAGAATGGGTACGTGAATAAAAGTTGTTTCTTAAGCATTCTCCACTTTTTTTAAAGAAAGGATACAACGGAAAGAGAATCATTTTCTGATTCTATATTTCCATTCTCTACTCGACCAAACACGAGAAGTGCTACTCATTCCGTTTCTATTCTTTCCATTCACCCGTACCAAACATCCCCTTAGGGTTGTGATTAAAGCAGGCCTGGAGGAAATAATGTGCAACATGTGTATATGCACAAGGCCCCATCTTCTATTCTTCTAGAGGGCCTCCAAACTTTAAGCCCAAATTTAAGTAACTATTCTCATTTTGACCCATCGCTACATATAATCAGTTTTGTAGTATATTACTTAATAATATATCTGCTTTTACTCCACCAAATTCTTTTATAGTGATTTGTCTTATCTATACTATTTTATAAAGTGTTTAGGACTTTCTAAATAAAGAAGTTTTAAAATTTTTAAGACTAAAAACATTTTTTTAAGAGGAAATTAATAAGACATTAGTTAATGTTATTTACCATATAGCTTCCATAACAATTTTCATAAATAAAAAGTAACATCACTTCATATACTTTGTAACAGCCTTCAAATATTTATACAATTCTTTAATACAATCAAATATTTATACAATCCATTAAGTGTCGACTTGTAACAGCCCAAACCTCAATGGTATAAGCCAACCTAAAAAATGAAACACCAATATGAAACACACTGTCTCTTCTTTTTTCGAGCACCGATAAAATTCTGCACCGGGTACCCGCCGCCGCATTGCGCGGGTACCCTTCTAGTTTTCTAAATGTGCTCATTTAATTTAGATGTGATTTTGGGTTTCATACGACATCTGCTATGAAAATAAATTAAGACGTACGTGATTTATGTGATATGATTTTATTAGCAACCGTTGTTTTAGTGCCTTTTAAAGAGCTTTAATATAATAAGGCTATTCTCTGGTATGTTTAAATTATCATGTTCGGGGGCGTGTTTTCTAGTTTCGGCACAAGGCCACCAAAATCAGTGAGACGGCCCTGGATTAAAGAAGTATGATTTATTAGACAATTGGGTAGCAGTTATGCATTTGTTACAAACTCTTTATTGTGATTGGGCAAATTGAGTTATCAAATCAAATAAAAATAAAAATAAATCTTTTAGCCACATGTCTTAGGACTATTGTTAACAAAGCATTGTTATCAAACTTAAACACGTACAGTTGTATTACGTCGAATCACTTTCGTTGTAGTTGGATTTGGATTTTTTGAAGTTAAAGGTCTTCATGCCCAGAATTGCTTTACATGGCAAATCAACAATAAGAAGCCATTATATCTTTTTAAGTGTACGTCTTTAATTAGTAAAATCAATTCTAGTTAGACATTAGACATTAGTTATAATATACCCCGTACTTGAAGTTGGAGGTTTTATGGGTAAAGTGTCGATTAGACAATTAAGTACAACTAAACTCAAAGGAAGGATCTAGACACAGAACCCCGCTTGGGTAGAAAATACACATCACATTATATTTGTAGGCTTGATTATTAGACAGAACAATCATTTTTCTTAATAGTTTATATATATAAGCAAATTTCTTGCACTTTGACCCATGTGGGACTAGTTGAAACGAGTTTTCAGAAATGTAATCTATACAAGAAGTTGTGCTAGAGACATACATAACACCTTTGCTGCCTAAATTAAATACTTATTTTTACGCATTGTTATATTCTTTTCAAGATATGTAAAAATTGATACCAAACTCAAACATATATATAGTGGCAATGCACTTGGGAGTTTGACCTATGTGGGACTACTTGGTTAATTGAAACAAGTTGTTTCAGAAATAATACAATAGTTCATATAAAAATTTGATCTAAAGACATAATGTAAGACTGAATTATTTCTCAAATTTTAATATTATTTCAAGTGTTAGTAAAAATACATGACAAATACATATACTAAATATGCTAAGCTTAATATAAACAAACTCTTTGAGTATAATAACCTGCTAACAACCCTTAATGTAGGACAAGATTATTTCTCATAACCAAATAATAGTTCAAGTGATAAATACTAAACGTGCTAAGCCCAATGCAAACAAACATTCTTAATATAGAATCCCGCTAACACATAAGACCTTTGTATTTGTAGCCAAATGCTTCTTTACACACATTGTTGATTATTTTCAAGCTATGAAAAATTTAAGGCTACCATATGTTAATCATAAGAAATCAAGAATATGGTATCGTATCAACTACTTACAAAGTAAGACACTTCGATCGTTAAAGAGATACACAAGTTAAGCTGAGAACTTATATGGCGGATCATGGTTTTTAATGTTAATTTTTGATGAACAACATCAATTACCAAAACCGAGCATTATGATACCAAACTCAACATGCATATAAAGCATATATCAGAATATATAAATAAGCAAATTTTACATCCTTTAATTCATGTAGAATTACTTGAAACATATATTTTGTACAGTTTTATTTTATTTTTATTTATTTTATTTTTATTTATATTTTTTTCCGCCTAATTGCCTTTTTTGAAAAACTAAGCTTTCAATCTCACATGGATCAAATATGCAAATTCTTGCTAGCTTTTATAACTTGGAGTATATGTTTCATACAAGTTGAAATAAGTATATTGTTGTTAGTGTAACATACATTGAAGTGAATGGACACTTCTTTGCATTGGCACACTAACAACAAACTATGAGTTCTCAATTTTTTTTTATTTTTTATTTTTTCCTTTCATAGTTGCTACAATCGACTATATGTAAAGACAGTAAAGTAATAAAATATAGTTTGATTTTCTTTGCGTAACAACCCAAGATGTTGTCACCTTATGTGACTTGGAACTCTAATTAAAGACTTAAGCTGATATAAAGCCAAAGAACAAAATAGTTTATGTTATTTTTGGGTTTTAAATCTTAAGTGAATAAATTAAGCACATTAAAACCAAGAATAAAATAGTGTATAAACATCTCATCTCAATGAAATACACCATGGCTAGGTTGAGTTCATATCACCCGCAAGATAAAATGCTAAGAAAAATTTGATTAGAAAAGTATCGTAATTCGAGGGCAAGAAGCGCTCAACAGTGTTGGCCAAAAGCCGATTGCTGGATGATATACATGCTCCAGTGCACGTCATAAAAACAACGACATACATCATCAGCTTCATTGTTGAAACCAAAAAATCTTTTGACCATTGTTGGATTTTAATGTTTTACTACTACCATTAGATAACATATGGAAGTTAGCTTCAAACCATAATCCCATTGTTACGTTTCTAGTATGTTGTATTTGTTTGAGTGTAAGTGATTCCTTTAATTATCAAGTGTTTGTGAATTTAAATCCCAATTAAGACAAGCTTGTGTAAACTCCGAACATAGTGGCCATATAAATCTTAGGACTTGCTAATCAAAACAAAAGCTATAGAGTATGTGACGATTAGCATACTTATAAGTCGAACCACAATCGTTGTTACCAAGATTAAATATAAGTGTTTAAGCCAAGATTAAATATAAGTGTTTATTTGGATCCTAAGATTAAATATAAGTGTTTAAGCCAAGAATATGGTATCGTATCCTCTACTTACAAGGAAAGACATTTCCATCGTTAAAGAGATAAAACGTTGAGTATTAAATTGAGAATAAGTCATTGTACTAATTACATCAAAGATAGAGTGCTCCAAAATTAAAAAGGACACCTGTATTGATAATTAATTAAGAAGGGACAAAAAATTAAGCTCATATGACGAATAATGATTACGAATGTTATTGTTTAATGAACAACATTAGTTACCACAACCCAACATTATAGTACCAAACTCAACATGTATATAATGATTACGAATGTTATTGTTTAATGAACAACATTAGTTACCACAACCCAGCATTATACTAATTACATCAAAGATAGAGTGCTCCAAAATTAAAAAGGACACCTATATTGATAATTAATTAAGAAGGGACAAAAAGTTAAGCTCATACGACGAATAATGATTACGTATGCGTATGAGTTAGGTAACCAATGATACAATATCAATGTTGTCACATGTTTTCTTTTAAAATTTAAGCTTTTATAATCATCTTATTACTTTTTGGTGTTTTGATATCTTAATAAGTTTTACGATAGCTATGACGTACAACATCACATTCTTGAAACATGTTGATCACACCAGTAATGGTAGATTATTACCTTTCTAAAAAAAACATTTCGGTCGTTAAAGAGATAAAAAATTAAGCTGAGAACTTATATTTATGGCGGATCATGGTTTTTAATGTTATTTTTTGATGAACAACATCAATTACCAAAAACAAGCATTATGCTACCAAACTCAACATGCATATAAAGCCTATATCAGAGTATACAAATAAGCAAATTTTACATCCTTTAATCCATGTAGGCTATAGGATTACTTGAAACGGATAGTTGGTACAGTTTTTTTTTTTTTTTTTTTTTGCCTAATTGCCTGTTTTGAAAACTAAGTTTTCAATCCCACATAGGTCAAAGAAGCAAATTCTTGCTAGCTTATATACCTTAGAGTATATGGTTCATTCTCATGTTGCTACGAATGACTATATTTAAACTAATTAAATATAATTTGTTTTCTTTGTGTCGTAACAACCCAAGATGTTGTCACCTTTTGTGACTAGGAACAATAATTAAAGAGTTAATTAAGCACATATATAAAGCCAAAGAACGAAATAGTTTATGTTATAATCTTAGTTTATGTTAATTAAGCACAGATATAATTTGAAATAAGTATATTGTGGTATTTCTTGGCTATTTAACGCAAAATCTGAAATTCTTACTGATTTTTTAAAGTTTAGTGTCGATATTATAATCTTATGGGTTTCGGTACAATGTGTGGTTAGACCATATGTTAGTCCCCCAAGTGATTATAGGGGTGTTTACGATTGCTTATTTTTTTCATTTATTTGTGCAATTTGTCGTAATAAACAAGTTTGTGGTTGAGCTGCTTATGTTTTAAGTGCTTATTTTGTTGAAGTAAAATTAGTTTTTATAAACTTATACTACGTAATTCGTTATTCAAACAAATTTGGTTGAAACTTTTTACCTTTCACATTTTAGTGTTTGTGGCCGGTGCTTGGCTTTTGCTTATTTCGATAGGTTAAGACTTACGATTATAAGACTTACGATTTATATATGTCTTTTTCTCCAGGATAATACCGACTAACTTAAGCAATTAAATTTTATAAAAGTAAAGTAACCAACTCTTAACTGTTTTACTGTCTCAGTTTTTCAAACAAACTATTCTTGTCCAATTTTACTGTCTCATGTTGGATTTAAAAGAGAGTCATACCAGTACTCATAATTTTTTTCCCCCTTTCTTCAACTTCTTTAACCGGCACATATATTAAGATAAAGTGATTAACTGATTTCATGATTATGGTTTTTTTGTTTGTTTGTTCTTTCAAAATATTAGTAATAGTTTGTTTCATTATCATGTATGAAAGTATGTTTTGACTGCAAGATATCAGTGTTATTCATGGATTTTTTCTTAAATTTCGAGTTATGATATAATCTGGTTCTTGAGACATGTTGAACGATTGAGCCTATAATGCCATGTTACTAATAAGAAATTGAGAATAATGTATCGTACTTATTATTACATTCAAAAAAACCAACTCTTTGATAATTAAAAAGACAAAAAAGTTAAGTTTAGATCTTATATAGGAGTTCATCAAATGTGATGTTATTTTTCAATAAACAACATCAAACACAACAAACTAACAATATAATACAAATCTCAACTTGAATAGAAAATACACACAACAATATATTAATAAGCAAATTTTCCATCTCTGACCTATGTGGGACTATTTGTCTAAATGAAACAAGTTGTTTTTAAAAAAGTCGCCCATATAAAAAAAAATTCTTAGAGCGAACGGTATAATAACGCAGGCAAGCGTTAATGGGTAACGCCCCGGCGTTATTGCCCGTTACCCACACCAAAGGCAGTGTTAAAGCTGTGTTAAACATGGCACGTTAATGTGATAACGTGCGTTAGAGCCAAGGTTTAATAATAAAAAATATATATAAAAAAAAATAACTTTAACCCCTCCCCCCCCTTTTTTTAAACGGCTACTTTGAATTAAAATTAAAATTTAAAAAAATAAAATAAAAAATCAAAACCATTTTTTTTCTACTATAAATACCCAAATAAAACACTGTTTTTTTTCTTCTTCACATTATCATAATTCAAATTCAAGTTTATATATTTCCTCTCACACTTCCATAATTCAAATTCAAGTTCATTCACAATGGATCCGAATCAAATTGATGAATTACCTCAGCAATGATAAGACGTTGATGACGAAACTGACTTCGAATTTATGATGGCCGCGTACGAGTATCAGCAACAGTTGGAACAAGAAGCGTCTCAACCTCGCTTAACTCGTACCCATATATATCGTGAATGTGAGCTTGCAGAAGAACGTTTGCGTAACGACTATTTCACTGAAGGTTGTAAGTATTCGAAGCACAATTTTCGTAGAAGATTTTGTATGAGCCGAAAACTATTTCTGCAAATAGTCGAAAGTTTTGAATCTTATACTTCCGAAAATATTCCAGATCATTTTAACTTCTTTAGCCAATCACCCGATTGTACGGATCGAATGAGTTTAAGTGTTCTATTATCAACTACTTTTCTACTTCTACAGCTTTGAGTATCCACCAGTAATTTACAATAAAATGAAGGAGTTATTGAATGAGAGATCTAAAAATATATCTTTCACCGGTACTAAGAAGTCTATGGTGGTTCTTTGGCACAAAACTATCTTTCATGTATTGTCAGCCATAGTTGAAATGAGGATAAAACAAAGTCAAATTTGAAAAGTATTTAAGTGCTGCGAGATTTGATCACTGGACCTCTTAAATGAGAAGTAAAGATGATAACCAACAAAGCAAGCCATCACCATGTGTTACTTTTACTTTTTATATTATTTAACTATCATTTTGGAACCATAAAACGAGTAGAGTGATAAATCCACTTAAGAAATTTTATAAATGTGAAGTAACCAACTCTTAACTGTTGGCCCCTTCTTTTATAAACAAACTATTCAGGGCAATTTTACTGTCTCAAGTAGGATTTAAAAGAGAGTCATACGAGTACTCATGATTATGGTTTTTTTTGTTTGTTTGTTCTTTCAAAATATTAGTAGTTTATTTCATTGTCTTGTACTCTCGTTGGTTATGACTACAAGCATGAATGGAAGTATGTTTTTGAGCAATAGTAAGATATAACTTATGATCATTATGCAGCCAATGTTACATATCAGTGTTAGTCATGGATTTTTTTTCTTAAATTTTGAGTTTCGATGGTCACCTATTATTTCTTGGTCAGTTTTATGCGAGTTATGACAACATCTTGTTCTTGAGACATGTTGAACAATCGAACTGATAATGCAACCATGTTACTAATAAGAAATTAAGAATAATGTGTAATTACATTGAAAAACCAACTCTTTGATAATTAAAAGGACATAAAGTTAAGTAAAGAACTTATATAGTCGGCTTATTGTTATTTTTCAATAAACAACATCAAATTCAACAAACCAACAATATAATAGAAATCTCAACTTATATAGAATATACACATCACAATATATTAATAAGCAAAATTTTCATTTTTTGACCCATGCGGGACTATTCTTCTACTTGAAACAAGTGGTTTCACGAAAAATGGCTCATATAAAAATTTGTTCCAAAGAAAAACTAAATTATTTCTCAAAACTTAATAATATTTCAAGTGATAGGATAAATATAGGACAAACACAAAACTAGCTAAGCTCGATACAAAGAAACTCTTTCAGTATATAATACGCTAACAGCCCTTGATGTAAGACTGGATTATTTCTCATAACTAAATAATAGTTCAAGTCACGGTATAAATACATGATAAATGATAAACCGGCTAAGCCCAATATAAGAAGGATAAGTATGTGAAAGACTTTAGTCATGTTTTTGTTGGAGACATCAAACGTTACCATTTTATTATTTTATGGTGTTTCCATATCTTTAATAATTTTAACGGTAGTTGCGACAAACCGGCAATGCTACCATGCTAATAAGAAAGTGGGAATAAGTTATCGTACTAATTGCATTAAAAGATAAACCCTTTGATAATCTGAAAGCAAAAAATAGGTTAAGAATTATATGGCTCATTGGTGCTGATTCACGTTGTATTTTACAATAAACAACGCCAAACACTACCAACTAACAATATAACACCAATCCCAACTTGTATAAGAAATATATGCCTAAGTATATTAAGGGTATGTTTGGCGAAATGGGCTGGGGCTAGAGCTGGAGTTAGGGCTGAGGCTGAGACTTATATTATAAGCCGAAATTAAAATTTGTATTTTTATAAAGTTGTTTGGCAAATTGGCTAAGGCTGAGACTTGTTATTGCAAAATTAATAAAAATGACATAATTAAATGAGTTTTTGTATATGTGAGATATTTTTTTTGAGTAAATAAGTAATTTATTCTTCAAAAGCCTCAGACTAAAGTTTTTAGCCGACTTATTTTATAAGCCCTTTCATAAGCCTATGACAAACGATACTTATTTTATTAGCCAGCTTATTTCAAAAGCCCAAGCCTCAATAAACCTCATTTAAGCCCTCGCCAAACATAGCATAACTATCATAATTTTCATCTTTTGACCAATGTGGGACTCCTTGAAGCATGTTTAAGAAAAATGACCCATACAAATATTTGTTCTAAAGACATAACACCTTTGTTGCCAAGATCAAATACTTATTTTGAGACACTCTTTTATTCTTTTCAAGTTATGAATTCTTTGATACCATACTCAAACACGGTTGTATACCGACAATGCATTGGAGTTGGATATCCACCATGGTTAATTCACACTGTTTATCCCCAAGATAAGAGTGACAAATATGTGAAAGACTTGGTGATGTTGTTGTTCGAGACATCGGTGCTTACATCTGGTTTCAGTTTGGTTGACCCGAATACGTTTGAAAACAAGATTCACATAATGTTGAAGCTTGGTTTCATCATTCAATGCGTGGTTTGTTCTAAATAAAAAGAAATAACAACATAGTAGCAAATAAAATCAAAAAGTAGTTTGTAATGTCGTTCCGAAAATGAACTAAGGTTAACAAATGAGTCAAAATAACAACACTTTAACTTTGACTTTGACTAATAACTTTGACTTCAAGTTTTAACTCTAAAACGCTAGATTCATTGACTAACAAATCACATAGCATTCTAAACTCAAGCGAGAACTTATTTTTAAATAAATACATATGACCGTCTTATTATTTTCTTAACTTTTGATATCTTTTATATGTTACTAATTATTAAAAAACAAAATGTTATGAACATTAATGTTATAATACCCCAGATTCACAAACATTGTTTATAAAAGAATTCATTTTGCAATCCAAAAAAGGCTACGGTGCGGCTTGTTGCCCGTTGCCTTCCACCGATATGTAAATCCTATTTTGGTGAAATAAAAAAGGTAGTGAAATATTTAAAAAGAAAACAAAAATGTTAACCTTGTTAGTAATAAGAAATCAATGATATTTTTAGTAAACAACATCAAACAAACACTTCATTGTTTATTAAAAAGTTAGTATAGAACTATATTAGATCCCCCGAAAGCATAATAATATTTTTAGTAAACATTATCAGACAATAGAAGAGTACAATATAATATTAACTCAACTTGTGTATAAATAAATCTGAGAGTTTAATAAAAAGCAAAATTTCAATCTTTTGACCCATGTGGGATTTACTTAAAACAAGTTTTTCATAAAATTGACCTCACACAAAAAGTTGTTTTGATGGCGAAACCAAATTTTTGTGTTTACGTATTGCTTTATTCTTTTTAAGCTATGGATAAATCGATGCCAAACTTAAAACGGTTGTAAGAAATGCACTTGAAGTTGGATATCCACCATGGTTTAACAGTTTATTCTTGATATAAAATGCTGAGAAAAATTTGATTAAAATGATATTGTAATTTGCAGGCAAGAAGCTCGTTTCTGCTACTAAAGTTCTGAAAGTCACGGGCTATTCTTCGATTATTTTATACATAATAATTCTAAGAACAAAAAATGATGTTTAGAATTATATGGTTCATTGATAGTGAATTACGTTGTATATTTTAATAACAACATCAAACACTACCGACTAACAATATAATACCAATCCCAACTTGCATAAGAAATATACGCCGGAATATATTACTAAGCAAAATTTTCATCATTTGACCAATGTGGGACTACTTGAAACATGTTTAAGAAAAATCACCCATAAAAAAT
>OU343222.1:18210308-18445942 GCA_910596185.1 Chrysanthemum makinoi
TCCAAGAAGCAAACTGGCATCACTGGTTCTACCATGGAATCTGAGTTTGTAGCATTGGTTGCTGCTGGTAAAGAACCAGATTGGCTAAGAAACTTGATACATTCCAATATGGCCGAAACCAATAAAACCGATTTCTATCCATTGTGATAGTGCTGCTGTGACAACCCGTACTTTCAGGTCATTTCTCGAAACAATTCATGCTTTACAATTTCAACATTTATCGTAAACTAGGTTTACGTGTTCCAAATTCGCGTAACCTTAGAGGTTTAGCGGCGAATTCCTGATCATATCATCACGAACATTTCATACGGACTAAGTTTAGTCTACATTTCATTAACATCATTTGCATCATATTAGTTCATTCATGACATTTCATTTCACCTTAAACGCGTGAATTTTATATTAAATAAACGTTATCGCGTGAGTTATTATTTTGAATATTCAATCCGTTACTTCCAAAAAATGATCCCGGTATTTTATACTTACATTTAGTTCATAAAAACTATATTTTTAGTTTTTCCTAGTGTTTTAAATTTATTTTGCATATAAATCGTTAAATTTATATTGTTACGACACTTTTCTTAAAAACGACACGATAATTATTATATCACTCAAATTTCACAAGGAATGTATTTTTACAATTTTTATAATATCATTATACTCTATTTTGATCTATTAAAAATTTACTTGTACCTAAAAGCTACCAAAACCTTACAAGTTATTATTATTTACACATTTACTTACACTTTTCTTACAAGTATACAAGTATCATTATACTCTATTTTCAATTGTATAGTTATGTACTCAAGCTCTTTCAATCACTTCATTCATCTCATCTTTTCTCATAAGATAAAAAGCTTTTCTCTCTTTTGTTCCTCCCTCAAGAACCGGCCAAGCATAGGTGTTATCAAGGGATCATCAAAATTTTTCAAGCTCAAGTATATGCAATCTAGATCACACTCTTATTAAGGTTTTGAAATAAAAACCTAGGGTGTTTAGGTTAAACCTTGGTTCTTTGCACCTCATCATAGTAACTTGTAAGCATATCATTTCATTTTACCTCTTTTACTTTCATTTCATATTTATCTCTTCATTTTTGGTGCAAACATGCAAGACTTATGTTAATTTATACCATTTTTACATGATTTTTAGAGTTATATATATAAGGTCATCCTATAATTATCCCCTTGGTATATGTTGGTCTTGATGATGATTAGGAACCCATGACACCCTAAGAAGGTGTATGGTAGGATTAGTATAGCCTTGGAGTTGATTTGAAGGATTGAATAGGTTTAGTACGAGAAAAAACTATTTTCGATAAGTATGTTCTGTCCTTATTTTGTTTTTCTGGAAAATCCGACAGTAGGCACGAAATTTTGGCCTTGATTTTTAGAAAATATACTTTAAAACGAATCCGTGGCCGCTTGAACGGATTAAAACGAAGTTATAACGAAGAAGTTATGAATTTTAAAGTTTTGACTGAAATATATATTTTTCTGAAATTTCAGCATACTATTATTATTTTGTACGAGTTAAAAACGAGTCCTAAGCTTTACAAATTATTTCGACCTGTCAAAAATATATTAGTATACTTTGATACGAAGCTAAGGACGTATAAAACGTAGAAAACGGATTTGAAACGACTAAGATATGCACGTTTTCATAAAAATTGCCGTAACTATTATTTTCTGAAAAACTATAATATTTTTACGAGACAAGTATTACGGTAACTAAAACGTCCATGTTGAGGGCTGTTTTTAACTATGAGGTAAAACTTTTTGGGACGAAATGTCTTCTAATAAAATCGAGATCACCGAGCATATTTTTCAAAACAATCAACCGTTTGTATAGCGGAGTTGTAATAAATTATTTATGGACGTTTAAACTTGGCCGAAACTCATTTTTAACCAACATTTTAGCCAAAATCACCATCTTTAACCCTTATTATCTTTAGGTTCGAGACCTTTATGGCGAAAACTCCTGAACTGAAACTTTTAGATCTTGATACAAACTTTCTAAAACTGTCGAGTTCGTTTCCTAACGATCGACGCACACCATTTTACGACTAGTTTTTCGAAGCCATTTTTGTCAATTTCATGAAATTTCCGCCGACATTGTTTTACGACGAAAAGTGATAATTTCACTATAAATCATTACGAAACCATTGTAGGATGACATTTTGACGTAAATACCTGTAAAGTGATTTTTAATGGTCAAGACGTCAAAAGAGTATTTTTCGACGATAAGTATTATTTTCAAAACTCACCAATGGTATAAATAACATACGAAATGCATGCATAACATTACATCATAACTCATTACATATCATAACATTCATAATAGGTCAAGGTTAAAGTATCACACTACATCTCGGTGTACTCACTTTTGTCATCGCCTCATTTTACCAAGTGAGTTTTCATGACCGCCCACTTTTAATTGTTTTTATACTACTTTTGGGGGAGATACATGCTCAAACTGTTTTCATTTACTTTCACAAGTACTTTAACTTATATGAATTACCGTGAGTTTTCATAGCCCCACTTTTAATTGTTTTTATACTACTTTTGGGGGAGATACATGCTCAAACTGTTTTCATTTACTTTCACAAGTACTTCAACTTATATGAATAACCGTTTTCATAGCCCCACTTTTAATTGTTTTTATACTACTTTTGGGGGAGATACATGCTCAAACTGTTTTCATTTACTTTCACAAGTACTTTAACTTATATGAATTACCGTGAGTTTCCATAGCCCCATTTTCAATTGTTTTAATGTTTTTATTAAACTCTTTGGGGGAGATACATGCTCATCAACTTTTATGACATTCATGATTATTTGAAACTACATGTTTATCCGAACTGAATGTTTAGTCATGCAAAGTAACAGTATTACCATACGTAGTATTTCCATAGTATATTCATTTGACTGATGGTCTTGGTATATTCATTGGACTGATGGTCTTGGTATATTCATTGACTGATGGTCTTGGTATATTCATTGGACTGATGGTCTTGGTATATTCATTTGACTGATGGTCTTGGTATATTCATTTGACTGATGGTCTTGGTATATTCATTTGACTGATGGTCTTGGTATATTCATTTGACTGATGGTCTTGGTATATTCATTTGACTGATGGTCTTGGTATATTCATTGGACTGATGGTCTTGGTATATTCATTGGACTGATGGTCTTGGTATATTCATTGGACTGATGGTCTTGGTATATTCATTGCACTGATGGTCTTGGTACAATCCTGAATCATTGAACATAAACTATATACATTTTGGCATGGGTTGTAAACAACAGGTTGCAAGTTTTGTATGGGCGAACTTGGAATGAGTGGATTTACAATGCCTTTGCTGCATAAACGATTTTTGAAAGGCTTTACATTTCAGCACAAACTCTATGAACTCACTCAACCTTTGTGTTGACACTTTTTAGCATGTTTTATCTCAGGTATCTAAGTCATTCACATCATGGCATGCATTTGGACACATCATGGGGTCGCGGTGACGACGCGTTTCACTTGGATTTTACATACTTTAAAACATCGTTTGAATTGTAACAAACTTATTTCCGCACAAGATGATTTTCATTTGGGACCTACACTTTGTAAACTCTGATTGTTTTATTAAATCAAACGATGTATTTTCCAAACGACACTTTAGGTCGTTCAATATAACTGTGATTGTGATGCTATGACAGTCAGTCCCCAGGAATTCCATTCCGCTGCAAAACAGGTAATTTGGGGGTGTGACAGATTGGCATCAGAGCTTCGGTTATAGAGAACTAGGTTGCATCATTGACCCTAGACTATAACTACATCATCATAGCATCCTATCATTTCATCATAAGTGCATGTTCACTTTGCATGCGATTTATACGTACATTTTTCGAGTTATTCACTTTCATTTCAAAATCGATTGTCACATAGATGCCTTCAAATACCCATCCCATTTTACTCACATCAGAATTTGACATGAAGAATGCCCTGTCATTCCCTATCACAATTTTAACAACGGTTGACTCAACACCAAACATCATATGAGTCGATTAGTCCAAGCATTGCATAGTTACTCCTAAATTATACATAGCCTGATCACCTATGTCTAATTCAGAAAGAATCATGCAATGAAGGGAGTAGTAGGCTTATATGTGTAAGCAAATCTATGACCGAGCCAAATTTTCAAAAGACCCGTTACTCAAACCGATTTAGCCTAATCTCATGACAGTTCTTGTTTGATGAGTTGTGAGATTAAGTAAAAATCTGTTACCTAAAAGTTGAAGGTTTTGCTCGAGAATGGGAAAGTTTGCCACATCAAACCCTAAACCGTAGAGACCAACACGAACTGAATTCCTTTTTGGATGGGCGAATGTGACAACCCGTACTTTCAGGTCATTTCTCGAAACAATTCATGCTTTACAATTTCAACATTTATCGTAAACTAGGTTTACGTGTTCCAAATTCGCGTAACCTTAATGGTTTAGCGGCGAATTCCTGATCATATCATCACGAACATTTCATACGGACTAAGTTTAGTCTACATTTCATTAACATCATTTGCATCATATTAGTTCATTCATGACATTTCATTTCACCTTAAACGCGTGAATTTTATATTAAATAAACGTTATCGCGTGAGTTATTATTTTGAATATTCAATCCGTTACTTCCAAAAAATGATCCCGATGTATTTTTATACTTACATTTAGTTATAAAAACTATATTTTTAGTTTACCTAGTGTTTTAAATTTATTTTGTATATAAATCGTTAAATTTATATTGTTACGACACTTTTCTTAAAAACGACACGATAATTATTATATCACTCAAATTTCACAAGGAATGTATTTTTACAATTTTTATAATATCATTATACTCTATTTTGATCTATTAAAAATTTACTTGTACCTAAAAGCTACCAAAACCTTACAAGTTATTATTATTTACACATTTACTTACACTTTTCTTACAAGTATACAAGTATATACATAATGTATAAAAAAAAAAAAAAAAAAAAGATATATTGAGAAACATGATCCCCCAAATCCGGCCCTAAGGGGAGGGTACATTAAATGGTTGGTAAAGATTAATCAATTGTAAGTTATGTACTCGCTCTTTCAATCACTTCATTCATCTCATCTTTTCTCATAAGATAAAAAGCTTTTCTCTCTTTTGTTCCTCCCTCAAGAACCGGCCAAGCATAGGTGTTATCAAGGGATCATCAAAAATTTTCAAGCTCAAGTATATGCAATCTAGATCACACTCTTATTAAGGTTTTGAAATAAAAACCTAGGGTGTTTAGGTTAAACCTTGGTTCTTTGCACCTCATCATAGTAACTTGTAAGCATATCATTTCATTTTACCTCTTTTACTTTCATTTCATATTTATCTCTTCATTTTTGGTGCAAACATGCAAGACTTATGTTAATTTATACCATTTTTACATGATTTTTAGAGTTATATATATAAGGTCATCCTATAATTATCCCCTTGGTATATGTTGGTCTTGATGATGATTAGGAACCCATGACACCCTAAGAAGGTGTATGGTAGGATTAGTATAGCTTTGGAGTTGATTTGAAGGGATTGGAATAGGTTTAGTACGAGAAAAACTATTTTCGATAAGTATAAAAAGTGTTCTGTCCTTATTTTATTTTTCTGGAAAATCCGACAGTAGGCCCGAAATTTTGGCCTTGATATTTAGAAAATATACTTTAAAACGAACCGCGGGCTTGAACGGATTAAAACCGAGTTATAACGAAGAAGTTATGAATTTTTAAAGTTTGACGACGAAATATATATTTTTCTGAAATTTCAGCATACTATTATTATTTTGTACGAGTTAAAAACGAGTCCTAAGCTTTACAAATTATTTCGACCTGTCAAAAATATATTAGTATACTTTGATACGAAGCTAAGGACGATAATAACGTAGAAAACGGATTTGAAACGACTAAGATATGCACGTTTTCATAAAATTGCCGTAACTATTATTTTCTGAAAAACTATAATATTTTTACGAGACAAGTATTACGGTAACTAAAACGTCCATGTTGAGGGCTGTTTTTAACTATGAGGTAAAACTTTTTGGGACGAAATGTCTTCTAATAAAATCGAGATCACCGAGCATATTTTTCAAAACAATCAACCGTTTGTATAGCGGAGTTGTAATAAATTATTTATGGACGTTTAAACTTGGCCGAAACTCATTTTTAACCAACATTTTAGCCAAAATCACCATCTTTAACCCTTATTATCTTTAGGTTCGAGACCTTTATGGCGAAAACTCCTGAACTGAAACTTTTAGATCTTGATACAAACTTTCTAAAACTGTCGAGTTCGTTTCCTAACGATCGACGCACACCATTTTACGACTAGTTTTTCGAAGCCATTTTTGTCAATTTCATGAAATTTCCGCCGACATTGTTTTACGACGAAAAGTGATAATTTCACTATAAATCATTACGAAACCATTGTAGGATGACATTTTGACGTAAATACTTGTAAAGTGATTTTTGAATGGTCAAGACGTCAAAAGAGTATTTTTCGACGATAAATATTATTTTCAAAACTCACAAATGGTATAAATAACATACGAAATGCATGCATAACATTACATCATAACTCATTACATATCATAACATTCATAATAGGTCAAGGTTAAAGTATCACACTACATCTCGGTGTACTCACTTTTGTCATCGCCTCATTTTACCAAGTGAGTTTTCATAGCCCCACTTTTAATTGTTTTTATACTACTTTTGGGGGAGATACATGCTCAAACTGTTTTCATTTACTTTCACAAGTACTTTAACTTATATGAATTACCGTGAGTTTTCATAGCCCCACTTTTAACTGTTTTTATACTACTTTTGGGGGAGATACATGCTCAAACTGTTTTCATTTACTTTCACAAGTACTTTAACTTATATGAATTACCGTGAGTTTTCATAGCCCCACTTTTAATTGTTTTTATACTACTTTTGGGGGAGATACATGCTCAAACTGTTTTCATTTACTTTCACAAGTACTTTAACTTATATGAATTACCGTGAGTTCCATAGCCCCATTTTCAATTGTTTTAATGTTTTTATTAAACTCTTTGGGGGAGATACATGCTCATCAACTTTTATGACATTCATGATTATTTGAAACTACATGTTTATCCGAACTGAATGTTTAGTCATGCAAAGTAACAGTATTACCATACGTAGTATTTCCATAGTATATTCATTTGACTGATGGTCTTGGTATATTCATTGGACTGATGGTCTTGGTATATTCATTTGACTGATGGTCTTGGTATATTCATTTGACTGATGGTCTTGGTATATTCATTTGACTGATGGTCTTGGTATATTCATTTGACTGATGGTCTTGGTATATTCATTTGACTGATGGTCTTGGTATATTCATTTGACTGATGGCTTGGTATATTCATTGGACTGATGGTCTTGGTATATTCATTGGACTGATGGTCTTGGTATATTCATTGCACTGATGGTCTTGGTACAATCCTGAATCATTGAACATAAACTATATACATTTTGGCAGTGGGTTGTAAACACACAGGTTGCAAGTTTTGTATGGGCGGAACTTGGAACTGAGTGGATTTACAATGCCTTTGCTGCATAAACGATTTTGAAAGGCTTTACATTTCAACACAAACTCTATGAACTCACTCAACCTTTGTGTTGACACTTTTTAGCATGTTTTATCTCAGGTATCTAAGTCATTCACATCATGGCATGCATTTGGACACATCATGGGGTCGCGGTGACGACGCGTTTCACTTGGATTTTACATACTTTAAAACATCGTTTGAATTGTAACAAACTTATTTCCGCACAAGATGATTTTCATTTGGGACCTACACTTTGTAAACTCTGATTGTTTTATTAAATCAAATGATGTATTTTCCAAACGACACTTTAGGTCGTTCAATATAACTGTGATTGTGATGCTATGACAGTCAGTCCCCAGGAATTCCATTCCGCTGCAAAACAGGTAATTTGGGGGTGTGACAGCTGCCACATTGGCTAAATCATATATTCAAATCTCTAATGGCAAGTCTAGACACTTAGGTGTTAGACACAGTATGATTATGGAGTTAATCATGAATGGTGTAATTTTTATTGAGTTCATTCGGTCACAGCATAATTTAGCAGACCACTTGAGGAAGAGTTTGGCTAGGGACTTAGTAATTAAGTCTATAATAGGGACGGGATTGAAGTCCATATAAATCTACTACCTATGAGATACCTAATACCATTCTAATACAACATTAGAAGCTGAATTCAATGTAGAAAGCTCATAGTTAGAGATTGGAACACGTGTATTTATCTTCCCGAGGTATGTGTTCAGACCTGCAAGAGATGGTTAGGTTGAAGTTTACCTTCTTAACGACTCTTTTGAAAAATTGCAAATGCAGGTGCAAGATTAAAAGAATCACCTATGTGAACATGAAGTTTTGCCGCTTCAAAAAGCTTGGACTTGGCTTCCTGTATCTTCATCAACGGATTGGGATACATGGCTTGTAATAGTGTCAAGTAACGAATATTAGAGTGTTGTAGAAACTTATGTGTATAGTATCTTCAGGTATTCAAATGGATTGATGGGTTCAATAGTTACGACACCCCGATTTTCGAATATTTGGAATGTGTATTATACTAAGGTGAAAATTCAATCGCAAGACATTTTGATTTATGCATTTGTTTTTTTCGTTATGTTTTTTTTTTCATACTTGTATATATTATCATATATATATATATATATATATATATATATATATATATATATATATATATATATATTGGTAAATCAAGAATTACACTTAAATGGGGAAGGGGGGGGGGATTTGTTGGTGATTTTAGTGTCATCAACTATTTTAGGTAATTTTGATTTACTAGAGACCATTGGGATTCATATCATACTCGGTTGCGTTTGAGATGATATGTTTCTACCACGACAAAAACACATGGGTTAAGGAGTTGTGTCATTGTTGGGTCTGCAGGAAATGGGTCTCTTTTAGATAATAAAAGAGTCTATTTTAGGGTCTGCAGGAAATGGTATTTTTGAAGTATAAAAGGGTCCGTTTTAGAGTCTGCAGGAAAATGGGTCATTTTTAGAATATAAAAGGGTCGATTTTAGGTCTGTAGTTACCAGTTTTCCTAGAAAACCCAACCAACTTGTCAGTTGGTGAACCATTGTGTCTTTTGGTGCTTTAACCGTTTTTAACTATTATTAACCACCAAATTAACTGACAAGATGTTTGCTATATATAACAAACATATCTGGTCTTTGGGAGTAGAAAAAGAGAGATACAAAAACGCACATACAATTCCTCTCTTGTTCTTGCTTTGTGATCTTGTACCTAAACACAAAGTGTTTCTCTTCTAGAATTATCCCGATAGAGATTTCGTGCAACCCAGACATATATAAGGTCAAAATACTTTATACGATTAGTGAACTCAACACGATTCTAATAAGATATCCAGGATCATCACACACAATAAACGAATTTCGACCAAGCTTCACTCTCTTCTTTACTGCATGCATACATGGTGGTGGTGACAAGAAAGAAAATAAAATTCATACTCAACAATTTTGTATCATTGTGTTTTTTTATTTCAATTGCTTTCAAATTTCACAATTGCATATGAATACTAACACTTGGATTATAAAAGTATCATTTTCATAATAATATAATTTAGAAATCTTTTATGGTCTATGGTTTCATCTAGAAAACGTGTATCACTTGAGTTGTGGAATTCTACAAGTCTATTTGTTCATATTGTATAGGCTCTACACTTTGATTTGTCATAAAAGTATAGTTTTAGACCGTAGTGGACCCAATCACAAACTAAAGGTGGTTTCCTATTCTACAACAATAACACACATGATTTCCTCAGACGGGGTATCGGGATGTTGAATATTGACAAATTTTACCCCTATCTCATGATAAACTCGAAAGGTGGTTCCCAATTCTATTAAACCAAAAAAAAAATATATACTTGTCGATTAGTCAAGTGATCAATGTGTTGGGTAAGGTTAGGTCTCAACGAATCCATTTAAACATTCTTTCACAATGAATTCAAGCATCATGCATATATCTTAATTCACAGTAAGTCTTAGTGCGTGTAATCTATACTACTTTATAATACATTTGAGACATGCTATTAATAAAAAGCTTAAAAATTCAGATCCAACACTTACTAATAATGGAAAGAATTATATTAATTTTTGCTATTAAATCAAAAGTATAAAGTCTATTAAATCAATACATCGGTTTTTAAATACAAACGTTAGATATATTACAAGTCCATTTACAGCCCATTATAAGTAACTGCCCATTTATACCCCATTCACCACCATATGAAACCGCTTTTTCTCTTTTCTTTAATTATTCCCTCCAGCCATCCAATTACACCATCAAAATTGTTTCTTTCATCTATCAAAATACCCACCGACTGCCGCCATCATAACCTCCATTGTTGTCGCCGCTTTCTGAAATTGCCACACTATCGAAGTTGTTGGGTGGTTTCGCTGGCTGGTTATGTGAACAAAATGGTGGTGGTTTCGATGGTTAAGGTGTATTTGTTAGTTATTTCTATGGGTTTGAGAAAGAGATAGAAGGGGCTTTGTGACTGTGTTATCTTTGTGCTCCTTACCACTCTCAACCGACACAATCACCACCTTTGTCACCTCCTCTCCCGCCACCATCAGCTGCAACCACGACGAGTTCTTTGTGACAGTGCTTTTAGCCGGTATCCATCCAACGGAACTGGATTTCTTTTTGTTTGAGGGTCATTTCTTATAGATCTTATTTTCTTATGCGTTTTTTTAGGTTTTAAATAATGATTTCTTTTTGTTATATTTACTTTAGATCCCTTTTAGGCTGATTTTGTTTCTGGTATGGTGTTTGTGTTCGACACTGGATGGTTATGGTGTTGTTTTGTGGTTACTGGTTATACTAACACCAGTGAAATTATATGAGTCAAATTGTCATACATCTTTCGAGTTATATGATTTTTCAGTTTTTTGGTTATAAAAGGGTTGTGACTTCACATGAAGATTTACCTTTCCATCACAATCTCGCCAAGTTCCCACATTATGTAAATTGTAACTTCAAGTGTTCCTTTAACTAGATGGCACTAACTTAATTTTAAAAGGGTACTAGTTTTGATTTATGGTGTCAAATCAAATATGTACAAAGATGTCATGCATTCATTTTATAGCATAAACTTAATAAAAAAACTTTTTATTAACCAATTCGTAAAGATCAAATTATCAAAGTTTTGATTGATGTATTGGTTTCGCCAATCAAAGAATTTACCTTTAATTATCTTCCATTATATCGTACTTTTTCATAAGTCTAAAGACTTAGTGTTTCGGATAATTACCACAAAAGTGGCGCATGGAATTAAAGCTAATTCGCCCTAAGATGTTTTTGTACATAAAATAGCCTACTTGGTAACTCCAATTTGACGCACAAAGAAGCGACGAATTTGGTCAGCGCGAGCAATTAACCTCCTTCTTTCGGGTCACAATTTAATGCGCTCCCCTACTTATACCCCTATTATAGTTTGTCAAAATTGGATGCGCCGTTCTCACTATTTGTACCAAAACTCATCAATCAATTAAACTTAAAGAAAAATTAACTCTTCAAAAACAAATCAAATATCACCATTGTTTAGTCAAATTTATTTTTCTATTCAAGAAAATTACCCTTTGCTTAAAACTTGTCAAACATAATAAACAAACAAGTAACAATAAAAAATAAATAACTAAAACAATGCGCACATAACTAACAATTAATATGCGTAAACAAGTAGCCACATGCAACTTATTTGATAAAACCTATAAATAATCAATATCTAGGTTAATTAATGCACAATTGAAAGTGAGCCACATACATCGACGAATCGATTGCGTAGGCCATAATTAAAAGTATACCAAATCGCACATAATTGATTCATTAATGTATATTGGAGTCCTTCCCAATTCAAGATTTATCAAAACATACATGTGATAAAATAACTTAACAATTAAAAAAATTCAAGTAACACTTTATTCTAGCAAGTCAAAAGATCGCATACAATTCCATATCACATAACACTTTATTCATGAATTTATCACGTAAGAAATATATTAACTCTAGGTTTCGATATCGATAACATAATTACAATAAACCCTAAAATTTTTAAAGAAATCGACTAAATTTTTTTTTAAGAATCGACCTAAAAAAAATTTAGGGGTCGACAATTTAAAAAAAAAAATATAAACCAATTAGGGCAAAAGCCCTAACATAATCATAACCAAACCCCTAGAACAATCATATCAAACAACATACAATCTTCATTTTTTTCGTGTTTAGTAATTAATTACACATTAAACAAGACTCGTGATGGCACTGTTGGAATTATATAAATGACAATCATATATAAAACACATAAAACATCAAAGAAACATGCGAAAGCGTATAGGAACGAATTAATGAATGACTAATTAACATAAACATAAACGTATGCGTACCTTTTTCGATTCAATAATCAATTCCCAAACTAGCAAGTGATGAACCCTATTTAGGGTTTATAGGATTATATGAATTACCCCTTACCGATTTTGTAATTCAATCCAAGATACTAACAAAAGTATGTTAGTACCACGTTCTTGTACACACGTACTAAATCAAATTAAAGTAATGCTAGTTTTAAGAACACAAAACAATTTTGTTTTGGAAAAACAATGGATCGACACCCTTAGGGGTTGGACGATCGTTTAGAACACAAAAACACACAAACAAGTTTTAGGTTTTTGATTAGGAGTACAAGAGATGGAATATCAAGACCCTAGGCCTTGTATTTATACCCAATATAACTTGGTGACCAAGTTAGACAAGGATTGGGCTTGGGGAACCCTTGGCCGATCGGTTTGCATATCCCAAGGGGTTTCCGGAACCTTCCCAATCTCTATTTCATTATTTAGTCCTTCCATTTAACATTTAACGATCGTTAGTCCATTACACTTAATTAACTTAACGTCCGTTATATATTTTGTGTAAATAATAAATAAATATAACATTTTATATTTAATTATTAACTTTAATTCTCATACGTAAAGTGTGCAATCCCATGGTCTCGAGTTCGATCCTAACTCATGACTACTAATTTATATCCATAAAACTAATAGTTTCCCCACTTTGTGAACCTCCATAACTGTTCGTTTACTGTCTTTAATCTATTCAATTAAGCTTTTACAGCACAGATGGTTATAAGTGCACACTTCATACCTTCATGTTTTGGAACATGGGTTAAATTGGTAAGATTGTGTTAAGGGCTAATTCTGAAACTAGCCCGTCCGCCAGGGGCGGAGCTAGAAAGTTTTTGTCGAGGGGGCAAAATATGATAATTTTTAGAAACTACACTAAAATTGGTTCGTTTGGGGGGGGGGGGTGCAAATTACAAAAAAGGTCGGAAAATTTTGAAAATTTACACTACAATTTTTTTCGTTGGGGGGTCACATGACCACCTGGACCCCCCTTTATCTCCGCCTCTGCCTTCCGCTCAACTTGTCAACCTTTTCTAGACCTAAAAAAGTGCTCTTCTCAAACAAAATCGAGCGACTTGCGACTTTTTTACTTTTGATAAGAAACTGATAAGTGTCACCAAAAAGTAACTGCTCCTTCTTCTTTTTTTGTCATGTGTAATTAGGTACTTTGTTCAGTACCTTTTTGTGTACTTTTCGAGCTACCTATGTTAAGCGACTTTTTTGTATTTGAAGCGACCTTCTATTTTGTCATTTTCTATAAAAAAAGTCAAACTTAAAAAATATTATTTTTTCTTTTTGTCCCCTCTAATAGTTAACCGATCTAAGCGAATTACGACTATGTACATTAAGCGACTTTTTTCACTGCTCCCTTTGTACTTATTTTTTGAAAAAGTATTATCTTTAAAATACTTTTACAAATCCAACAATTCATTTACTATTTAACATCAGTAAGCACATCGACATTTACTCATGATTTATCGATCAATCAAACTATTGCCTTCAAGGCCTCAACCTCAACAACTATGTCCGATTGTTTGGAATTTTCTTCTGGTGCAGCTACATGTACCTCTCGATCTGGTGCACCTAAATGTACCTCTGGATTTTGTACACCTACATGTACCTACGAAGCAAGGTATTTAAATTACTTTCAATGTTGTGGCGAAAAGAGAATTCTCTATGTGTTTAATATGAGGTAAATATTAATGAAATTTATATTTTACCTCAACAACAGAGTAAGGTCTTTCAATAGTGGCATCATCCGCATGTACTTGTCTTTCTCTACGATCCAACTCTCTAAAATAAGCATTACTAGCTATAAACCATGGTTGCAACATCTCTGCATTGTTTGGAACAATGTCCAATACTGGATTTGAACCCCTGGTAACAAACTATTATAAGGTCAAAAACAAATATAAAGAAATGGTAACTTAATTGACAAATAAAAAAATGGAGATGCTTACGAGCCCAAACAATTTATTATAATCACGTTTTGAGAATGTAGTATCCTTTGTCCATGCAAGAGCATGTGGGATCTTACTCGGGTTTTTCTTCCACCATGAATTGATGTTGGGGTAACTCTCGAGAATCTATATTTAACATGAAAGAAAACAATCAAACTAATGTGATTCCTAGTCATTTACAATTCTAGGTAACCTATGACTTCATGTGGAAAGTTCCTAACATACGACATGACAAGAATTACAAAAAGTTTTTTCCAAAATCGTTAACAAAAGATGATATGGTCATAAAATGCGTAAAAACTAACCTTAAAAGCCTAGATAAAACCAGATAGATTATATGTGGCACTTTTACCTAGGCTTATTTCTTGCTTCTTCTTGTAACACGATGCATAATGCCTAGGAACCACATTGACTAAATTGGCGTAGAAACGTCTCCAGAAGAACTCACCCATGGATTAGGAACGTTGTACCGAACCCCACGACCAATAAATACAACCTCGGCCACTATCAAATGGCAAACTCTAACCGCACCCTCATTTGATAATGCAGAAAACAATGTATCATTTTCAAACCATTTTAAAAGCTCGTCCCCTTTTACAGTAACCTTTCTTTGTAAATTTTTATCAGGAAAGACACGCAAACCAAAAGGGCAATGATCACTTTCTATAGGGTCAGGCAAAGCATCAAAAAGAAAACCCGTCATCAATAAAAACTCTTGACGACCAAATTGCAAAAGATTATTACCAATTATGTAGGTAATGAGGGGGGAGGGGAATAGTCAAGCAATTTTGGGACATGTTGTAAAACGAAATATAACATATGATATCATTTACATGACATGGAATATCTAACCATGGCCCAAAAATAATTTCTCTAAACAAGCTAATTCGATTTTGATTCCTTCCCAACTTACCTTTAATCTTTCCAAGCAAATACACCTTAGAACACACAGTTATCTTAGCATAAAAAAATCGGCTTAGATTTTCCATTTAGGGTTTTACTAATTAAAAATGGCAAGTAATTCAAGTTGGCATAAATTATCTGGGTTTAATGGATTAACCACGGTTTGATTTTGTGTTTGGTAATAACCAGAGAAGATGAAAGAATTTTGTGTTAGGGTTTACAACAATTAAGGTAGTGGTTTGATTTTGATTTTCGGTTTCATTTGAGTAGTGTGTTGGTAAGTGAAGATGAAAGAAGCTGGAGTGGTGTGTTTTGGGGTAGTTTGATTGTATGTGTGTGTGTGTTTTGGGGTAGTTAATTCAGTGTGTGTGTGTTTTTTTTAAATTATTTTGGGGTATATAAAATAAATTATTTTAAAAAGTAATAATATTTTTTTAAAAAAAAGTACACATGTAACAGTACTTTGAAAAGTGAAAAAACCGCTTAATGTAAATAGCCGTAATTTGCTTAAGTCGCTTAACTATTGTAAGGGACAAAAAGAATTAAATAATATTTTTTTAAGTTTGATTTTTTTTACATAGAAAATACAAAATAGAATGTCGTTCCAAATACAAAAAAGTCGCTTAACATAGGTCGCTCGAAAAGTACATAAAAAAGTACCGAACAAAGTACCTTACATATGACAAAAAAAAAAAAAAAAAAAAAGGTGCATGAACTTTTTTGTGACACTTGACATCTTCTTATTAAAAGTAAAAGAGTCGCAAGTCACTCGGTATAGTTTGAGAAGAGCACTTTTCTAGGTCTAGAAAGGTTTACAAGTTGAGCGAAAGGTCTAGTTTCTGAATTAGCCTTTGCGTTAATGGTCATGATATATATAATTTTTTTTTCAAAGTTTTCAAAAGTATGATTGATGAAGCACTCTTTAGGAGCTTAGGGGGTGTTTAAATTGGCTTATATAAAGGGCTTTGGTTGTTTACAAAGAAAAAAAAAGGCTTATGTTTTATCAAAACACACTTGTTCAAATAGTGTTTAGATTAGCTTATGTAGTTTCAAATTACAATATTAGCAAAATGACTAAAGATGACAACACTAGAAATAATTACAATATTAGCAAAATGACAACACTAAAGACATTTTGTTTGCAAACAAAAGTTACAACAAAGAGTGGAACAAAAACACAAAAAAGCAGTTGCGAAGAAGAAAAGCCACAATACATCCAACCTGTCCACTAATCCAAACCACATCATTTCATTCATCTTTTATTTTCTTTCTTTATACAGTAGTATTAGTTTAAAAGATACGTGTTATTGAGAAGTATATTTTAGTGGAAAAAATGATTAGTTGCAACGATAAAACAACTATATAGTAAAAGTGACCAGACGATAATTTACAAGGAAGCTCGCTCATATGTTGAAAAAGTAATTATAATGACAATGTCGGAGTAAGTCTTTAAAGCAATTTCTAAGATGGTGTGAAATAAATTGATAAGTTTATTTTGTGTCTTTTGGGTGAAATAGATTATATTACTTTGACTGAATAAGTAATTTCTGTTGGAAATGTATATATTTACAAACGGTGAATGTCCGGATTCGAACTCGTGACCACGGGATTGCACACATTAGCGAATGAGAATTAAAGTTAATAATTAATGTTTATGTTTACGATTAATTATTACACATTAAGTCCGGTTAACGATCGTTAAGTATTTAACGGAAAATGACTAACGACCGTTAAATGAAAAGAGAAAGGACTAGAAATGAAAAACTTGGAAAAGTTATGGGTTTGGCTTTGGGCTTTCTATTGTGCCGGCCATAGCCTTTCCAAGGCCTAATTCCCTAACTTGTTTCTGTTTACCTACTAGATATATTAGGAGGGTAGGTTCTAGGGTTTCAAACACTTGTGCATTGAATTAACCCTAGATCTCTCATCTCCTCTCTCTAGTCCATATTTCGGCCGAGCACCCCTAGTAAGGGAGTTTGGTTTCGTTTTGCTTAAACGAGGACTTGTGTTAGATCTAGCAATTGCTTGATTCGTTGGTTAATTCGTGTGTACAAGAACGTGGTTGTAAGACATTATTCTTACACCAATAAGTACTTCTTTGATTTGCTTTGCTCGAGTTGGTTTTGTTGCTCGAGGGATTTGATATTCGCAAGAGGTACGTTACGCATACTTTCAGTTAATTAATTTATTTGTTATGATCTTAAGTCTTCCGCTGTGTACTCTTGATGTTTACTTGTTTATTGTATGTTATATATTTTATAAACTCAACAGTGGCATCACGAGCCAGGTTTAACAAGTAATTAATTACTGAAACACATAAATAAAATAAACATGTTGTGTTATTATTTGTATGTGTAGATCTAGGGTTTGCAAAACCTAAACCCTAATTTTTTAGGGGGGCGTTTATTTTGGTGCCCTAATTAGGTTTTGTAAACTATTGTTTTAATTGGATTAGAAACCCTAAGATGCATGCAACTTTATGTGTATATGCGTAACTTTGATTAAATTGCATTAATTGTTGTTGTATTTTTATGTCCATGATAATTATCTGCATGTTTTATCATGGATCTGCTTTTATTGTATGTCTTTCTTGTTTAAGTGATATACACTAAATTATGATAGATCTAAAATTGGGAAGACCTCAATAATTATTAATTTAATCAATTATGTGCTATGTGGTATGTATTTAATTTTGACTTGCGCAATCGATGAATCGATGCATGTGGTTCACCTTGAACATAGATGAAAACGGTGTCTTAATTAAATATATGCATATTGTCAAATCTAGAATTGGTTATTAATAGGATTTATCAAAACCGTTTGCATGTGGCTATTTGATATGCATGACTTTTATTTGTTATGCATTCATTGTTTATTTGTTTTTTTTATAAATACTTGCTTGTTTGTTATGTGTAACAAGGGTATTTTACAAGAAAAATAAACTGACCTAAACAAGGGTGAAACATGTATTTTTAAGAATAGTAATCATAATCGTTTAATTGATTGATGACTTTGGTACAAATGGTCTGAACGGCTCACCCATGAGAATGAACTAATACAAGGGGTTTAAAGAAGTGCGCACAGTCACACTGAAGGATGTCTAAGGTTGTGCTTTAGCGCTGCCTGGCCCTTCCGCCTGTAAGTTCGAGTGGAGCTACTTAGTAAGCCATTAAATGTGCAAGCTCATCTTAAGGGCGAAATAGTTTTAATCCATGCGCCACTTGGTGGTAATTATCCGAAACACTAAGTGTTTACACTTATGCAAAAGTACGGTATAATGGATGATAATTAACACTAAATTCCTTGATTGGTGAACCCACTACCTCAATTAAAGTTTGATGATGAAAAGCTTATACATTAAAACAAGATATAAATGTTTTAATATAAACTATGCTACAAAGATGAATGCATGACATCTTTGTACATATTTGATTTAACATCAAAACTATTACCCTTTAATTTAAGTTATATGCCATCCAACGAAACGGAAACACCTAAGATTACTTTTATTTGCGTGAGATCGTGACTTAGATCGTAATCAAAGGGTAAAATGTCCACGTGTCGTGAGAGCGGGCATTGACGATTTTGCAGTTCTCTTAAGACAACTTAATTGAGTTTTGTAGTGAGAACTGGCAACTCAAGGCATAAGATGGGATAAAACATATTTACATGGCAATTGATATTGGCTATATGTAAATCCCATAAATCTAGGAATTGCAATTGAATTGGCAATTGAGCAATAGCTCTACCATTTTGTATAAGGTTCATTACTAGCAGATCAACTGACGTGATGAAATTATGACAATTTTGATCCTAGTTTTCAATAATAATTAATTGGTTATATGAATATGAACCTTGGGAATTTAATTGTTTATTGTTAATTATCGAAAATACTAAAATTGAATTTTGTAATTCTTTTGAATGTATAAATGCAACATTTAACCGCAAACGTGGTTTAGTCTTTGATTAGTAAATTGATCCATTCTAGCATTCAAACAAATGTTTGATCGAGAATAATTTACTGATAAGACAAACGAAGTCTCTTTTCCATGAGAGAAGCATGAGACTCAATCCTATTCCTTTTCATGAATGAGAAAGGTATAATAGGAACATTTGAATTGTCTAAATTCTAATGTAACTCTTAGCAATGAATTGCACATCTTATTTTCCATAAAGATTTCATTACCCTCATTTGGTGAATGAATCCTTTGTAACAACCTGAATGTTGGTTAACTGGAAAACATGTATATGAGTTACTAGATTAGAAGCTAGACTAATACAATAAAATTGGTAAAAGGCAAACTAGCATATTTTTATCTAGTTGTTTTGCTTTAGCCTTTAAAGGTACTACATACCAGTATGGGATGGTAGGCCTGTTGAGGAAGAAATTGCATACCCAATTTTTCAAGTTAATAACATTGATGGATAACCTATCATTCATATAGTAGAATACACCTTTAGTACCTTAGTAATGATTACGTATGGTTCTTCAAAGGTGTAGGAAAGTAAAAAGCAAGCAAGTTGTTTTCACTGGTTATGCAACACTTACAATGTTGTCTGATTCAGTGGGAGCATTTGTGTTGCACATGAATAAGAAGTTTTTTTAATGATTTCTAATTCAGTGGAAGCTACAAGCCTTATTTCCTGTGTAGTAACCCATATTATCTTCAAAGATAATTACTTTCCAATTGTAGACACTTATGTTTTTAAGGATAGTCGTGTACGTTTCCTTACTAAAAAATATAGTTCTACATCTACTAGTTATATCTATGACACAAATCATATTAATCAAATAAACGAACGTGTATCGTGTTGTTTATATGCTACATGATGTTGTTTCATGCACAAGTGGGAGAAATCTTATTGTGTGCAAGGTACAACACATATTAATATGATTTAAAAGAATTCTTTTGACTGTAAAGTAAGAGAATAACGTTCTAATAGGAAGTATACATTTATATATGTATGATTGCCCTATTAAGAACATGTGTCAAGATGATAACAAAGACTACTTTATTTTAAATATTTATGTCATTCAATATTTAAGAAACACTTGTAGTTACAATTTATGTTACGTGAGAACGTGAACTAGATTGTAGCCCAAGGTAAAATATCCATGCGTGTGTGAGAACGAGCATGGATGATTTTGCGCTTACGTTGAACATTTCATGGAATGACATAATTAAATGAAGTAATCTAATACTACCTTGAATTTAAGTATTCGTTGAATGACTTAAATATATGTAGTAAATATTAACTTGAAATATTATTGAAACTGAGGTGGTGTTCATAATTACTTTAATTATAAATGTTTATGATTTTGTAAAGTCACAAACATGAAGTCTTTTAAAGACTTATAATATAAAGTAAGACGTTAACTTGCTATGTTTTAAGACATATGCATGAAGTCAATGAGTTGATCAATGACTTATAACGTATAGTGGGATTATAACTAATATCTCTTTTGACTTGGTCAAAATATTTGTGTTATAATACATGCAATTGACTTGGTAATTCTATTGTACCATTAAAGTTTTACTTCGTTGGTAAATAGGATAAACCAAAGAGTAGATGGTTATCTAAAATATTGTTAGATTTTCTTACAATATTAATTCTAAGGAAATACCATAGTTTTATGGTATGTTCTGTTGGAAGAATCAAAATCTTTTGGCATTATTTGATTCAAGATAACTATAGTTTCTTCCAAAGTTATCAAGGTTAGTAGATTGAGTATAGATTGAATATACTAATAAGACTCCAACCTAGAAGATTAATAAGACACCATTTGTTTATGGAATGTGATGAATCACATTAAGTCTTATAAATGAAGTTCTGAATTTGTTAAACTACTTATAGAGTGAGTTGTAACAAACTAATGTCAAGAACTGTCAATGTTTTTGTAATATCCCAAAAGAGAACAATGTATTGTTGCTTTACTTGCTAAACTATTTAAAGGTAATCTTTAAATTGTTAAAGGCAAGTGAGAGTTTTTGTTTAGATTGAAAGATTGAATTACAAAATACATAATCTTCTAAAATGCACTAGCAAATATCATGATGAGGCTAAACATGTAAATGATAGACCTCAATATGATGGAATTGTCATTCATAGATCCGTAAGGATATCTCAGATATTTAATATGCTGAGGAATATGAGTTGTAGGATCATGGTAAGCTGTTAATCATAATGATAAAATTACCAAATGTTGAATTGTGGAAAATCAATCATACTATGAATGTAGAGATGCTGTCCATAAAGATAAATCAAGTATCTAAATTTATCTTAATAATGAAAATGAGTTTCTTCAAAGGATGGAAACCCTAGTGGTTTAAATCTTTGTGTAGAAATCATATGGACAATATTGTACACATATTTAATGCATGTCTAGTGATAATAATATTAATCATATTGAAGCAATTAACTATGATTGAATATTCTTTCTAGATACATTAAATAGAAGTATAAAGATTATAATTGTCATACTTAGTTTCATTCATATGAAATTTTGACAATAAATGTCATAACTCTTTGTTGTGAAATTACTTTTGCGAGGACGATGAGTAATACAAAGAAGTTTTATGAATTCAAATAATCCTTGGATATGTACAAACTGCAAGAATCCATGAATGGATATATGCAAGCATCTAGGAGATGTTTTTTATGTTTAATATTAAATCCATGTTTGATTTAATAATTAAAATAAGATTGCTCATAAGTATTTCTGAAAGCTAGTGGGAGTATTATTTATTTTTCTTAAATCTTATATGTTGTATGGCAACTACATTCCACTTAAATTAAGTTTTTGTTGGGAATGAAACTTCTTTTAAGATTTGGAAATAATATATACAACTTGGAATATGTTTATTATTATAAATATGCGGTAAATAATGAGTCTAATAGAACATGATGATACATATTTGACAAGATAGTATATGAATGAGATCTTAAAGTCTAACTTGAAGATTCATCATGAACATCATGTTATGTATAAAGTTGTTATGTCATGCTTGATTACAAGATGATTTGACAACATTGAAAGTTGTTAGTGTAATAAATATTTTAAAAGAATATGTTTGGATTTAGAATCACATTCCACAATCTCGAGATGCTCCTAGATTCTATGGATGATTATATGACAATTGTTTCATAATTGTCATTGCCAACAAACTTGAGTTTTGGTAGGCACCAACATTACACTATAACTGTTCAAAAGTTTACGGATATTTAAAGAGCATATTGTTGTACACAATGATGCTAGTATAATTGAGATGACACTCATATCTAGTCACGGTATCCTTGATGATGACCATGTTGACTAGTTATGCTCAACTAAGAGCATAGTTGCATTATACATTAAAGAATAAAGAATACTTTAAACTTTAAAAGTTTTGAAAGATGATTGTCATAAAAGGGTGGTTCAGATTATCACGCACCTTATGGAATGATATGACAATATCAAGATATGTGTAAACATATACAAGAAATTCACTTATTGAATTCTTGAAATAAGTATTCTCAAAATTCCTATAGATCAAAGTTAATTGAAATTATGCCTTGTCAACAAGTATGATTTTCATGACTTGTGGGAAAATTCATTAACTAGTATTATCATGCATTGATCTATTTAGTATTTGGATAAAGGATGTTAACATTATTTATAATGAATTAAAGTACGGTATACGTTTAATTTCATTTATAATATTGTGTCCTGTATTTGCATGTTTAAATACTTGAATAACTTAAGTTATTCTAAATAGTCCGTTGTCGATCAATAACATGGGAATGATTTTGAATTAAGACAAATGAAGTATTAGTTAGAATATACTTGAAAGTATATTGATGCGTAGCATGACTAATTTCTGATGATATTCAATGAATTGAATATAGGACTTATCCCACCCACATGATGATACTTTTATGGATCTTAGTCATTAAGTATATCATGAATATTTATCCTCTGACTTGAGATACAAGAGATATGTCATGGATTTAGTGCATTTCTGTGAAGCAATCTAACGCTATAACGAATGGTAGTTATAAGGGTTGTTTTCAGAAGTGTTGCGAAATTTATGAATCCTGCTTGTAGTCAAAATGGGATTTGTTTTCTTCAAATTTATTTTGAAGTATAATACTACTGGGCCCCTCGTAGGGTTGTTAAGATGTTTGCATGGCCATGCCCAAGGTCTTCTGTTCAGAAGAATTGGTAATCTTAATCAATCACATAAAAGAGAAACATAATAGTTATTAAGAAATGAGTGAGATCCATATTCTTATTAACATGGTATTAGAAACAAAAGGATGAATATGATGATGAATCATCAAACTTGGTTTTTCTCCGAAAACCATACACGAGTTGTACCGGGGGCATTGGCGTGTTGCTAGACGCTAACCAATGTCATTTTACGTTTTGTAAACATATCCAAGTGGGAGCTATTGGAAATGTATATATTTACAAACATGTGAATGTCCGGATTCGAACTCGTGACCACGGATTGCACACATTAGCGAATGAGAATTAAAGTTAATAATTAATGTTTATGTTTACGATTAATTATTGCACATTAAGTCCGGTTAACGATCGTTAAGTATTTAACGGAAAAATGACTAACGACCGTTAAAATGAAAAGAGAAAGGACTAGAAATGGAAAACTTGGAAAAGTTATGGGTTTGGCTTTGGGCTTTCCATTGTGGCCGGCCATAGGCTCTCCAAGCCCAATTCCCTAACTTGTTCTCTAAGTTTACCTACTAGTATATAAGGAGGGTTAGGTTCTAGGGTTTCAAACACTTGTGCATTGAATTAACCCTAGATCTCCTCTCCTCCTCTAGTCCATATTCGCCGAGCACCCCTAGTAAGGGAGTTTGGTTTCGTTTTGCTTAAACGAGGACTTGTGTTAGATCTAGCAATTGCTTGATTCGTTGGTTAATTCGTGTGTACAAGAACGTGGTTGTAAGATACTATTCTTACACCATAAGTACTTTTGGTTTGCTTTGCTCGAGGGTGGTTTTGCTTTGCTCGAAGGATTTGATATTCGCAAGAGGTACGTTACGCATACTTTCAGTTAATTAATTTATTTGTTATGATCTTAAGTCTTCCGCTGTGTACTCTTGATGTTTACTTGTTTATTGTATGTTATATATTTTATAAACTCAACAATTTCCAAGAAGATGTGTTGGATTGTTTTTTTAATCTTCTCTTTCTTTTTCATTAACCAAAAGACCATATGAGTGACTTTTGTTTCTCAACATCATTTCACAAGTTCACCCATTACAAACACTTTATCACATAAACTCTCTCAACAGCTTCAACCATACTTCCAATGTCCTCCAACAAAAGATTACGTTTATCCGGTCCTTCATCCATAACTTCACTGGCGTCCCCCTCTAGCTCATCAATCCAAAAGAGGTTTAAGTATGATGTGTTTTTAAGCTTCAGGGGTGAAGACACCCGTAAAAACTTTGTCGATCATCTTTATCATGCTCTCAAGGATAAAGGCATTTACACTTGTTGGTTTGTGGGAGTTCTAAAACACGACAAAACAACTAAACGTGTATGAGCCGATGGGGGCACACGCGATAAACACGAGTATACGTGACGAACGCTTAATACTTGAATAATCATAACCAGATATGCATGTTATGACCCGATCACACTTATTGATCCATGGGCTGCTTTTTCGATGAACATGGGTCGAAATATGACAAGCCATGGGCTTTGGTTCTGTGATTGGCAAAGGACAAACGAATGGGTTTTTGATTGGGTTATGACTTGTCGATCAAGTCATTAGCTCAACCACTATGTCGGTTGTTTGCTATATAAAAGCAAACACAACTTCATTCATTCATACGCATAATCTTATATCATCTATACCCTAAAACTGATCCAACTTCTTCCAAGCAGAACTTTAGTCGACTAACTTCTTAAGTCGATTAGGGGTTGTGTTTAATTTTATTCCTAAACTTGTAATCGAATCAAGTGTTTAGGTGTGATAGATTGGAGGTTTTTCTTATTGGTTTCTAGTGCAAACAAAGAAGAAGGAAAGGTAAATTCTTTTCCTCGGTCGGTTCTTTACTTGGACAGGAAGCACAAGATATCGGACCGACTTGTCCGATATCGGGTATATTATAAACAACAATTTCTTGTTGTTTTGGATAACTAGACGTAAGCATAAGCTGGCATTTGTTTTCTCAGACGTGGTATTATTCAAGGAGTCAAGTGGTGATTGGTTTTATTTATACGCTTCGACTAATTAATCGAACGTATACGCAATCGGGTTTTGTGTGTGATAATCTTCGAGGTGTTTATTTTAGACACTTAAAGGTTTCGTAGGGTTTCTTGTTCTGTTACTAGAGTTCAATTGCCAAGAAAGGTTAGCCTTCTTTATTCCATTTTAAATTAATTAATATTGTATTAATTATGTGTTTATTATTTACGTGTTAACATAATTGTATTAACTAGATCCATTATCCGCCGCTGTACTGTAGAGGTTACCGGTTAACTAGATCTAAAATCCCAACAAAGGGTATCGAGTCAACTCGTTTTTGCGATTATGGGTTACACGCTTCTTATATATTAATAAACATGTTTTAAAAGGCCATGAAACCTAGTATAGTTATTTTGTTTTATTTTAATTTTGACAATTACATGCATACTTGTCAAATTTTTAATAAATAATAACTAGACACACACAAATTAAAATTATATTGATAATTAGAATTAATTTGTTAATTAGAATTTAATTTACATGTCAATTATAATTACCTTGTTAATTAAAATTAATTGTTAATTAAAGATTACATGTTAAATTAAAATTACTTGCTAATTAGAATTAAAAGTTAATTTGTATTTATTAATTGTTAATTAGAATTATTGTGATAATTAGAATTACATATTTAAATACATATATTACGTAATTACTTGTTTATTGGGATTGCCATGCTTATGTGTTTTTTCCCGCCACAAGACCCACTCAATTGCTTTTCTAAGTGATGTATGGGACGATCTAGGTATTGCATCCTAGTGACGGTCTTGTGGTTCTCCTCGTTGGGGGAAGACTCAAGAGAACTCTGAATATGTGGTTATTTATATTGATGTTTATGCTTGTATGTTTGATTCCTATATGCATTACTACTTGTTTTGACACCTAATTGTATGCAATATGGAATAATACATATCGTAACCATAAACATTAATATTGGTTTTATTTACCTAAATATCATGCACATTGTGACCTGCTATTTGATTCGTGGAAAATTGTTTTTGTAAAATAAAGTGACTTAATATATGAAACACGTTTTCAAGAATTTTAAAACTAGACACTATGGACACTTTTGGGATACCCAATAGAACAAACTAAAAAGGGGTTTAAAGAAGTGAGCACGTCTCACCTGAAAGGATGTCTAAGGTTATGCCTCTCAAGCTTCACCGTCCTCTGCCTCCCTGTATGCTGATTGAGCTACCGTGAACCATGATGATCACTACAGTGTCATTACCAAAAGTTTTTAAAATTAGTGTTACGAAGTTGTTTTGCATGCTTCTTTGTACACGACTTTTACCACATTTATGTGTGCATACCTATTTGTTAATATTAAGTCTATGCCACCCAACTATGGACACGTGCACTTGGATTGACTTCTCTGGTCAAACCCAAGGGCCTTCCAACCCATGGTAATTATTTTCACGGGTCCACTCTGGTTATTTTACACGTTCATACTTGGTCGAACTTATGTTCGAGTTAACCTGGCAGCTCTGACCCGAGGCATACGATGAGAACTAAACATGCTTTTGACATTATTACTTGATACTAATGCCTTAAATAGTCTCATAAATCTAAGAGTTGTATTATGCAATTAACGCTCATCGCTTACCTCTTGTCCCATTTTTTATACACTGGTCAGACCTATGGTAATTAATGGGGTCGCAAGTTGGATCTTAGTCTTATTAGTAATTAATTGGGTAGTTACTTCTTTAAGAATGTAATTATCGAAAATACTAATTAATTGAACTTTTCAATTGTAGATGACTACTTCAATCGGAAACAGTTCGGTACTCAGAGTTTTGAGAAACAAAACTCACTGGACCTAATTTCATTGATTGGTATCGCCAATTGCGATCATCCTATCATGAAGATAAGGAAGCTTATCTAGAGCATCCCATACCCGCAAAGACCGTTGCTACTCCCGGCCACCCCGCTACCTGAGGCTCTTGCAGCTCACACTGCTTGGGTTAAAGGTTCAAAGGACATAGCAGCCATGCTCATGACCATGGAGTTAGAGATCCAACGAAATCTAACTCATCTTGGTGCTTATGACATGCTTCAGGATTTGAAGTCTATGTTCTCCCAACAAGCACAACAAGAGCTTCTACAAACTGCACGTGAATTCCACGCTTGCAAGCAGGAAGAGGGTCAATCGGGTAGCTCATATGTTCTAAAAGAAAGAGCTACATTGACAGTTTGGAACGTCTTGGTCACCCAGTTACTCTCCACTATGGAATTAGTTTGATCCTAATCGGTCTTTCTAAAGAGTACATCTCGTTTGTGCATAACTTTAATATGCACATGATGGGAAGACTATAAATGAACTGCATGCTATGCTTAAGCAACATGAGCGACGCTTGCCAAAGAAAGATGCTGCACCTGCACTCCATTATGCTGCGGTGGTAAGGTCCGAAAAACCAAAAGAAGAATAACAAATCGTTCAAGGTCGCTAAGGGGAATCGTGGGAATGGAAACAGCAAGTTTGGTTATACCGAGTATAAGCCATACTATGCTTCTACCTCTAAATCCAAACCCAAGATTCCTCCACCACCCGAAGGATAATCCAAGCAAAGGACGCTACCTCGTCCACCGGTGGTGAGACGAGACATTGGAGAAGGAATTGTCCCCAAAGATCCGAAGTTAATGAAAAGAAGAATGTCTCTTGCAGCTAGTTCTTCAGGTATTTTCACTATAGAACTCTACTATTTCCCTAAATCATCCTTAGTATATGACACTGGCTGTGGTACTCACATCTGTAATAATACTTAGGGTCTAAGGGCAGAGGGAAGTGAAGCCGAGCTTTAAGTCCTGACGTGGGCAATGGTCAATGGGCAGAAGTTGAAGCTATTGGAAACTATCATTTATCACTCCCTAGTGGATTAGTTATTGTTTTAAAATATTTTCATTATGCTCCCTCTATTACTAGGGGGATTATTTCAGTTTCTCGTGTAGGCGACGATGGTTTTATTAACTATTTTGAATCGAATAATTATATTTCAGTTTCTAAGAATAACGTTGTTTATTTTACTGCTATTCCTCGTGATGGTGTTTATGAAATTGAAATGTCTTATTCAAATACAAATTAAAGTTCTATGTTTGCTGTAGTAGCAAAAAGAGCCAAGACTAACTTGGACTCTGTTCTCTTGTGGCATGGTCGTCTTGGACACATTAGCAAGAAACGCATGGAGAAGTTGCAACACGATGGACTTCTCAACTCATCTGACATTAAGTCTCTTGAAAAGTGTGTTGCTTGTATGTTTGGTAAGATGGCTAGAAAACCTTATTCACGTCAAGTGGAAAGGGCTAAAGATTTACTTGGACTTATACACTCAGATGTATGTGGCCCATTTAGAATCACTTCAAGACAAGGAGCAAATTACTTCGTGACTTACACTCACGACTATAGTCGGTATGGTTATGTTTACTTGCTGAAACATAAACATGAAGTGTTTGAAACATTCAAAGTGTTTCAAAGGAAGTAGAAAATCAACTCGGGAAGACCATAAAATCACTACGCATCGATCGTGGAGGTGAATATATGAGTCAAGAGTTTTTGGATCATCTGAAGGAGCATGGGATTATTGCCCATCGAACTCCTCCTTATACTCCACAACACAATGGTGTATCTGAGAGGAGAAATCGAACCCTGCTTGACATGGTGCGTTCTATGATGAAACAAACAACTCTTTCAAAGTCCTTTTGGGATTATGCCCTGAGTCGCTGCACGCATTCTCAATATGGTTCCAACTAAGAAGGTTGATAAGACACCATACGGTATGGCATGGCAAGCCCCTAAGCTGTCTTACTTAAAATTCGGGTTGTAGGCACTTGCTAAGCGTGATACACTTACCAAACCTGACAAACTTGAACCTAGAGCTATTAAGTGTATCTTCGTAGGATACCCTAAGGAAACTATGGGATATTCTTTCTATATTCCATCTGAGAACAAAGTTTTTGTTGCTCGAAATGCTGAGTTCTTTGAGAGTAATCTTATGGATCTTAAAGCAAGTGGGAGTATGGATGATCTTGAATTACTTCAAAAAGAAGATACAAATCCTTCTTTAGACACTAGCATTCATCATGATGAGGATGATCAAAAATTGAAGAACCTCAAAGTGATATTGTTCCCATTCGAAAGTCCAATAGGGCACGCCGTGCTCCTGACCGTATGTGTTTATACATGACGCCGAGGAACATGAGTTAGGGATCTTTGGTGAACCCAATAACTATAAAGCTGCATTGCTGATCCTGAATCCAAGAAATGGCTTGATGCAATGAATGTGGAAATGCAATCCATGAAAGACAATGATGTATAGGTCTTAGTTGAGCTTCTCTCCTAATCGCAAGACAGCTTGGCGCAAGTGGCTCTTCAAGAAGAAGACCGACATGGATGGTAAGGTATACACCTTTAAAGCTCGTCTCGTAGCAAAGGGCTTCACTCAAACCTACGGGATTGGTTATGAAGAAACCTTCTCCTCAGAGGCATATTAGAGCTATAAGGATTCTCATAGCCATAGCAGATACTATGACTTTGAGATATGGTAAATGGACGTCAAAACCGCCTTCCTCAATGGACATCTTTACGAAGAGGTCTATATGGAGCAACCTGAGGGTTTTGTTGATCAAAATTATCCTAACCGTATGCAAGCTCAAGCGTTCCATTTATGGACTTAAGCAAGCATCGAGGCAATGGAATAAACGTTTTGATGATGAGATAAAGAAATTCGGATTTTCTCAACATCAAGATGAGCCATGTGTATATCGAAGCTAGTGGGAGTTATGTCACTTTCCTAATTTTGTATGTTGATGACATATTGATTATGGGAAACAATATTCCAATGTTGCAAGATGTAAAATCCTATCTGGAAATTTTCGCCATGAAAGATTTAGGAGAAGCTGCATATATTCTTGGAAATCTATCGGAGACGATCGAAACGATTGATTGGTTTGAGTCAAAGTGCTTACATTGATAAAATCTTGAAAAGATTTTATATGGAGAAATCCAAACGTGGCGCGATCCCAATGCAAGATAAGCCTAAATTGAGTAAATCACAAGTGTGTGAAACACCGCCGTAAAGAGCGCATGCAAAGAATTCCATATGCTTCGGCTATAGGTTCTATTATGTATGCCGTGAGACGCATTTCGTCCCGATGTTGCGTTCGCACAAAATGTGACAAGCCGATTCCAAAGAATCCAGGTGAACTTCACTAATCGGCCAGAAAATATTCTTAAGTATTTACGCAATACTAAGGATATGTTTCTGATCTATGGAGGAAAAGATGAACAAGAGCTCGGGGTTTCTTGCTACAATCGATGCTGGATATCTACAGATGTCGATGACTTAAAATCTCAGACTGGATATGTATTTGTTCTTAATGGAGGTGCTGTTGATTGGAAAAGCACTAAGCAAAGTATTTTGCTACTTCATCTACTGAAGCTGAGTATATTGCTGCTTGTGATGCATCAAAAGAGGCTGTATTGATTTGTAAATTCATTTTTGGGTTGAACATTGTTCCCACAATTGAAGAACCCATAAATATGTATTGTGACAATACTGGAGCCATTACTATAGCTAATGAAAGCGGAATCACTAAAGGTGCTAGACATTATCGCGATAAAGTTCATTATCTTCGAGAGACCATTAATGGGGAGATGCGAAGATATTAAAGGTTCACAATGGATGACAATCTAGGCCGATCCATTTACGAAAGCTGGATTTCCCTACATTCTAAATTGACTAGAGAAATAGGTTTGGTACCTGCTAGTAGTCTCATGTAAACTGTGTGTTAATTAGTATTTGGATAATTGGAGTTGTAAGACAGTTATTATGCATGTTATGACCCGATCACACTTTTTGATCCATGGGCTGTTTTTCAGATGAACATGGGTCGAAATATGACAAGCCATGGGCTTTGCCTGGGATTAAGCAAAGGATAAACAAATGGGTTTTTTGTTCTATGACTTTGATCGTCATTAGCTCAACCACTATGTTTCGCTTGTTTTGCTATAAAAGCAAACACAACTTCATTCATTCATAATGCGATAATCTTATATCATCTATACCCTAAAATGATCCAACTTCTTCCCGAAGAAACTCTTTTGTCGACTAACTTCTTAAGTCGATAGGGTCATGGTTTAATTTTATTCTAAACTTGTAATCGAATCAAGTGTTTAGGTGTGATAGATTGGAGGTTTTTCTTGTTGGTTTCTAGTGCAAACAGCAGCAAGGAAAGGTGAATTCTTTTCTCGTCAAAGGGTTCTTTACTTGGACAGGAAGCACAAGATATCGGACCGACTTGTCCGATATCGAGTATATTATAAACAACAATTTCTTGTTGTTTTGGATAACCTGGAAAAAGCATAAGCTGTTTACTTGTTTTCTGTACGTGGTATTATTCAAGGAGTCAAGTGGTGATTTGGTTTTATTTATACGTTCTCGACTAGCGTTAATCGAACGTATACGTTAATCGGGTTTGTGTGTGATAATCTTCGAGGTGTTTATTTTAGACACTTAAAGGTTTCGTAGGGTTTCTTGTTCCGTTACTAGAGTTCAATTGCCAAGCAAGGTTAGCCTTCTTTATTCCCTTTTAAATTAATTAATATTGTATTAATTATGTGTTTATTATTTACGTGTTAACATAATTGTATTAACTAGATCCATTATCCGCTGCGTACTCGTAGAGGTTACTGGTTAACTAGATCTAAAATCCCAACAACACTTACAAAGACGATGTGAAAATCCAGAAAGGGAAAAGGATCTGTGATGATCTCATCACATCCATTGAAGACTCCAAATTTTACAACATTGTTTTTTCCAGAAACTATGCTTCTTTGTCTTGGTGTTTGGAAGAGCTTGTCAAGATTATGGAGTGTCACAAGATGGATGGGCACACTGCTTACCCTGTTTTCTATGACGTCGAACCCACCGAAATCCGCAAACAAAGTGGGGCTGTTGGTGAAGCTTTTGCTATACATGAAAAGAAAGCTATGTTAAAGAAATGGAAAAGGGCTCTAAAAGAAGCAGCCGATCTGGCTGGTTGGGAGCTCAAGAACACTCTTGATGGGTAATTTCTTTAATCATATCTCTATGTGCGATATTCCTTACTTAAGTTTCTTCGAAATTACTACTGAGTATATGTTTAGAAAGGGTCATCCATGAAAACTGACTATAGTATTATGTTACATAGTAATAGATTATAGATCTAAAACATTGTTTATGTTGGACTTTTTTATTTTTATTTATTTATTTATTTTTGTTATACCTGGATTTTCGACTCGGCATTGCGAGCCGACTAATCCTAGCGACTACCCTTTTGGATAGTTCGGATTCGGCGAGCTTATGTTGGATTTAGACTATGCTAAACGGAACCTTTTACATACATACAGGCATGAAGCTAAGTTCATCAAAAACATTGTTGGAGAGATTTCGCTAGAGTTACGTTCCATATATTTTGGCTTTGATGAAAAGTTAGTCGGCATGGAGACTCGAGTAAAGGAAGTTGTTTCATCTTTAAAAGTTGGTATTGATGAAGCTCGCATGATAGGGATCAAGGGCATGGGAGGGGTTGGGAAGACAACTACAGCGAGAGCTGTTTTTGATCATCTATCTTATGATTTCGAAGCTAAAAGCTTTGTTGAGAATGTGAGAGAAGTTTCAAATGGCTCTATGTTTGGTTTGAAGAATTTACAAGAACAAGTCCTTTCAAAAGTGCTAAATGAACGCGTCACTCTAGATAGTGTTAATGATGGGAAAAACATGATGAAAAGGAGGATGTGCGGTAAAAAGGTTCTTCTTGTTCTAGATGATGTGGATCACATAGACCAACTTGAGGCGTTAGCCGGTGAGCCTAGGTGGTTTAATCCGGGAAGTAGAATTATCATTACAACGAGAGATGAGCAAGTGCTGGTCGCTCACAGAGTGAACGTGATTCATGATATTGCTCTCTAATCAGAACAGGAAGCAATTTGTCTCTTCAGTAGATATGCATTTGGAACAGAGAATCCAGTTCAAGGATACAAAGAGCTATCAGGAAAAGTTGTACGCTATGCTGCTGGTCTTCCCTTAACAATCAAAGTCTTGGGTTCATTTCTCTGCGGTAAAGATAGGGTTGAATGGGTTGATGCCATTGAAAGACTAGAAAAAATTCCCTTGAAGGAGACTATGGAAAAGCTAGAGTTAAGCTATATGGGTCTAGAGGATGATTATAAGCAAATATTTCTAGACATTGCATGCATATTGAAACGAAAGCAAAAAAAAGAGGCAATCAGAATTCTTGAATCATGTGGATTTCATGCTAGAAATGGTTTAAAAGTTCTTGAGCAGAGATCTCTCGTAACTATTTCTAAAGATCAGGTTTTGGGCATGCATGACCATATAGAAGAAATGGGAAAGAACATTGTTCGTCGTTCGCACCCTGATGAGCCTAACAAGCATAGCCATTTGTGGATTGACGAGGAAATTGAAGATATATTGGCTAATGACAAGGTAAAGATCAGTTTAATTGTACGGTATTTTCATTTGTTCTGACTAGTGACATAAGGTTTCTGGACATTGTTTTTGGATTGCAGGGTACTGAAGCAACAAGATGTCTAAAACTTGATATGCTGAGTGGAAATCCTAGAATTCTTATGAAAGGTCTTGGGAAAATGAAGAAACTTAGATATCTGCATGTGCATCTTCCATACTTTGATAATCTAAGTGACCCAAAATTTGATGATACCAGCCAATTTGTTATTCCAAATTCTTTAAAATATCTAAAATGTTCGCATTACCTTTTCTTGTATTTACCCAAAACATTTCGAACAAACAATCTTGTTGGACTGGATATGAAGTACAGCTTCAGAATGGCACAACTTTGGAAAGAGGGAGAAAAAAAGGTAGAATAGTTGTTGATTGGTTGTTTTGCATATTTCGTAATAATGCTATGGAGTATTAATTTATTGGTTTGTTAATACGCTAATATTAATCTTTTTGTCTTAATTTTGCTGGCAGGTTCTTAAAAAACTCAAATTCCTTTCTATCGAAGAGTCAAACTTGACGACCTTTGACTTTAGTATTACTCCGAATGTCGAGACGTTATTTCTAATTAAATCTTTTAATATTAAAGAATTTTACATGCCAGTTACTTGTCAAAAGCTCAAGCATCTCGATATCCGCCGTTCAAAGTTAAGAACCTTTGACCTTGGGTTGATTCCAAATATTGAGAGGTTAGATATTGGAGGCTCTCATGAGTTAGTAGAAATAAACGCTCCCGTTGGATCTCTGAAAAAACTTGGCTACTTAAACTTAAGTGGTTGTTTGAGGTTTACCTATTTTACATTTTGCGGTAGACGGGAACCGAAGGATAGTTGTTCTTCAGCTACTTTAGATCTGGTTGGTTCGTCCGTAGATTCATGCCCATTGCACCCCAAACAGTATCTCCCAAAGTTGCGGTTTCGTTGTCTTTATGAAGAGTATCTACCGTCATCAGTTGGAAATATTGAGAAGCTTATTTCTTTTGGTCTATGTGCTTGCACAGACTTTAAGAAACTTTCTGACATGATTTGTAGTTTACGATGTTTAAGAAAGCTTAAACTCAAATGCGATATTCCAGAGTTTCCCAAAGATATTGGCCAGATAGAATGTCTAGAAGAGCTCGGTTTGTACTCTACGGAGACAAAACATCTTCCAGATAGCATTTGTATGTTGAAACGTCTCAAATCTCTCAATGTCAATGATCGTGATCATTTTCATATGCTACCAGAGTATCTTCTTGAGAAGTTACCAGAGTATCTTCTTGAGGAGTTACCAGAGGATCTTGGTCAATTAGATAGTTTAGAGAAGCTACAAGTGAGAAGTACGAAAATTGAATATCTTCCGGATAGCATCCGCATGCTAAAATGTCTGAGGTCCCTCAGTGTTGCATACTGTTGTTGCCTTGGGAAATTTCCTGAGGACATTGGTGTTGGGATTTTAGATCTAGTTAACCAGTAACCTCTACGAGTACGCAGCGGATAATGGATCTAGTTAATACAATTATGTTAACACGTAATTAATAAACACATAATTAATACAATATTAATTAATTTAAAAGGGAATAAAGAAGGCTAACCTTGCTTGGCAATTGAACTCTAGTAACGGAACAAGAAACCCTACGAAACCTTTAAGTGTCTAAAATAAACACCTCGAAGAGTATCACACACAAACCCGATTCACGTATACGTTCGATGTAGCTAGTCGAGAACGTAATATTAAAACAGTCAACCACTTGACACTTGAATGTGCCACGTACAGAATATAAAACCAAGTAAACTGCTTCGTGGAACAAGAATAGCCAAAAGTCACTTTGCAGCTTTTACCCTATATTCAACCTTGCTTTGTCCAAGAGAAAAAAACAGCACCAGAATCCAAATCTCTTCGTTGCTGTTGTTGTGTCAACCAGGAAACAAAGAAACAAACAACCAATTCAAAACACCTAAACACTTGTTGCAAATACAAGTTTAGGATCAAAACAAAACCCCTCCTTGTCGACTTGAATTACCAGTCGACCAAGAAGAAAAGAAGCAGAGATTTTGATTTCGGTTTAGGGATAAGAAACTGAAGTTATGCGTGGGAATGCAAGAGGTAGAGGTGGTGTTTATATAGTGCACAAGTCGAAACCCTAGAGGATACCCTAGCTTGTTCGACAAGTCACAAAAAAAACCCAAACCCACTCTAATCCTTGTACCCGATCGGTGTGGATCTTTCATGGCCCAAGGCTCCACCTAAACGACCCAATTAGTGAACTAATAAAAGCCCACGGGTCAATTTAATGATCGGGTCAGTCACATGCATAAACGGGTAAGTTACAATTCAAGTATTAGTTACGTTCAACACGTATACTCGTGTTTATCGCGTGTGCCCCTATCGGCTCATATACGTTTAGTTTTTTTGTCGTGTTTTAATACTCCCACAAACCAACAATTTAGAATCACTGGAGAGACTAGATTTGTCGGCTACAAAGATTAAGCATCTTCCAGATAGCATTTCTAAGCTAAAACGTCTGAAACAGCTCATTGCTGAAGACTGTTGTCTTGGGAAGTTGCCTGAGGACATTGGCAAGTTAGAATCTCTGGAGAGACTAGATTTTTCGGCTACAAAGATTAAGCATCTTCCAGATAGCATTTCTAAGCTAAAACGTCTGAAACAGCTCATTGCTGGAGACTGTTGTCTTGGGAAGTTGCTTAAGGACATTGATAAGTTAGAATCTCTGGAGACACTAGATTTGTCGGGTACAAAGATTAAGCATCTTCCAGATAGCGTTTGTATGTTAAAACATCTGAAGCATCTCAACCTTCGTCGTTGTTCTCTTCTTGAGAAGTTGCCCGAAGATCTTGGCCGATTAGAATGTTTAGAAGAGTTAATTATGATAGATACAGGCATAAGTCAATTTCCGCAAAGCATTTTGGGGTTTAAAGGTCGATCTGTATATTGATGGATCTTCGGAGCATATTCGGTGAGTAAATAACAAGCTAAGCAATTTCTTTGTTTCTAAAATAAAATTTTCTCTTATTTTAATATCTATTTTTTCTCTTATTTTAAATTACAAGAATGGTCCTTATGGTTTATACAAAATTACAGATTTGGTTTCTGAATATCAAACTTTACATGAATGGTCTTTAATTTAAAAGTTATTACACTTTTGGTCCCTTATTTAGTTAAAGATTGTCGATTGCATTTCAATTTCATACTAATGGCACAATTCCATATAAGCTAAAGTAGTTTCTTGTTTTTTAAGGTGGCGCTATCACGAAGACCAGGGATCAAGCAGTGGTGGATCTACATATTCAGATTAGGGTATGCACTATTTTTATTAGGGTTATTAATAAACTTAATAGTTTGGGTCGTATTTTCGGGTTGGGGTTTTCGGTTCAGGTTCGGGCCAGATATGATTGTTTTATTTTCCAGATCCGATTTATTAGAGTTGATTTGGCTTATCAAGTTTGGTTTACACGGAATTGAATTGGTTATTCGGATTTGAGTATTTTAGTTAAACATAGTTTGATTTTGGTGATAATAAAAAAAAATAAAACTCAATTTCAACTAATATATTGTAATAACAAATGATGTTAAATTCTTATGTTTTAATTATTGTAAACAATTTAAATGTAAATGGTTATCATCGACAACAAGTATGAAAAAACTATATAAAGCTAACTAGGCACTGAAAGAATGACACTCCAACAATTTCATATCTAAATACATCTTATAAAAAACTCACAGTAGTTTCACATCTAAAAGTCTTGCGAACAACAAACCTTAAGAATATGTAAAGACAATTTTCATACTGGGTACCATTAATAGAAGATTCATGCAAGCAGATTATGGATGCTGCAAGAACAATAAATGCAAAAACCATGGGTCATGTTCCATTGCAAACCAAGAAGAGAATCTATTGTGTGTTGAAATCTCATCACGTTCACAAAGACGCAAGATTCATTTTGAGATCAGGACACATCATAGGCTTGTTGATGTCCTACACCTAACTGCAAAAGTCATTGACTCATTGATGCAACTCGATCGACCTATTGATGTCGATGTCAAGGTTAAGCTTTAGAGGTGTATTTCAAGTCCTCTTTTTGGTATTAAATGTTGTTATTTACACTTTTGTGTAGTAGATTTGTTACTTGTATCATTGTTGATTAAAGTAATGGTGTTTAGTAAAATATTTTGTAATGTCATAACCTTTGAAATGATGGTTCTGCAAGTCACAAATGGTTTTCGTGCTTCGACTATATATGAACTACTTACTTGAAAAAACATTGGGACATAACTTGTAAACTTTGAATCATAACCTAACTTGAAACTCTAAAAGCATGATCAAAGCTGAGGGATCTCAAGTATGATTCCTACTATGTGGAGTTGGTTGTCTAGTTTTATCCGGTTTGGGTTTGAGTTTGTGTGCCTGGTTTAAACCCGCGGATTAATCGGTCAAAATGTGATAAATCATTATTGCTATAGAAAGGAGGGAAAAAAATAGTACTAAAAAGATACGAATAGTAGAACTTTGAAAAACATGACTTCAGAAAATTTAATAATCTATATCTATATTATTTATAATACAGGAATGACCATATCTCTTCTAATTTTTTAAGATTTCCATATATAGATTTTAAGCAAATACAACTACTTAAGCTATATGTACAATTACTTTATGCATAAACACCTACACATATTGACTGGTCAACATTTGTAATTAATGTCATTTTTAAAACACCCATTTGATAAAAAATATAATTTATAAAACACAATGTACAAACTATTTGAAGCACAAATACAACTAAAAAATACTATTTAACACATACAATTAATACACTATTTAATTTACCTCTTCATTAAAATACAACTACTTAAGCTATATGTACAATTACTTTAGCTATATGTACAATTACTTTATGCATAAACACCTACACATATTGACTGGTAGAATTGACATTTTGTAATTAATGTATTTTAAAACACCCATTTGATAAAAAGTATAATTTATAAAACACAAGGTACAAACTATTTGAAGCACATAGTACAACTAAAAATACTATTCAACACATACAATTAATACACTATTTAATTTACCTCTTCATTAAAATATACACCCATCTAACCACAATGTACAATCTAATCAACTATTAGCCAAACATTTAAAGTAAAGCCATCTGTACCCGTAGTGGTCGTCGCTGGTTCGTCGCGCTGCGCCGACCAAGTCGCCATCATTGCAACATGAGTGTCGAACTGGGTCGGTCGGCTCCAAAATTGACGAAGGGTGATTGTGCTGAAGGAAAGAATCAAGATTTTGTTTGTGATAGCTTCGGTTAACACGAGATGAATTATTTCCACGGTCATAACTAAAGTTATTGTTATTTGTAATGTAATTGTTTAATAAAAGTATGGCCGCATAACATTACATTGTCAGAAAATATAGTCAAAGGGTACCCGCCGCTGCATCGCGCGGGTACCCTGCTATGCTAAATTATGATCATTGTGTTTAACAAGACATCAAACACTATAGTTTTATTTTTTTATGAGTGTTCGTACACTCATTTTTTTGATTCGTACAGTTCAGTGTACAAACTGGAGATGCAACATATAACAACTGTACAACTCTGTATATCATAAAGTGGAGTGTGCGAATAAAAAAAATAAGTGTATGAATCATTAGCTTTTTTTTATGGTCCAATTATATGTAAACTAAAGTCAACATACAACTTGTTTCAACCTAAGTCAACAAACAATAAGTATTCTTTTATTTAATGAAAATGGTAACAACGGCCCTCGTGTCCATCAAAGATTTTGTGATATGCATTATTTTTACTTGTACAATTAATAATAAAACGACATACTTTCCGATTTAAATTCTCTCAACCAACTATAATAACGACATACTTTTTGATTTACATAATTTATGAGGCTAGCATAATAATTTGATTGATGCAAAATATGTCCTAAAAAATTAAACGCCACTATGAGTCTTGGTCACTTTAAACACTTAAGACATAACACGAAGAATATAAATCACACGGGTCTTAAACTAGTTAGATATACTATCAGACAAGTTATCTATACTACTATATAAAATATTTGGGACTTTCTAATATAAGAAGTCTTAAAAAAATTAAGACAAAAAACATTTCCTTAATAGGAAACTAAAGAGTCATTAGTCAATGAGATTTGAATTGTGAATTTCATTTAGAGTAAAGGTAAAGTAAAGTAACGCTCAATGCCGTCTTCCACGGGTTATGGGTGCCCAATACCGTTTTCGGTGTATGTGGGAGGTTAAGATGTAGACAGCCTTACCCCTACCTAAGGTAGAGAGGCTGCTTCCAGTTCTACCAAAGGTAGAAAGGACTTCCGGCCTTTTGTAAGGAGTGAGGATCGAACCCCTGACCTCTCGGTTGAGAGGCAAGGGGTTTTTTCACTAATCCAACCCTACTATATAATTGTGAATTTCATTTGAATGTTTTAAAGAGCCCAAGTGGTAACAGATATCTTCCATTAACCATGTTTAATGAAAAAAGAAAACTGCAATATAATTTTAAAAAAAAACGTCTAATCATTAATACATTTTTAATTAATGCTTTTAATCTAGAGTAAAGTCCAAAATACATCCATGTGGTTTGCCCTTTGTCTCGCTTTACATCCTTAAACTTTTTTTTTGGCACAAAACCATCCCTCCGTTAATAAAGTTGGCACAAATATATCCATCCGTTAGCAAATTCAGTTAATAAGGACTAACAGTGCAAATATTTCTCCGTTATCTCCTAACGGAAGAGAAAATATTTGCACCGTTAGTCCTAATTAGTCCTAAGGACTAACGATGCAATAAAATAAATTGCATCATTAGTCCTATATAAATCTGTTTTTCCTCTCTTTCTTACCAAACACACAACAACCTTATCTTCATCTCTATCTCTAACATCTTCCTCTCTATCTCTAACAGATAATACAACTCCCTCCTCTCCCTCTCTAGTGAACGACAACAGCAACAATATCACCACCATCTGACCACCGTCTCTTCACCGCCTTATAACACCACTGCCATCACCATCAGAAACAGCCAAGGGTGTGTTTGTTCAGGTGACGCCGCCACACCTTGAAGGCCACAACCAGGGGATTTTGTTTGGGTTGAGTTCTAGTGTGGAAATAACTCAAGATTTGTTTCTGGTTCGGGTAATCATCACCACAGCCACCATCACCCCTCCTCATCTTCCTCGTGGTTAAAAAACTGGATTAAAACATGTTTTAAAAACTATTAGTGTGGTATAAATTGGATTGAAAGGGGTGTTTGTTTGGCAGATAATACCACAAGGGTGGTTTGTTTTGTGTTACGGTTTACAGAAACGACCCAACAAGGGTGCGTTTGGCTTGTCTTGGCTCAACGAGGCACCCAAGAGGGTGTTTGCTTTTGCGTATGACATCCCAAAAGGGGTGTTCTGTTTGTGTTCCCTACTGAGATTACAGGGACAGGTTCGAGTGCGATTACAAGGACAGATTCGAGGGTAATATGTTGCCGGTTTTATGGTTTTGTGAATTTGGGTTTGGTGTTATCAGTGTGATTGAATGAGAGAGCTATGACAATGATTTTTTGTGTGAGTTTTAAGATCAAAGGTTATGATATTGATGTATATATGTGATGAGGTTATGCTGATTTTGTAGATCGAGAGTTTGACGGTGGGCTTTTTTTTTTTTTTTTTTTGTAGATCCGGATCTGAGGGGCCGTTTGTTAGCCACCTTTTTTACCCAGGTTTAGGATTAAATACCAAAGTTTAACGTTTGGTACATACTTTACCAACCAAATAGTGAACATGGCCCACATAAAGTAAAAAGAGATCACTAACACAAAACCCTTCTCTTACACACACTAATTATTTACACCACTCTTTCTCTCTCAAACATATATACATTTTTTAATTTTAAAATAACAAATTAATACGGAGTATTAAATAACATTATTAATTTATTAAATAAATATAATTTTCTTTCTCTTAAACCTATATCAAATCCAAATCCAAATCCAAATCTAAATCCAACCCAATTTATATACCAAACGCACCCAGATTTTTTGATGATTTATTTGTTTGTTGTAGTGTTGGAATCAGTTGTGAGTTGGGTGGAGGTGGGTGGTAGGTGGCGGTGGAGTGCACCATTAGTCCTTAAGACTAACGATGCAATTTATTTTATTGCATCGTTAGTCCTAAGGACTAACGGTGCAAATATTTTCTCTTCCGTTAGGAGATAACGGAGAAATATTTGCACCGTTAGTCCTTATTAACTGAATTTGTGCCAACTTTACTAACGGAGGGATTGTTTTGTGTCAAAAAAAAGTTTAGGGATGTAAAGCGAGACAAAGGGCAAACCACATAGATGTATTTTGGACTTTACTCTTTAATCTATATATACTATAACTTATGGGATATAAATACCCACAAACAACCTACAATCAACAACACAACCACAAGCAAAACACTCAGTATCTCACTCCCCATCTCACGAGATCAACATCTTCCCAAACAAAAATCGGGTACCTGCCGCTGCATTGCGTGAATACCCGCCGCTGCATTGCGTGGGTACCCGTCTAGTTTTTAATAATGCTTTCATTTGCACACATTCATTTCTACTGCAACTTTTTCTTAAGCTTGCAACTTAAGATTCATACTAATGAGAGCATATGTGTCAATTCGATAACAAATACTAGAACTAAGATCTCATTGCCACCACTAGATTTAAACAATAAGCTTTATAGTATAAAAATAGGGAAATAAGTGTCGCCATTATAGTAAAAGTTATCCTAATATTACGGTTGTCACTTGTATCTACATACATGATGACCTAGTCACCAAGTAAATTTATTATACTATCTTAATAACACGTAAACATGAAAATAACTAGCGGACGTTAGTAATTAATGTAATGGAGTACTTGAGAATTTAAAGGTATTGGAAAAGCACTGGATTGCAAAGTTTGGAAGTTTCGGGTCCTTGAGGATACACCTAACCGTCGGCCAAAGAAAAAGGAAACAAGAATTAAAGCTTGTTTACCAAGTTAGTTGAGTATATGTACAAGGCTTAGAATTTGATTTTGCATCTCTTGTATTCATTAAAATTTAAACCTAAAACTTTGTTTGTGTGTTTTCTTAATACAAACCGATCATTACATCCCTTTAGGGTATCGATCCTCAAACCTTTTCCATCAAGTTATTTGTTTGATAAAACTAGCATTACTTTAATTCGGTTTAGTACGTGTGTACAAGAACATAGTAATAACATACTTTTGTTATTATCTTGGATTGAATTACAAAACGGTAAGGGGTAATTCTTATAATCCTATAAACCATAATTAGGGTTCATCCGTTGCTAGTTTGTGGATTTGATTCTTGTTCGGCTAGAATCAAGTAAGGTACGCATACTTTATTCTTAAGTTAATTAATTATTCATTATATGTTCCTATACGTTTCCGCACCTGCTTTGATGTTTTGTGTTTTATTATTGAATGTCATGTTATATAATTCCAACAGTGGCATCACGAGCTTGGTTTTAATGAGTAATTAATTGCTAAACACATAAATAACAAATATTGTATGTTGTTATATATGATTATTCTAGGGTTTTGGTTATGATTATGTAAACCCTAATTTTAGGGTTAGGGCTTTTGCCCTAATTTGGTTTTAAAAATCTTTTATGGATCGAAATTCTTTTTTATGGGTGGAAACCCTAAATTTTTTTTTATTCGATTACCTTAAATTTTTTTTAGGGTTTATATTAATTGTTATGTTATCTATATCGAAACCTAGATTTAATATATTTGTTACGTGATAAATTCATGAATAAAGTGTTATGTGACATGGAATTGTATGCGATCTTGTGACTTACCTGAATAATTGTTATGCTATATCCATGATGATACATGCATGTTTGTCATGGATAGTTGCTTGAATATTGTTTAATTGTTAAGATATTTTTTATCACATGTTTATTTATGATAAATCTTGAATTGGGGAAAACTCTAATTATATACATTAATGAATCAATTATGTGCAATTTGATATATCATTAATTATGGGTTTACGCAATCGATTCGTCGATGTATGTGGCTCACTCTTAATTGAGAGAGTAAAAGCCCTAATTAATATATACATTAATTAAACCTAGATATTGATTATTAATAGGGTTTTATCGAATAAGTTGCATGTGGCTACTTGTTTACACGTATAAATTGTTAATTATGTGCGCATTGTTTTTTAGTAGTTTATTTTTTATTTGTTACTTGTTTGTTTATTATGTTAGACAGTTTTAAGCAAAGGGTAATTTTGAATAGAAAAATAATACGGACTAAACAATGGCGAAATTTGATTTGTTTTGGAAGAGTTAAGTTTTCAATAGTTTAATTGATCGGTGACTTTGGTACAAATGACTGAACGGCTCACCCATTAGAATGAACTATAAAGGGGTTTATAAAGAAGTGCGCACAGTCACACTGAAAGGATGTCTAAGGTTATGCTTTTGGGCTTACCTGGTCCTCTGCCCCCTGTAAGTTCGAATGGAGCTACCTAGTAAGCCATAAAATGTGCAAACTCATCTTAAGGGCGAATTAGTTTTAATTCCATGTGCCACTTTGGTGGTAATTACCCGAAACACTAAATGTTTACACTTATGCAAAAGTACGGTATAATGGATGATAATTAACACTAAATTCCTTGATTGGTGAACCCAATACCTCAGTCAAGACTTTGATAATTTGATCTTTATGAATTTGTAATAAAAGTTTTTTTATTAAATTTATGCTACAAGATGAATACATGACATCTTTGTACATATTTGATTTGACCACATGAAATCAAAACTAGTACCCTTTTAAATTAAGTTATATGCCATCTAATTAAAAGGAACACTTGAAGTAGCAATCTACGTCATGACAGTACTTGGCTAGATTGTGATGGAGAGGTAAATCTCTATGTAAAGTCAGACCGTACATGGACATATTTGCGATTCTCTTAAGTTAGACACTTAAGTTGAGTAGGAAGTGAGACACGGACTCAATGGCATAAGATGGGATGAAACATGTTTATATTTGCAATAGCGTTGGAAAATATAAATCCCATAATGATCTAGGAATTGGAAATTGTTTGCCAATTATTGTTCGACAGATTACCCTATTATGTGCTTTCGTTACTAGCAGATCAACTGATGTAATGGAACTCCGATAATTTGGATCCTAGTTTTCGAGAAAATTCTATGGTTATATGAATATTACCTTGGGTATTTTATTTTCTTGAAAAGTTTAATTATCATAAATACTAAAATTGAATTTTGCTAATTCTTTAAATGTATTAATGCAACATTAAACCGTAAACGTAGGTTATTCCTGTATTGGTAAATTGATCTACACCTGTAAGGGTTTTTGGTAGAGTCAACTTTGCTAAAAGAATAAACCTAGTCCTCTTTTCATAAGAAAGAGTGAGATTCAATCCTATTCCTTTTCATGAATGAAGAAAGGTATGATAGGACAATTAGAATTGTCTAAATTCTAAATACGTAACTCGTAAGCAAATTTTAATAGTTAAGAAAATTGCATATGTATTGAGTTATTAAATTAGAAGCTAGACTAATTACTGTATAATTGGTAAAAGACAAACTAGCATATATTATCTAGTTGTTTTGTTTTGACCATTTAAAAGTACTACTTACAATTGTTGGAATAGTAGAACTATTAAGAAAGAAATTGCATGCCCAATTTTTCAAGTTAATAGCATTGATGGATAATTCATCATCTACATAGTAGAATACATTCTTTTAAGTACATAAGTAATTGTTATGTATGGACTTTCTCAAAGGTGTAGGGAAGTAAATAGAACGCTACTTTATTTCAGTGGTTAATGCAACGCTTACAATGTTGTCAAATCCGTTGGGAGTATTGTTCTTATTATGAATAAGGAATTAATGTAATGATCTCTAATTCAGTGGGAGTTACAAGCTTTGTCATCTTGGTAGTAACCCAGATTATCTCTAGAATGTCTTAAGATAATTACTTTCCACTTGTAGACACTTATGTTTTCAAGGATAGTCATGTACGTTTCCTTATTAGACAATGAAGTGGTTCTACATCTACTAGTTATGCTAATATCAATGACACAATCATATTCGTCACATAAACAAACATATGTCGTGTTTATCTGCTACATGATGTTGTTCCATGCACAAGTGGGAGAAATCTATATTGTGTGCAAGGTACAACATATAGGTATATGATTTAAAGGATTCTCTTGACTGCAAGGTAAGAGACCAACATTCTAATATAACTTGTGCATATCTAATTCAAGAAACACTTGATGTTGTAATTTACGTCATGTCAGAACTTGCCGAGATTGCAATAACAAAGTAAATCTCTATGTGAAGTCAGACCTTGCATGGACATATTTGCAGTTTCTAAATTAGACAAGTATTTAGAACATGTGTCAAAAATGATATATAAGACTACTTCAAATTAAATATTTATGTATTACTAGAATGACATAAATAAATGAAGTAATCTAATACTACTTTAATCTGTATATTTATGAATTTTTGGAATGACATAAATAAATGAATAAATAATTTAGTCCTACATTATTGTGAAGTAAATAAATTAACTTGAAATTACTATTGAAACCAAGAGTTGTGTTCAAGAGTTGTGTTCATAATTACTTTAGTTAAACATGTTTATGATTCATGGAACTTTCAAAATTAAAGACCATTTTACCCTTACTTTTTAATTTTGAATAAACATAAAGTCACAAAATACATAATTATCGAAATTTTTAAGACAATAAAATAGTTAATACACACAATAATAAAGATATTCCATAAGACGTTAACTTGTTATGTTTTTAATTAAGACATATACAAGAAGTCATTGAGTTGATCAATGATTTATAACGTTAAATGGGATTATAACAAGTTTATGTTCCTTGATGAGACATAGATATGAAGTGACTTGGTCAAAAAGTACTTGTGTTATAAAGCATACAATTGGCTTGAAAAGTCTATTATACCATTAAGTTGACTTAGTTGGTAAATAGGTAAGCCAAAAGGAATATGTTTATCTTATATATTGTTAGATTGTCTTACAATATTAATTCCAATGAATACCACAAGTTGATGGTATGTTCAGTTAGGAGAATCAAACTATATTTGATTTGTTTGATTCATGATAACCATAACTTCTTTCTTAAAAAGTAATAAGGCTAGAAAATTGAGTATGGATTAAATATACTCAATATGACTCTAACCTAGAAGATTAATAAAACACCATTTAATTATGGAATGTGATAAATCCCATTAAGTTTTAAAATTGAAGATTCTGAATCTGTTAAACTACTTATGAATAGGTTGTTAACAAACTTAAGTAAGGAATTATCAATGTGTATTTGTAATATCCCAAAAAGAGAACAATGTAGTTTTGCTCTAAATTGCTAAGTATATATAGATAGTCTATATATTACAAAAGGCAAGTGGGAGTTTTTTTTTATCTTGAAAGATAAAATTACAAAATACATAATCTTCTAAAACACACTAGTAAATATCATGATGAGGTTAGACATGTAAATGATAGACCTCATGATGATGGAATTTCCATTCATAGATCTGCAAGGATATCTCAGATATTTGACTTATATGCTGAGAAATATGAGTTACAGGATTATAGTAAACCTGATAATCATTATGATGGATTACCAAATATTGAATTGGGTAAATTACTCATACTATGAATGTTAAAGATGCTGTCCATAAAGGTAATCAATTTTGGAAATTTGGTTTATCTTAATAGTTAGACTAGAGAATAGAAATGAGTTTCTTCAAAGAGATGGAAAACCCTAGTGGTTTATATTTCTATGTAGAAATCATATGGATAATATTGTACACATATTTAATGCATGTTTTATGACAAGATTATTAATCATACTTAAGCAATTAATTATGATTGAATATTCTTTTCAAGACACATTAAATATATAAAGATGATAATTGTCATACTTGTTTTCATTAATATGAAATATGACAATGAAGTATCAAAACTCTTTCTTGAGAAATTACTTGAGCGAGGACGGTAAGTAATTGAAAGGTTTTTTTGAATTCATATAATCTTTGGAAGTGTACGAAGTGCAATAATTCATGAATGGATAAATGCATGCATCTATGAAATTATTCTTATGTTTAATTATTAAATCTTAATTTTGATTTATAATTGAAATAAGATAAATTTTAAGTATTCCTGAAAGCTAGTGGGAGTATTATGTTAAGGTTTTAAATCTTATATGTTGTATAACATATAAGAAGTAACATTCCTTGTAAGCTAAATGTTAAGTCTTAGATTGGAATGAAACTTCACTTGTAAGATTTAAGAATTAAAACATACAACCTTGGAATATATGTTTATTATTAATAAACATGTGCAGTAAAATAAATGATTCTAATTAAACATGATATACCATTTGGGAAATGGATAAATATCTTTTGACAAGATAGAACGTGAATGAAGTCTAAGTTTGACCTGTAGATTCATCATGTACATCATGTTGTATATTAAAATTGTTATATCATTCTTGAATAAGAAATGATTTGACAACATTGATATCTAACTAAAAGTTATTAGATAACTTGTGTAATGAATATTCTAAAAGAATTACATCCTCAGCCTGGAATTGCTCCTAGATTCTATGGATGAACAATATGTCAATTGTTGTGCAAATTGTCATCAGCTTCAAACTTGAATGTTTGGAAGACATAAAACATTACACAATAAGATATTAAAGTTTACGGAGTTTTAATGAGCATATTGTTGTTTGCAAACAATGATGCTGGTTTAATTGAGATGACACTCAATACTAGTCATGGTAGGATTTCATCCTTGTTAATGGCCATGTGAACTAGTTGTGCTACTAAAAGCACAGTTGCAATATACATCAAAAGAATAAGAATACTTTAAACTTAAAATGTTTGAAAGTTTAAATTGTCATAAATTGGTGATAGAGGATGTCACACACTTTATGAATTATTATGTGGATTGTTGAATGCACACATACAAGGACTTCATTAATTGAATTCTTAAAATAAGTATTCTCAAAATTACGATAGATCAAGTTGGTTGATTTATGTCTAGTCAACAAGTATGATTGTCATTACTTGAGGCATAATTCATCAACTGGAATTTTCTTGCATTGATCTATTTAGTATTTGGATAAGGGATGTTAAACAATTGTTATAATAAATCAAATACTTGGTATGTTTGATTTCATAATATATTGTATCCTATATTTGCATGTTTAATCCGTGAATAAATTTATTTATTCTAAATCGTCCGTTGTCAATTAATGATATGGGAGTATCATTAAACTAAGACAAATCTGAGAGATATGGTAGAATATACTTGAAAGTATATTGATGAGAATGCATACCAATTTCCGATGATATTCAATGAATTGAATATAGGACTTATCCCAACTACATAATTTACTTTGTGGATATTGTTATAAGTAAATAATGAATAGTTATCCTCGACTTGAGATACGGATAAGTGTCATGAATGTAGTGCACTCTGTGGAACAACTTAACGCTATAATGCTGGTAGTCATAAGGGTTGTTTCCTGAAGTGTTGCAAAGTTCATGAGTTATTCTTGTAGTAAAGATAGAATTTGTTCCTTCAAATTTATTTTGGAGTTTAATACTGCTGGGCCCCTCGTTAGGTTGACAAGATGTTTGCATGGCCATGCCCAAAGTTCTCCCCTGAATATGTTCAGAAGATTTGGTAATCTTGCTCAATTACTTATAACGAGAAACAGAATAGTTGAATAAAGAATGACTTAATTCCATATCTTTATTTAACATGGTATTAGAAACAAAAGGATAATAATAATGAGAAATCATTAAAAGGTTTTTCCAGGAGACCTTACTCGAGTTGTACTAGAGGCATCGAAGTGTTGCTAGACGCTAACCGATGTGATCACTCTATTAAGATATGTCCAAGTGGGAGTTGTTGGTTTTATGGACAATAAATTAATAGACGTGTGTTAGGATCGAACTCGAGACTATGGGATTGCACACTTTACGTATGAGAATTTAAAGTTAATAATTAAATATAAACGTTATATTTATTTATTTATTAAACGAAATAACTAACGGACGTTAAGTAATTAATGTAATGGAGTAACGGGCGTTAAAGGTATTTGGAAAAGGACTAGATTGCAAAGTTTGGAAGTTTCCGGAATCCCTTGGGGATACACCTAACCGATCGGCCAAAGAAAAAAGGAAACAAAGACAAACTTGTTCACCAAGTTAGTTGAGTATATATACAAGGCTTAGGGTCTTGATTTTGCATCTCTTGTATTCATTAAGCTAAACCTAAAACTTTGTTTGTGTGTTTTCTTAATACAAACCGATCGTACATCCCTTTAGGGTGTCGATCCTCAAACTTTTTCCACATCAAGTTATTTGTTTGATAAAAACTAGCATTACTTTAATTCGGTTTAGTACGTGTGTACAAGAACATAGTAATAACATACTTTTGTTATTATCTTGGATTGAATTACAAAACGGTAAGGGGTAATTCTTATAATCCTATAAACCATAATTAGGGTTCATCCGTTGCTAGTTTGTGGATTTGATTCTTGTTCGGCTAGAATCAAGTAAGGTACGCATACTTTATTCTTTAGTTAATTAATTATTCATTATATGTTCCTATACGCTTCCGCACCTGCTTTGATGTTTTGTGTTTTATTATTGAATGTCATGTTATATAATTCCAACATAAAAACATGCAACAAGTATGCACATGCGTAATATAGAATCTTTATTTGCACTAAACTATAGTATTGAGACAAAGTAACAAAAAAATGTAGTGGTAAAACAATGCATCTGCCAATGCTGATAAGTGTATCTTTTGGGTTCTAAATGCTTGAGAGCATAAATAAGATTTAAACAAAGAGTACATCGAAAGAGAGACGAGTACGATTATCTATTACTAGTAAATTAAGGTGCTATAATTATAACACTACACCATTTTGGACTTTTTGGGACGAAATTTTTTTAGTGACAACACATGTTGTCACTACAAATCCACGAAACAACAAAAAATTAACATTTTGAGTTCCAAGTTTGACCAATTTTTTTTTGTGACAACATATTTTCTTATTGTGGCAACAAGTTGTCACAAAAGAATCACTACATGACAAAATAGCGGTATTCCTCATTCAGAATTTTGACTAGATATTTTTGTGACAACATTTTTGTTCTATAGCGACAACAATGTTGTCACTACAGAAATACTAATCTTTGACTTTGACTTATTTTTGTTGTGACAACCTAGTAGTCGCCATAGATTTCGTGACGAAAAATTATTGGGGGGAAAAATACCGCCAAAACTGTTGCGACTACATTGTTGTCGCTATAAATTTTGTGACAAAGAATTTCAGTCAAAGTCAACAAAAAGATTTGATGGTTGGAGGGTAATTTCGTGCCATACTTTTAGGGACAACATATTGTCATTAAAAGTGTTGTCATTAAAGAATTATACATTTAGAAAAAATTAAATTAATTATAAATTCTTTTAAATTTTATAAATTAATTTTTTTAAATAATCGATCAAAGATTAATATACAAACAAATAAGTAAAACATACGAGTTACATTACAAATCGAAACATATTCAAACATTAAAGCGTACGAATTGCATTAGAAATCCGTAAAAGTTTCACTACTAGACGTGATTGCATAATACATTAGAGTTTAATAGATTATGCCTACATGTACAAATTATGCTTAAATGGGTGTAATATAAACGGCAAAGTTACTTATTAGCACACGTTTAGGCTAATAAGTAACTTTTTCGTTTATATTACATCCGTTTCACCAATTTTAGCCGATATATGTACTAATAAGTATCTTTCTCGTTTATTTAGATCATTTAACCTGTTTTGACCCATTTTAGCCCAAACATATACACATTATGCTAAAATGGGTCAAAATGGGTGAAACGGGTGTAATATAAATGGAAAAGTTACTTATTAGCACACGTTTGGGCTAATAAGTAACTTTGCCGTTTTTATTACACCTGTTTCACCCATTTTAGCCGATATATGTACTAATAAGTAACTTTCTTGTTTATTTAAGTCATCTAACCCGTTTTGACCTATTTTAGCCCAAACATGTACACGTTATGCTAAAATGGGTTAAAATGGGTGTAATATAAACGGAAAAGTTACTTATTAGCACATGTTTGGGGCTTGGGCTAAAAAGTAACTTTGTCGTTTATATTACACCTGTTTCACCCATTTTAGCAGATACATGTACTAATAAGTAACTTTCTTATTTATTTAAGTCATTTAACCTGTTTTGACCATTTTAGCCCAAACATGTACACGTTATGCTAAAATGGGTCAAAATGAGTGAAACATGTGTAATATAAACAAAAAAGTTACTTATTAGCACACGTTTGGGCTAGTAAGTAGCTTTGTCGTTTATATTACATCCGTTCCACCCATTTTAGCCGATAAATGTACTAATAAGTAACTTTGTCGTTTATTTAAGTCATGTAACCTGTTTGACCCATTTTAGCCCAAACATGTACACGTTTTGCTAAAATGGGTCAAAGGTGAAACAAGTGTAATATAAAACGACAAAGTTATTTATTAGTACACGTTTGGGCTCATAAGTAACGTTGTCATTTATATTTTTTTGGTAAAGGGATTATATGCCCCGGTGAATATAACTTTGTTATTTATATTACATCAATTTCATCCATTTTAGCCAATATATGTACTAATAAGTAACTTTGTCATTTATTTGATTTATTTCACCAGTTTTGATTCATTTTGATCCATTTCACCTGTTTTGTGACTTTACAGAATCGGATGCTAGAGATTTGAGAGGGCCAACAGGGTCAAGAAGAGCAACTCACTGATGAGCAGATTGTAGCACGAGTCTTAGGAACTAAACAAGGGTTTAACCTAGGACGGGGTAGGGTGTTGGCAGGTAGTTCTTCGTTGTCTTCTTCTGTACGCTCCCACCCCGCTCCCGCACCACAAATGACTCAATCTCAAATAGCTGCTTTGGCGAGGTACGTGACAGATACTCGACAACATGTTATGAGCCTACATAATCAATTAGCGGACCGTAACATTGATTTGCCACCGCCCCCTGTGCTTGACCCCTCATTGTTTATGGATGTTGATGAAGAAGAGGATGCGGCCGAGCCAGCAAGTTAGTAGGTTGTTTATTTGAACTTGTTTAGTTTGGTGTGTTGAACAACTTCTCGTTTTGGGCAATTTATGTTTATGATGTTGAACAACTTACATTTATGTTGTCGAACTAAGTCGTTAAACCATGTTGTATTTGAACAATTTATGAAATATAGTTTGCTTTAGTTATTGGTTGTGTTGATTTGGAAATCTGGAAAATTTGGTTGCGGAAAAATCTGGGAAACAGGGTCGTAAAACATGGGGGAAAGCGACAAAACAACCTAGCTGTTTTGTACTAGATGCCACTTTTAGTGACAACATGTTGTCGTTACAGGTTGTCACTAAAGTTGACACTATAGATTTGGTCAAAAAGTCAAACCTTCTAGTAGCTAAAATGTTCGTCGCTAAAAGGTTGTCACAAGAAACTTGAATATAGTCAAACTTCTAGTGACAACAACTGTCACAACAAAGTCGTCACTATAGAAATTGGTCAATGAAAGTCCAACCTTTTAGTGACAACAGTTGTTACAAAAAAAATATGAGTCAACAAGTCAACCTTTTGGTCAAACCTGTTGTCGCGATAGGTAAAAAATGTTGTCACAATAACTTGTAGCAACGCGTTTTTAGAGACAACGCTTGTAGTGACAAGATGTTGTCACAAATATACTTATAATGACAACTTTCGCACTTTTAGCGACAACAACCCATTGGCGCTACATTCACTGAATGATGTAGGGGGAGGGCGGGACAAGTAGTTTGTTTCAAGCATCGCAGATTTTCTTGTAAGATTAACCACCCTCCTTAATTCACCAAAATAGAATCTCCTGTAAGAGTTGGGAGATGCATAACATTGGGTTGCTATTGAGCTTCAATGCATTGAGGGTTCATCAATTTCATGTAACATTAGATCATGTATTATCAATTGTGGGCATTCTCTTTAATACACTCAAATATGCATATGCATGGGATTTAGTTGTTTCTATGATAAACCATTAGACCATGTCTTGTCAAAAGCTATTAGCTTCATTGTTATGATGTTGAAGTAAAGAATGTCGAAACCAGAAAACCTGGATTAGAATTTCCAAAAAACATAACTAGGATAGGCAAGAAGGTCGTTCAAATAAATCATTTGATTCCACAACACTACCTAAAAAGGGTCTTAACACGCATAGACTGAGAGCATGAGTAACACAAGCTCTCCAACAAAAGAAAGAAAGGTCTCTTCCGAGGGTAGCAATGGGGCCTCTTCGACTACTTAAAGATAAGATTTAGACAAGTTACTACTGGTGACGGAAATGTATGTTCTTAAACTTCTTAAATTGTTTAACTTTCTGATATTATTGTAATGGTAATAATATATGATTTGGTAGCCTGATGACAACAATTTTGTTTTGTATTTGGTTTACGGCTGACTTGACACATATGTTTGCTGATCTAGATGAGGCAACATTCCACTTTTGATTTATATGATGTTTTTTGTGTCATAGGTACATGGCAGACTTACATGGTAGCACGGGTGATGCTTTGTAGAATGCATACCGCATAAAAAAAATTGTAGACAACAATTTGGGACAGAGAATGACATATGTTGTCTGATTAATTCACACAAGAAAAGGAACGTAAGTATCCGATAATAAGAAATAGGTTGTTTTTGGATTCATGTTTTGAAACTGATGATTATCATTGTGACTTGAAGTCGCAATAATCATTTAAAATATTTGGATAAATGTATTCAAGCTCCAATACCATCAAAAAGTTAAATGGAATATCTACACATTTGCACATGAATAGTTTCATTTAAAGTAATCGTACTCCTCAAGTCTTCAATTCCAAGTGTTTTACGAAGGGCTACTACCAGTAGTGGAAAAAAGCTTAAGGACTGTTGGAATCTGTCTTAGTATTAGGCCATGTTAGTGTCGTATTAGGCCGAGTCCATTGGAATTATACCTTAGTTTAGCCTCCAAGCAGTCAATTAGGTATACATATCATTGTACTCCTTTGAAAATATCATTAACTTCCCTTTAGATGATTCAAATTTGTTAAAGATTTAGGCTTCCCCGGTGACTCAAAATATGTTAAAAAGAAAACTACTATTTAGGCGTCCCCAAAAATTGGTTGGATATTTGAATTGTCTGATAGGTGGACATACACTCGGTTTAAAACAATTTCTTTAGTATGGGCTATGGGTTAAAGCCAACGAGATTTGGTCCACAAACATTCTTCCCTTGAATTTTCTTTTGCAAAGACGGTCTCAAAGATCCCCTAAGAATTATTATCCGCTCAACGTCATTGCAATTTTTTATTATAGCTTTTTTGTTTTAAATAGAATGTGTGACATTATATCAAGACATGATTAACAACTGATATTTTGCTTAGGTGTAGCTTTTGATTACTCAGGAACAACTCTTCAAAAGTTTGATTGTCCACTTTTTCATGGAAAAATCAGTTTGGTAAGCTATTTTCTGTAAAGACGTCAAATTCAATCTATTTACACAAATGGATTAATTGGGGTTATGTGTTATCTCTAACGGTTTAAATGGATAAGCAAAAACTAGTTACCTATAGAAGAAATGGGTGGAAACTGGAAAGCTGGATAAACTGTCTTTTCATGTACACAAGAGTTAGATGAACTTTTAATATCTTGGATAATAATTTTGGTCCTGGTCCTAATTTGACAGCAACGCTTGAAGGTAAAGGCAAATTCAAGTCTAGGAATGAAATTGACAAACGGGTTGGCGTTTTGATCATCCAAACAATGTACTTTTACCTGGTATGAAATTCGGGTCAGACCTTAGAACAGGTCAAAAATGGAACTTAACATCCTGGATGTTCAAGGTAGTACCTGATTCAGGTGCTTTTAACCGGAGTAGTCGTCGTACCATGTAGATTTCGAATCCAATTGGCCGAATTATGGATGGTAATGGCGTTGTATCCTCGACCCCTGATTATTTCGGTTATGGATATGATCCAGGTATGGGTATGTGGGTGGATTTAAATTGTCTTATTGTACGATCGATGGTTATAAATTTAGTAATTTAAATGGGAATTTTTCTTTTGACATAAGCAACTCAGATGATGTTAATTCAAGCCTAAGTAATAGTGATTGTATAGTTGTGTGAGGTTTCAAACATATGGCACTAACGGAACTTAACGAATCAGTCAATAACTTTACGATAGCAGTCTACAAGCGGGGGTTGAACCGTCTAAAGTACGCGCTTATATCTCCAATACCATGTAAATTAATTGTGTGTTGAAATGTTTATTGATTAACTTATCTTAGTGTTAGTTACTCTTTTCACACATTACGACCCACCCATTTTGCCAACTTGATATATAGTGCATAAAGTATGTATCACCTCGGTTTAGCTTCATGCGAAATCTACACTTCCATTTACCAACATCCTGAAAAGAGAGGGCATTGCCTGGTTCGAATGGGTGTGTGGCGGTGGGTTCAAACCTTTTGGATTAATCAGCCAAAGGTTGAAAACCATGGTTAACCAAAAAAAGAAAATGTAAAAATTGATTTCTTATTGCTTCAAAATTTTGGATTGCAGGTTACTGGCAAGAAAAAGGTTTTGAGAAATGAATGTATAATTTGCAATAGGAGTATATGATCAAGCTTTTAAGTGTGAGACTTAAAAGAAAATGATCAATATGTTTGTGAAAAACACAAAGACAATATCAAATGTCAGACCAAATACAAAAAATTGTTTTACATTTGTCATGTAAGACACTATTTTTAATAATTAACTACCACATAAATTCAAAACAAATTAATGTATACATTTATATAATAATTAATATTATATACCAAATTTTTTTGTTAAAATCTCGTGCGTGCACGGGTATTATAACTAGTAAACTAGTAGATTTAAACGTTTGGCTCTATTTAACTAACTTCTTGAAACAAATAAACTAAAAGATTACTAACGATTTACAACTCTGTTCGAAAGTATCAGCAACAAGAGATTCTCAACAATACTTTATTCAAACCTAAGCCTTAATAGTCGGCGTAGATTAAACCAACAATAGTATCCAAAGTGTTACAAGGTTAGGTTAATGTCAATGAGACAATAACCAAACTAATACAAGAAAGAAACAAGATCAGTGTAATGATCAGAAAGAAGAGAAATGTGAGACAATGACTGCACACACAGTTGTATCTAACCCTAGATTAATGGACTTATTAAATAGGAGATAAAGATACACTAAGACCCCTCTAACGGCTATAAATGACTCATCAGCAGGAATAAGAAATGCTTCAGCAGAAATGAACTTCTTGGAACTTTAAACCATTTATGCTTTGTCCATGATTAACCCCTGTAATAAGCCTGCACTGAACATAACTAGAAAACCATTAGCAATTGATAGAATGACATGTTTGCCACAGATTAATACCCCAAAATTCAACATTCCCCCTTAATCTGATTGGCAAACATATCAAACAATATCAAATTTTCACACAAGAATTTGTGCTGATAAACAGGGAGGGTTTTTGTAAGTATGTCTGCAGTTTGGTTTGAAGAGCCAATCTTTTTGGCACTTATAACACCTCTTGCAATTTTTTCCCTGATGAAGTGAACATCAATTTCAAACTGTTTTGATCTTTCATGGAAAACAGGATTGACAGCAAGTTGTAAAGTAGATTTGTTATCACAAAAAGATTAACGAAAGATTGATATCAACTTTTAGATCTTTTAAGATTTTTGAATCCAAATAATTTCACAGGCAGCAGTAGACATAGATCTATACTCGCTTCGTGGAAGATTTTGAAAGAGTGTTTTGTTTTTTACTTTTCCATGAGATCAGGCAATCATTAAAGAAAACACAATAACCTGTGACAGATTTCCTGGTTTTCTTGCATTTAGCCCAGTCTGCATCACTATATCCTTCAAGATGATTTTCAGAGTTGCTGAAATTGAACCTTAGACCTTTTCCTGGAGCTCCTTTTAGATATCTCAGAACATTCAGGGCACATTCAAGATGAGATTTCAAGGGAGAATGCATATATTGTGCCAGACAATGAACTGAGTATGAGATGTCGTCTTGTATGGGTGAGATAGATAAGTTTCCCAAGTAACTTCTGATAACCAGTGATGTTGACAAGTAAGGGATCATCAGTAGTGGGAATGTATGGAAGGACAGAGTTGGGTTCCATAGGAGTAGACACAGGTTTGCACCCAAGAAGACCAAATTCTTTGAGGAGTTCAAGACAGTATTTTCTTTGGGTGAGACATATGTCATTCCCAGTTTTTAAAACCTCAATGCCAAGGAAATATTTTAATTTTCCCAAGTCTTTGATATGAAATTTTGATTTTAGAAACTCTTTGAATAGGTTTATCTCATCAATACAGTTTCCAGTAAGGACAATATCATCCACATAAACAAGCAGAGCAATAAACTTGTTATTCTCTGTTTTGGTGAACAAAGAATGATCATTGACAGATTGAACAAAGTTATTTTCCTTTAAAACACTAACCAGTTTTTCATTCCATTTCCTGGGAGCTTGCTTTAGGCCATATAGAGACTTGACAAGTTTACAAACTTTATTCTTATTGTTCTCATTACAGAACCCCTTAGGGATGGTCATATAGATATCCTCATCAAGATCTCCATACAGGAAAGCATTGTTAACATCAAGTTGGAAAAGAGGCCATTTGTTTTTCACAGCTAAGGCAATAAGACATCTAACAGTAGACATTTTCACAACAGGAGAAAAATTTTCATCATAGTCTATTCCTACCCTTTGGTTATAACCTTTAACAACTAATCTAGCCTTGTATCTATCAACTTCACCATTGGCTTTATATTTGATTTTAAAGATCCATTTGTAACCAATGGGAGTTCTATTAGGAGGTAGATCAGTTATATCCCAAGCATGATTTTCATTTAAGGCCTCAATTTCAGAGTTCATATCATCAACCCAATTACTATCAAGGATAGCTTCTTCATAACAGGTAGGTTCAATACTTTTATTAAGACTAGAAGCAAAGTAGTAATTTTCTTTGTTAAGGTTAGAGTAATTAACAACCTTTTCAACACCATATTTGAGTCATTAAGATCAACTTAGAAACTCTGGTTGACCTTCTAGCGCAAGCCTCTTTCTTGTTCCCGATTTGAATCGATGATGTATCGCAGAATCGAAGATGCATCGACAGGATGTGATTCATGTGATATGGTGCCCTCGTGTGTATTATGATCTATAGATGTTGCAAAGGTTCATCATCCTAGTAGGATGACTCAGCACTGTGCCATCATCATAGGATGTCACTCTCCCTTCATCATTGGGACTTATTTGTGAGTCAAAGAAATTTTTGTGATTTAAATCTTTAGGCACATAAGTTTCAACAAAAGGTTTTGACAAAGTATTTTTCATTTTGAAGGAAAAACAGTTTCATAGAATTTGACATCTCTGGAATAAAAGATATTTTTTGTTTCTAAGCTCAAAAGTTTATAACCTTTTTTTCATTTGAATAACCAATAAAGACACTTTTCTCGACCTACTACCAAATTTATCAGAGATGTTGAGAATGGTGGCATAGCATAAGCAACCAAAGACTCTAAGGAGAGAGAGTGAAGGGTCATGCCCATACACAAGGGAGAAGGGAGACTTGCCAGATAACACTGAAGAGGGTAACCTGTTTATGACATATGCAGCAGTTAGAAACATTCAAAGATATAGAGGTAATTCCCCCTGAAACATAAGGGATCTAGCCACATTAAGAAGATGCCTATGTTTCCTTTCTGCAATACCATTTTGTTTTGGTGTATAAACACAAGAGGTTTGATGTAAAATTCCTTTTTCATGAAAGAAGTATTGAAGTTTGTTATTGACAAATTTTGTCCCATTATCACTTCTGAATATCTTAACATTGTGTTCAAATTGATTTGATAGTATATGAGTAAAGTTAACAATGGAAACATAAACATCATCCATCCCCTTAAGCATATAAACCCGCATAAACCTAGTAAATAGTCATCAACAATGGTTAAAAAATATTTGTAACCATCTCTGCTAGTGACTTTATATGGTCCCCAAACATCTAGATGAACAAGTTGACCAATTTTAGTGGACTTGTGTTCACTTAGAGGGAATGGTTCCCTGGTTTGTTTAGCTTTATTGCAAGTATCACACGAGATGGTCGATTCAAATGAACTATCAAGTTTAAGAGTGGGTTTAAGTATATAGGACTTGGTCGAGGGATGACCAAGTCTTTGATGCCGAGATTTCTAGAAACATGACAAACGTAAATGCGTTATTAGAAGTAATCTTACATGCAGAATCAATATCAAACATATATAACCCATTGTATTGTTTACCAATCCCCACAATCCCTTTTTGATGTAAACTCAGATATAGCAATTAGATTCATTAAACCCAACAAACATCTTATTGTCTCTAGCAATCTTATGAACGTATTAACTGACTCCACATGTACTCGTGAACAACCGTAACATCAAAAAGAGTTAGGTCATTATTGACCTTTAAATCACCAATTTTAGTAATTAAGGCCTGCGTACAATTGGGATGTCCAACAGTTAGACCAAGATTTGAAATGTCAACGACATTAATTAAAAATTTTGCAGACACGTCATGTCTGATTTGCACCAGAGTCAACAATCCAACCAAGACCGATGTTTCCGATAAGGTTTTTGTGTTGTTGTTAAAAATGAAGTTTATGTTAAACTTCACACCGCCATTAAAGAAAGTTCCCTAAAATTTTTACCGCCATGTTGGTAGCGTTAAGACACATTGTTGTCATTAAGAAGACTCATAAGTCCTGAGAGTCGTTCATTAGACAGAGATGTGAGAGTTTGCAGTTCTATTATCATGACATGATTAGTATCATGGAAACATTGTTATGCTGCAGGTTTAGCATTAAAGTTCTTTGACATATCCGCAGATAGCCAACAAGATCATAACATCTATCAACAAGTGACCGTGTTTTGCGTTAGTACATTTGAGATTCATGTTTGGTCCTCGTTATTAGAGTCAAGATTAAACCAAAACCTTTATTAAAATTGTTGTTGTTGGATCCTTTTTTGTTATCAAAAGATTTTCCATTATCAAAAGTTTTTGCAGTAAAAAGCATGGCATTAGCAGTAACTATTCCCGTGATGACACATTTCTGTGAGATTCTTCCGTGAGACAACAGAGAAAGCAGCTTTGACATTAGGCAAAGGGTCTCGGGTTAAAATATTACTCTGATAGGAACATAAGTGTCATCAAGACCCATAAGAAATTGCATTAATTTGATTAGCTGATTGTGTTTTTCAAAATGTTTTGCGTACCGCAAGTGCATGGGGCGCTAATCATACAATCAAATTGTTTCCATAGAGAGTTAAGGTTGTTGTAATAATCAACAAGAGAAGACCCACTTTGACTAAGAGAGTTTATATTTTTATGCAAATTAAAAATAGCCGAACCATCAACCTTATCATAAGTATCTTTAAGATCATTCCACATTTCATAAGCGCTTTAGCATAGATAGCACCAGCAAATAGTTCAGGACTGAGAGAGTTAAGAATCCATGTAACCACAACAGAGTTACAAGTATCCCATTGATTAGCAAGACTAGGGTTTGAGTCATCTCTTATGCAAGTACCATCAATAAACCCTAACTTATTATGATTCCTTAAGGCAAAGGTCATGGCCATATTCTATATTTTATAATTTTCGCCCAAAGTGAGTTTGATAGAAATAATGGGAGTACCATTGGTGTTATTGGGGTGTAAATACAAAGCATCACCAAAGGATAAGCTTTTCTCAATGGAAGAGCCACCACCACCACTAGTATTATCATTGCCAACAACCATAATGCAAACAATAAGACAGATGAATAACACAGACAGAGATAACAAAGAAGAGCGTATGATTTATAAAGAAATAAATAAGACTTTGTAATTAAGAAACAACAAGCACCAAGCCTCAGGATCGGGTAAACAGAGCAGGTATTCATACCAATTCGAGGTGATCAAGATGTTAGTCTACCCGTTTGCACCCACAAAAGACTTAAGTAATCTGATGTTTGAAGAAGAGATTAGACATAGACTTACAGAGCAATATGCAACGGAAAGAACAAATCACAATAGGAAATAACCAGTGATTATGCCAATAGCAATAACCCCAAACCACCAACTTGTTGCTGAAGAGATGTCGCCAAGTTTCAATGAAGAAACCCTTGGATGATGAATCAATAATGATTATGAGCCTGAAGCTCTGATACCATGTTCGAAAGTATCAGCAACAAGAGATTCTCAACAATACTTTATTCAAACCTAAGCCTCAATAGTCGGCTTAGATTTAACCAACAATAGTATCCAGTGTTATAGGTTAGGTTAATGTCAATGAGACAATAACCAAACTAATACAAGAAAGAAACAAGACGTTGTAATGATCGAAAGAAGAGAAATGTGAGACAATGACGCACAATACAAAGTGGTATCTAACCCTAGATTAAGGACTTATTAAATAGGAGATAAAGATACACTAAGACCCCTCTAACGGCTATAAATGACTCATCGCCAGAATAAGAAATGCTTCCGTTTAAATGAACTTCTTGAACTTTAAACCATTTATGCTTTGTCCATGATTAACCCCTGTAATAAGCCTGCACTGAACATAACTAGAAAACCATTAGCAATTGATAGAATGACATGTTTGCCACAGATTAATACCCCAAAATTCAACAAACTCAATCCAAAACCTGTTGAGCAAATACAAAAAGCCCATATCCAACACAAAACTAAAACATGGGCCTTTTATATATACGATATTATATACCTATGAGTTATGACATATAAAACAACATAATATACATGTTTCATCCGACGAACAAAAACATTCAACGATGATGAGAAAAGGCAAAGAAGTATGTTCACAGTTTTATCCTCAAGTAGCTCCTAATCTTACTCTTCCCACCTTGGTTGTCTCAAATAATCAAGAATCTGGTTCATTGCAGAATTATGTTGATTATAAATATGAAGGCAAACAAGTGTCTTTCAGTGATGATTTTGATGCTATTAAGAAAGATTGTGTTGATTATGAGGATGATGATGTGTTGAAAAAGTTGGAAAAACTGAGGTTGTGTGGTCGTGAAGAAGCTGATCTGTCGCAGTTCTCAAAGATAATGATCAGTTACAAAGGATGGGTAAAATAAACCCTTTATGAATCGAAGTTTGATTATTTGATCTTGTAATCTAGTTTTATGGGATAATGAATTTTTTCCTAATAAAGTGCTTATTAACATTTTAAGTGTTAAGAGGAATGGAATGTGCAGTTCAAGTATGGAACGAATTGAAGGTGATGAATTTAGCAAATAGATGATGCCCTCCTTAATTTGGTGATGGTCTAAAACTGTACGTGTGTGAGGATGTATGCTGCGCACTTATTTTTGGTCATTACTTTAGTGTGGGAATTGTAGTCTATGTAGAAGTGGATGATGCCTCTTTTTATGGGAGATGATTTGCACACTCTTAAGAATGATTGAGACACTCAAATTAGTTGTGTTTGGACATTTATACCCTCATAGTTACACTTACATTTTCACCCCTGTGAGGGCATAAATGTCCACATACAACTAATTTAAGTGTCCCAATCATTTTTGGAAGTGTGCAAATCACCTCCCCTCTTTTATTGCTAGGGTTTTGGGCTCTATGTGAGGTTTGGAGGTGCTGGAGCCTGGACATTGCTTTGGAACCTTGCATAGTTGAGGAAACCTAGTCCTATGGTATTGCTAATCCAGTATATGACGGATAGTATGGATCTAATGTATGTTTTGTTGAATGGCTAGGAGGGTGTGTCCTCTTGATGCTAAATTCCATCTATGTAAATTCTACATGTCATTTGTGATTAACATAATTCACCCTTTTCACAAGAAATAAAAAAAATAAGAATAAATAAAAGATACTTTTTAAAGACCTTAGAAGGTGTGTTTCTTAAACTTAATAAGTTCTGATATAGGTGTTATTCTATTGTTGGTTTTTTATTTGTGTATCAAAGATGAATACAAATCCAATAATTGAAGGGGGTGTATGGGATTGCTAATGAAAGATTCTGCTTTGTAGGTAAACAGTTTGAGTTTTTGGATAGAAGTAGAGTACTTATGATCTGCTTATTTTAGGGTGAAATAAGCAGTTTGGGAGTTGATTATTCGGATTGTGGACGTGCTATTCTCATCATTTGATCTCAGAATCTCAATAGTTAATCAAATAATTAACTGCTTATGTGATTATTGCGTTTTGTTAGAACAGTAGCAAATCGAATCACTTTCTATTACATTGTGTTTTGTTACATCTTGTTCTATTTATAACAAAAAGGCATAAGCAGTTTTCATAAGCAATTCAAACATAAAACACCCCTTATTTATATATGAATTCGTTACCGGCCATCGGCGTATATTTGTTTCAAAAACATAAAACACATGTAAATATTTTGCATTACCTAAGATTGTCCCCAAACTAATGAATATCAAAAATGAATTATAGGTGCTGGCATTGGAATCTATCTATGGAGAGAACATCTTTATCCTCGAAAACAAGAGTGGACTGCGATCTTTTCAGGTAGTGTAGAGTTTTAAGGTGATTTTAGTTTATTTTGCATAAACTATGTGATATAAACGAAGTGTTTGTATGTTTTGTTGCAGATTCATATCCACATTGAACTTCCTGAAGAGCTTACTATCTCTACATAACCAAATACAATTACCAATAGTTCAGAAGATTTTCCGGACTCTTTTCAAGTCAAGTATATATCTTCCACCAATAATTTTGACTTGTTTATTACCCAAATCATATCCTACACATCTCCCTCCGTATTTTACAATCTCTATACAATGGTTGGACTCTGTTAAAATTTCAAGTTTGTGTTCCATGTTGGATTCAATATGGAATGTACAACATGGGCTAGAAGTTATATACTCGTGGGCTGAATGGTTGCATACTTCTGCTATTTACTATCTCGGATTTGAGAAAGAAATAATTCTTGGTCCATATGGTGGGAAAGACCATAAAGATCCACGCGCATTTTCGGGATGTGTATCCACAGATGTTGATATTCCTTCATTGAAGAGCTACATTAATGAGGCACAACAGCTTGAATGCTTTCTTACAAATATGCAAGAATGTTGCATCTGCTTTAGTGAATTTGCAGGTAATTGCAATCGCCATAATGAGAGTTCATTATGCTAAATATGCTACAATAAAAGTACTTAATGACCCTACTCATAAACAGAATTTTTGAAACCTTTTTGTACTCTCATTCACAAGACATGCATCCTTCTTTTTCATGTGTGTCTTATTTGGTCATTTTATGCATGATCTTTTATTTTAATTAACTTTTGCTACTTTGCTAAGCACTTGAACTAACTAATTATTGTTATTGTTTTTGTTATTGTTACGTCACGTCAAACACACATCATATTAACAGGTAGTGAATTTATAAGATTGCCATGTCAGCATTTCTTCAGTGAAAAATGCATGAAAACATATGCGGATGTACTTGTACAAGAAGATAGCGTGAATAAGCTTTTGTGCCCTATGACAAAGTGTGGGGGAATGATTCCACCAAATCTTATCAAAGGATGGCTTGGTGATGAGGAGTTTGAGAAATGGGAATCGCTTACATTACAGAAGACACTCGAATCAATGACTGATGTGGTGTACTGTCCAAGATGTGAAACACCTTGCATTGAAGGTGACGACCAACATGCACAATGCTCCAAATGCTTCTTTAACTTTTGCACACTTTGTAGGGGAAGGCGCCATATTGGAATCATGTGTCCCACACCTGAAATGCAGCTACGTATCTTGCAGGTAAGATCATAATATGGCTTTATATAAGTATGGATAGAATCTATATCAAAGTTTTATGATATGAAATGCTTTCCTATCTTATGTTAGAGTTTGGGTGTGTGTGGGTGGTAATAATCGTGATATGTTCTCTGAATCATGTCAAGATCACTTTCAGATTGAAGTATTTCGACCCTATATGCCTCGGGTATCATGAAATCCTCAATTGGATAAGACAGAGAACAACACTTTGTTTCTAAGGCACGAGAAACCAAAGCAATACACTGAAGTTGTTATATCATGATGTTCTCTAAGAGATCAATACATAATGAAAAACCTTAACCAAAAGTTAGTTAAAATAGGTTAAAAGTAGTTGGCGGGAAGGGTTGAAACGTTTGGGAAAACCTTGACCCCGCAAGGGGGCGCGACCCCTTTGACCCCCGCTCTTTGTTCGTGGCGACATCAAGCAAGCTAGAATGAGCGTGCACTCCGCACCTCCTAACTCGACTGTACGGTGAATCTGATAAAGCCCTTGATCTCAAGTAAATCACAATTACATAAAATACAAGAATCACCAACATCTTACAATGTATGAGCTCACATATTACCGCATCAACATCTTTATTGTAAGGATTATATTTGAAGTAATATGGTTTTAGTTTACGAAAACAATATATAATGTAAACTCCCTTCTAAGTTATTTTATCCAAAGTGTCGGATTATTTTAACACTCCAATCTTTAAAAAAAATAATAACTTTGGACAAAAACTGGTTTTCGGTCAACCCAACTCGATCCGTCTCATCCGTTCCAAAACTCACCCATATTAACCTGATCCCCTTTTGAATATTTACTCCCACGTAGGCGCATGACCCACATGAGTTTCCCTCTTAATGGGATTAAGGAAGTATGTGATGTAAATAAACATAATCTTGTATTGGTGCAGAAGAGACAGGAGTCAAGTCAAATGGGAGATAAACAAAGGCGACGTGAACAAGGAATGATACAACAGATTCTCACTGTTAGACAGATACTTCGTGATACAAAGCAATGCCCATTTTGTAAGATGGCGATTATAAAAGACGGAGGTTGCGACCATATGCACTGTAAGAACTGTGGCAAGGATTTCTGCTATCGATGTAACAAGGCCTTTGGTGGATATGATCATTTCAGGTATTTATTGTACTAGATGCAATAATTTTTATAACATTTTACTAATGAATAATTCAATTCAGGTGATAAATTATCTATAAAGGTTCAGATAGGCAACACAGAAACAAAACCAAAAAACCTCTAAAGAAAATTAGTCAAAAGTTGCCAAAAGTATGTTTTTGCAAACTTTGATTATAATGTAATCTCCACATATAAAGCACAAAGACGATTGTTGAATTGTTTTTTTTGGGTTATCTGAGTTTCCTACTCGACATTTCGAGCCGACTAATCCTAAAGCGACTACCTTTTTGGATAGCCCAGAATCGGCGCAGGTAACTTCCGTCGCCACAAGTGATTAATCTCCCCCCTTGGGATTCGAACATTGACCTCCTCTTTGAAAGACCAATATTCTTACTGCTGAGTCACCTCTTGTGGTTACTATTGTTGAATTGTTAAAAATTCATCGAGTAGGTTACTTAAATACCTTTGAATATTATTGAAATACACATCATTTTTGTCATTGAATTATGTCATATACTTTACTAATTTATCATTACATAATCAATATTCCAGCAACAACTTAACATAACTAAGTACATAATTACATAAGGAATTGCATCCATTACAAATCATTATTGAATTACATATCTAATAGCAATCTAGTAACAACAAAAAAAAAGAAGGCAAAAAGATACTTCTTATGCAAAAACACTGTATATACCGTTTATATATAGTGAATCAACTTAAAAATAATAATAAAATTAGAAAATGAATGATGATCGGTGGTGTTGTCGTATGGTTTTCATAAACGCTTCGAGTGGTGATAAGAGTGGTTGTTGCAGTCTTCTAGATGGCTAGGGTTGTGGGTTGATACAAGATAAGTTCTATAGAAATGAAAGTAAAGTGAAAATAAAACCATAACATATACGAGCACATGAAATAAATATTTATGGCGAAACAAAATTATTTTACACACCTTTAGTATCCCCAAACAGAAAAAGAGTTTTCGTCACATTATTGAAAGTTTAAACTCTTGTAATAATAAAGTTAAAATTAATAAACTTCAGCCACAAACATTAGTATATAAATATAGGATCTATGTTTTAATTTATACCATATATGTCCACAAAAAACTCAAAACAAAGATAATAGCCACACATACCCTAAAGTTAAGGGCCGACCATGAACAAATGTGATTTAACCCCTCTAACCGTCACCATCACAAACTAAAGTAACACCTTCAAAGAATATTGAAAAAAGAGCCAAAGAAAATTTGGAAATGCATAAACCCAACGAAATAAAAACAACAGCAAGAAAATAATACAAATGAGGGTACTTTGTCCAAATTTGGATAGAGAAGATGCATTAGAGAGATGTTCTTGACGCATACCTATACCGAAGAGATGTTTACAAGCATGGGAAGCAGCGTCGCTCTTCGATGGCAAAACATGGCTACGTGGATGAAAGCTCAAACATTAGAAAAATGGTCATCTCCGGTCATAGCTAGCCGTTACAATGAACTTAATTTTTTGCTTTACATGGTCGGGTCTCCTCTTCTTCCCCTTCAAATTCAACCAGAAACTTGCAGCGCTAGCTCTATCCGCAATTCCTCTATTGTAAGCAATTTCAAACAAGTTATACAATATCCTTCGTTAATTCTTCACATTAATAATAGTCAATGGTGTAATGTTGCATGTGTTTTGAAGGAAGCATCAACAACAAAATATATAGTGCAACAATACATGGCGGCGATCGAAGGACTACAGTGCTTTGAATTCGTACAAAATTTATGTGCAATTGGACAAGTAAAGATCAGTGCATCAAAATTTCATCAAGGAGATGAAAGTGTAAAGGCACGGAACAAGGAGGAAACGGGAGGATTTGTTCTTTGGCAAAAGCAACCAAATTTATGGAGCTTAGAGTTACTAGTTTCAGGTTGCAAAGTTATCTCGGGAAGCAATGGCAACATTTCTTGGAGACAATCTTCAAATCAACTAAGACCTATGACCAAAGGTCCTCCTCGCCCTTCTCGGTTCGGTTTCTTCGTAATTGTTTACATTATTAACTTACGATCTAATTCCAACAGAATGGTCATGAAAGTTTTAAGACGTATAAAAAATGGCAATCAAAGTTGGGCGACAAATGATATAAGGAGTGAGAGCCGATATCGAAAATTTGATAATCCCGTGTGCACTAAATGATTATATTGTCTATATAGTGGGATGTAAGTGAAATAACTATAGTCAAGGCACATATATTAGAACAACTAAAGTGTAACTAGTACTAATCTACTTGCTTGAAGGTTGAATCACGCACCTATGTGAAGAAAATGATTTGTTGACCTATGTTTTTGCAGGGTTTGGACCCAAGATCCACAGGAGATTTGTTTCTTCAAGCAGTATGCATAGGCGAAAAGATAATAAACGAAGAGGAATGTTTTATATTGAAGCTTGACACGAGTCAAGCGGATCTTGAGACACAAGCGAATCCAAAATATGAGATCATACATCATACAATTTGGGGTTACTTTAGCCAACGATCAGGGCTTTTAGTCAAGTTTGAGGACTCGAGATTGCTCACTGTGAATGGTGAAAATGGGGACGGAATATTTTGGGAAACTAGCACAGAATCAGTGATTGAGGATTATAGGTATGTAGAGGGTGTCAATATTGCACATAGTGGGAAAACTACTATGACGATTTTTAGATATGGAGAACAATCATCGAATCATAAGAGGGAGTTTGAAGAGAAGTGGAATATCGAGGAGGTTCACTTTAATGTTTGGGGATTAAATACCGACTTCTTTATGCCTCATTTGGAAATAACAAAGAAGAAAAACAACTTAAAAGCAAATATGACAACTTACCAGGAGTTGGTTTGTGAATACAGAAAATGGAGACAGTCATGTGCTTATGAAGCCAATATGTGAAGAACAGTTTATGGGCTACTTATGAACATTAGAGGAATATAGATCCAATACTGAATGTAAGCACAGTTTTGTTTTTGCTTTTGTGATTTTTCGGATCTATCAGAACTGATCGTCCAACTTCTAATGAAATGGTGGACGTAATCGACCAAGGGTTGCCAAAATGGAGTATTTTTTATTAATGCTATTTCGTGTTTACTTTTTTCCTTGTGAAATACTAAACAAGGTTACTAAAAAATATGATTTTATTGATAATATATAATAAAGAGATGACATTGTTGCAGAATTAAGCACAAGAAAATTACTAAATTACCGTTCAAATTTATTCACATTATTCAAACAACATTATAAAATGAATATATTGCCATTTCTAAACAAATTCACTAATCCATTAATTACTCAATTATTTTTTTGCAGGTTATATTGTAAATACGTTTTAAGGGTAATTTAGTAATTTTATTGTACTTAGTTAGCATCCCTTCATTAGTTTTTCTTAAAGTTATTTCAAGCGAAAATCTTCACTATCTGTAAGGTTATCGTCAACAAAGTTTGCAACCGAGAAAATTGGTCGCCAGAAAATGTACTATCGAAATATGTTTACTCTCAAGAAAATATAGCTACACAGAAACTCGTAGCCGCAACGCCGGGATACCTGGCTACTTATATGATAATAGAGTAATTATTGTCCCTATGGTTTGGTCGAATCACATCGCAAGTCCTCGGTTTTTTGCATGATGAATCCTTATAATGAAGTTTCGTAACACCATTCATCCCTATCACTAAAAGTCGAGGGACTTGCGATGTGATTTCGGCCAAACCACAGGGACTAATGGTGTTACGAAACTTTATTATAAGGATTCATCATGCAATATTGAAAGTTGAGGGACTTGTGATGTGATTTTGTCCAAACCACAGGGACGAACGGTGTAATTTACTCATGATAATATAATCATATTATTTTCTTTAGGACAAAAAGTGTTTCATGTCAACCCTTGTTGCCTTAAAAATTACGATTTCTGGGAAAAAATCACGCACTTAGACAAAAATAACTTCAAGAAATTTTGCCGTGAACTAATAATGAGCTTAATAATGTTTGAAGTAATGGAGGGGTGCAAACAACACACTGTTGGATTATCTTTTTTTTCTTAAATAAATGATACTTCCGTAAATGTTTATAAGATTAATGATAGGCGTTATACAAGGAGGACTAGAGAAACGGGGCTACGCTGCAGAGTATGTGATTCTTCGGTTGATCTATAAAAGCATTTATGCAGATAACACTTAGAAAAATAAAACAGCTAGCAAGTGCCTGGTCTCGTAAATCGTAACTAGGCTGATATATGATCAGAGTGGTGTATGACAATGCGGAAGCTCACGTTTTATGAAACCCCACTGTATACTTTGAAGAGAATATGCAAAATATTAGTCAACATGGAAATCATGCTATGAAAACTCAATTAACATTTGCAACTTATTGCTGCGATTTCGAACTCCACGACTCGGTTTTTCTTTGTGATTTCATATTAAAGCATGCAAAATTAATTCAAAAATGGGTTATTGTATTTAAAATGTGTCTTACTTGTCACAAATTCCAGGTTTGTGTACTTTTTTTTTAATCATGTACTAAATTTTCAAACTTCGTTTTCGGACCATTTTACCCCTCCCCGATAAAATGATTCTTAACAAATTGAAGGGTAAAATGGTCTGAAGATACACCAGAGTGACGAAATTTGAAAGTTTAGTATATAAAAAAAAAAGTTTTGTTACACATACCTAGAATTTGTGAAAGTAGGATACATTTTAAATACCTAGAATTTGTGAAGATACATTTTAAATTTCTGAATGTGTGCATCAAGTAGAACAAAATAACCAACAATTTTAAAAGATCTGCATAGTTTTAACAACAAAATTAAAGTGGATGCTTTTCTTTGTTATATTAACTTGATTTCAGTGTAGTTTGGGTTAATTGTAACGGGGCGAGAGATGATGTTTATATACCAAAGACTAAAGAGAAAAGTTCAACATAGATCACAAATTATTTAAAGATCAAATAAACAAAGGTTGGGTATCTATTGCAAAGTGGAGAAAATTAAAAAGTATAGAATGTCATTCATAGTGTGACACGTGTCCCTCACTCTAAATTATACATAAAATCCGCTCAGGGGTAATATAATCTTTTGACCAATTTTTTATTTTACACCTCAAATTTCAGACGCACATATTTCTTAAACCACAAACTTTTAGAAAAAATTGATTTCACCATAAATTTTTAAAATTCGATTCTCTTTAATTTGGTATAAATCTTTTTAATTATTTCAAAACTTTTTTTTTGACATATTCATTGGGTAATGATTTTCTTGATGTTTTTGCTATTTCCAATCATATTTTTTACCTTAAAAATTGCCGAATCATAAAATACTTAAAACACAAAAGTTTTAGATTTTGATTAACTCTTTACCCATGAATTTGAATCATTCAAATTCGATATGATATGAGTGAGATATCGCACGTTAAAGATGACGTTTTAGTCATATTTGTTGCACACAAGGTGTTTGATGAAATGTCTAGCTTAGATTTTTAGTGTTAGAATTGAGCTAAATGAACTAATTTTTGTCCTACAACGCATCATTAATCATTTTATTAATGTAAAACTCAAAAAGTGATATTTTTTAATAGTTAAAGTTTTTAACTATTAAAAGAGATAAACTGATGAAACAAATTAAAACTGTTTGAAAAAAAACATAAAACCATAACTGATGAACCTAACCAAAACTGAAACTATGATTGATGAACCAAACAAAAACTTTTGAAAAAATAACATAAAACCAAAACTGATGAACCAAATCAAAATTGAAACTATGATTAATGAACCAAACCAAACTGATGAACCAAACCAAAAACTGATGAACCAAATCAAAATTGATGAACCAAACCAAAACTGAAACTATGATTGATGAACCAAAATAAACTGATGAACAAAACAAAACAAACACCAACATATTAAGCTGAAACTATGATTGATGAACAAAAATAAACTGATGAACTATGTTTGATTTGGTTCATCAATGTTGGTTTTATGCTTTTTTTTAACAGTTTTGGTTTGGTTCATTAATCATAGTTTCAGTTTGGTTAGGTTCATCAGTTTTGGTTTTATGCTTTTTTTTTAAACAGTTTGGTTTGGTTCATCAGTACATCAGTTTTAATTGTTAAAAACATTAACTATTAAAAAACATCATTTTTTGAATCTTACATTAATAAAATGATTAATGATGCGTTGGACAAAAAAAAATAGTGCATTTAGCTCAACTTTAACACTAAAAATCTAAGCTAGACATTTTATCAAACACATTGTATGCAACAAATATGAGTAAAACACCATCTTTAACGTGTGATATCTTACCCATATGACATCGAATTTGAGTGATTCAAATTTCTGGGTAAAGAGTGAACAAAAATCTATAACTTTCATGTTTCAAGTTTTTCACGATTCGACATTTATGAAGGTAAAAAATATGGCTGAAAATGCCTAAAAAATCAAGAAAATCAAGAACTATTTGATATGTAGAAAAAAAAGTTTGAAATGTTTATCAAAATTTATACCAAATTAAAAAGAATCGAATTTTAAAAATTATGGCGAAATCGGTTTTTCGTAAAAGTTTGTCGTTTGAAAGTTATTTGCATTTGAAATTTGGGTTGGAATATAAAAAACGGATTAAAATGACAAAAATATCCCTAACCAAATTTAATAAGAAAAAAAGGAGAGAGTGAATGGAGGACACTTGTCACATTGTGAGTGGCTTTCTAGCATTTTTATTTTTCTTTACTTTGTAAAGGATCGCAACCCAACAAACAAATACAAGACATTCTTATTTATTCATCAAATTAAAAAAAACTCACTTTCATCATTCTTTATGAAACTAAACTTACATCATTAAGTACCCTTGATGCAAAATTTTATATCTAGATTATATTTAAGATCAAAACGTACATATGGGGTTCTCAAGATCGCTTTTTCTTCCTCTTAACAGATTAACAAAAAAATAATAATAAAGAAAAAAAAATACCTGCGCTGAAAAACATTTATCAAATACTTTGGAACCTTGGTCTCTAACCACTCATATGTTGTTTTAGTTTTATATAGTTATATGGCTACCAGATAAGTAAAAAGAGGCTATTGTGCGTTTTTAAGATTGAGATACTACTTAAGATTGTTTTCGTTTTTGTAAGATCAAAATCATAAGATTGGATCGGGATTCTAAGATCATACTATAATGTCATTTTCTTAATAGTGTTTATAATATTATTAAAATCTACAAATTATTATATATTATAAACACAAAATTATATGAATGTTTTATGAAAATGTTGTCATAAAGTATGAATATTGAATGTTAAAGAAGATTCAAATGTTGTTTTTTAAATTCTATAAAATATATTCTATAACTTTATAGTTTTTTAGTTTGTGGCTCTAGAAAAGTAAGATTGGATCGGATTAGATCTTAAGATCTTATGGTCAAGATTGGTTGCTTATAAGATGTTAAGCTTGCTAAGATCCTACGTAGGATCCGAATCGTTTTTGCTTTGTAGTATCGTAAAATCATAAAATCCTAAGATCAGGATCGAGATCTTAACAACTATGGTGCCGAGGATTTGATTCCGGAAACATGCATATAGATGAAAATGTATGTATTAGTCATACATTTTAATAATCCATCTTGATATCTCTATCTGTACTTCATTATAATGGATTTCGGACTATTCCATTATTAGCAACGCTAAACTTAAGATTCCTAAACTTGCTTGTTATGAAAATATTGTCTTTTGATGGTCATCAATACTATTACTACGTATAACATTATAACAGCTCATTTAATCTATCATTGTAACAACCTCCAATAATTATTAAAAACGTGTAACCGCTAAAAATCATTACTATCAATAATGATTATTAAAATTGTGTAACCGCATCCACCATATAAATCCGCACAGACCATTTCATATCTCTTACACACAAATGTTTTTTTAATTCATTATGAGGAGAATCGTTGTTCATGTACACCACAAATAGATCCTCAATATACCCTCACTTTCACTCCTCAACTCTTACGGGTATTTTCTGTAGAGATTCTTTATATGTTTTTGGCCCTGTCGCTTGATGACCAATGAATCGAGGTTTGACCAACTTTGACCGAACCAAGATTACAAGTAACCACAAGGCTACCATAACCTCAATCAATAACCCCTTTTATTCAATCTTCCTTGGTCCAATTGTAAATGAAAATGAAAAATGAAACGATACAACATCATCAGCCAACAACAACCTAAACCTAGACACAACCAGATACCCTCACAATTCATTCCCTAACTCACATCTATACTAAAGATCTCATATATGTTCAAACCATGGTTGTCAAAATCGCGATCCTGCTCGTAGGATCGTACGATCCTACGATCCTACACACAAAAAACGATCAGGATCTTAACAAGATCGTAATTCAAGTAGGATCACAGCAGGATCGTAGGATCGCGCGTAGGATCGTAGAATCGTATAAGATCGCCTATTATGATTTTTTTAATTTTTTAATTTTATTATTATTATTTTTTTGTGTATATTAACTTATTAAGTATAAGCACATGTCTTAAAGCCCAATGACTAAGAATTTTTCAAAAAAACTATTATTTTGGTGCTGCTAATTGATTGTATTTTGCAAGATTAATGAGTGTAAAATCATTATGTTTTTTTGGACTATATAGAAATAGTTTAGATGTGTCTTTTTGGGTTTTTTTTATGAAAAATGATTTCGTGCTTTGTAAAATGGCAGAAGCTTGACCCAATTTTGTTTATAATTTATTTTATGTTACATATAAAAGCATCAATATTCTAATTTAATTTATTGGGTCATCAAGAAAAAAATCCAGTAGCATTATCTGAATATCCTAATTTAATTTATTTGGGCATCAAGAAAAAAAAATTGTGTTGCCCTCTATTATAAATTATGTCGCTTCATTTTCAGATACGCTTTTATCTGTATTTTAGTCTTTATTTTATGTTACATATAAAAGCATCAATATTCTAATTTAATTTATTGGGTCATCAAGAAAAAAATCCAGTAGCATTATCTGAATATCCTAATTTAATTTATTTGGGCATCAAGAAAAAAAAATTGTGTTGCCCTCTATTATAAATTATGTCGCTTCATTTTCAGATACAGTTCTTTTATCTTTTTGCATTAATCTATATATATTGTACTGTAACAAAAAAGTTACAAAATCACGTGCTAATAAATTAATATTATCTTTTTGCAGTAATCTAAATGTTATCATGAAAAACCTATAATAAAAAAATATTAAAACAAGAAGTAGGTGCACTATGTGAGACTATTAGTCCAAACAACTTAAGACTAAGTGACTCATACAAAAAGTTGTTTTCATGACATAACACCTTTTTTGCCAAAATCTAATGCTTATTTATACACACAGTTTTTTTCTTTTCACGTCATAAAAATATGAGTTTAGATAACAACAACCTTTAAGGTTGTGATTAAAAGAATATGATTTATTACATAATTGGATGTCAATTCATATAAAAGCGGATAAATTGAATAATAATCCCACAAGTTATGCACCTGTAACAAACTCTTTATTTTGATTGGGTGAATTGAGTACACCAAATTAAAATAAAATTAAATCTTTTAGCCACGAGTTAGGACTATTGTTAACAGAATTGGAATCTGTTTAAGGAATTGGAATCTGTTTAATGAATTGGAATGTGGAGGAATGGAATGTTAGAAATTGAAATCTTTAGGATTTAAAATCTGATGGAATTGAAATTTGCAAATACTAGCTCATGTTTGGTTGGAAGAATGAAAGGAGAAAAAAAATAAATTAAAATATTTAAAATATAATTTTAGTTCAAGATTAATAAACTAAATATTATTTAATAAATAAATTACTTATCAAATTATAATAATAATTTTTTAAGTAATATTATATAAACTAAGATATTAAATAAATATTTTTTTGAGAAAATTCTTAAAATAAGCCAAAAAATCATGCATGACCCATTACATGGTCTTTTTTTTGGGCCTTTTCCTATTTTGGTCTTGCTCGACAGCACAACTGCTTGACTTCAATCAAATTTTGACACGTGTTATTCCTTTGGCTGCTTAACTGCTCGACTTTGACTAGTCAACTGCTCGACTCCACCCAAATTTTGACACGTGTCATTCTTGGGTGGACTCGAGCAGTCGAGCATGACCAAAATGGAAGAAAGCCCAAAAAATGACCATGTAATAGATCATGCATGACTTTTTGGCTTATTTTAGAAATTTTTTCTATTTTTTTTATATAAAATACAATTGTATTTTTTAAAGGTTAAATTAAAAAAGTAAGCTATAAATAAATTATATTTAATTTTAAATAAATAATAATTTTTAAATATAATAATAATAATTTTTTTAAATAAATAATAATTTATATTCAATTTTAAATAAATAATAATTTTTAAATCTTAATAACGTGGTTGTTTATAAAAAATAATAATAATAAAAATAATAATTAAATGATCATTTATAATAAAAATAATAATAATAAAAATAAAATAATAATAATAATAATAAAAGTGATGTTTTTATAATAATAAAAAAATAAAATAATAATAATAATAATAATAATAATAATAATAATAATAATAATAATAATAATAATAATAATAATAATACTAATAATAATAATAATAATGACAATGATAAAGAAAATATGAATTTTATGGAATTGAAACAATCCCTCTTATATTGCAATGGAATGTTGAATTCCATATATATGGGAATTTGAAGGAATTTTATTCCATTCCGTTTGCCAACCAAACACAGTAAAGAATGGAATTCAGATTCCAAATTATTTAAATTTTTCAACCAAACACGTTATGAAATGGAATTGGTTTCCAATTCCACCAAAATCCTTAGGATTCCACCGAACCAAACGGGCGCTAAGGGCCCGCTTGGTTGAAAGAGGGAAAAGGGAAAAGCAATGGTAAAAGTAATGCAATGCAATGTAATGTCATTCCCCTCAATTTGTTGTGTAATGAGGTATTAGCCAATACTAGGTAATGGGGCATTATTATCCCTTTAACCAAGCTCCATCAATCATTACCTTTACCATTGTTTACCCCTTATAACCCTTAACGAAGCATGCCCTAAATGTATTGTTATCAAACTTAACAAGCAAAATTTCCATCTTTGACTTATGTGGGACTACTACTTAGAACAGTTTAAGACTAAGGGGTTGTTTGATAAAACCAAACGATTTAGCGCTGAATTATTTAGAAGCGCTGAATGAGTTAAAAGCTCTGAATGAATTTGGTTCTGAACGAAAACATATTGTTTGACAAGTGCTCTGAATCGATACTCTGAACGAATTGAAATAACTTAATATTTTAACATTTTTGTATGAATATATTATTTTGTTTGGTTATTCTTTATAAAATTACTTGTGGAAACGTAGGGGGGGGGGTGAATACGTTACCGTTTAAAAACTTTAGATCTTTAGTATCAAATCGCTTATGAAGCTTGTTATAATATGAAAGTACCAATTATTGTTTGTGACTATTATAAAGCATGGTAAACCAAGTTGTCACACAATCATGAACATCAAACCACATCACAAACAATAGTATAGTGCAAGTATAAAAGTAAAGAGATAAAGAAAGGAAAGTGCAAACCGAACACGAGGATTTATAGTGGTTCCGTCACGGATCTCCTTTCCGCCCTACTCCACTCCCCGAGTACCCAACTCGAGAGTTACTTCACTAAATCGACAAGCTCCATTCTCGTGGAGAAAACCTTACAATCGCCGCTACACTTTTCCGGTACAAAGCTAAATACCGGTTCTAGTTCGAGGTAGAACCAACCTAACGTCGCCTATACAATATTTCCGACACTAAGCTAGATGTCGAGTTCTTTACAAGGGTACAACCACTCCCAATATGTTTTATGGCCCAACATAATAAACCTTGTGTTTTATGGCACAAACACATAAACCATCTAATCTAGTTTGGTGAAAGTGTTGTTATGATGCAATGATGTTTACACTAATGATCCATGACACAAATGTCTAATGGATATGAATAACTACTTCTAAATGAACTTCCATTGATAGGAAGCCTTCATGATGAAGATCACAAGTTCCCTAAACTTCTTGTGATAGATCTTCAACTTGTGGTGAGTGGGGATGGCTAGATCTCCAAGATTTCCTTGGTTGATCAAAGAGTATGCTTACAACAAAGATGAATGTTAGAAGCATTATGATCATTAGGGTGTTTAATGTATGTTATTTCATTGTTAATGATTGATCTAAATGTATGCAAGAAGGTGGAGAAGATGTGATTTGAAGTGGTGAAGAAATGGGAAAACAATGGGCTTCTATTTATAACCAAAAGTGGACAGGCGTCCCGGACCAAGGAACCCTTTAAAGGGTTCCGCCCTTTATACAAAAGGGTTCCGTGGGTGCCTGACATAAAGTCTAAAAAATCTTTCTTCAAATCTTTCCAAGATATTACTAAATCTTACTAAGATCACATTTGATATATTGAGTATCAATCTAACCAAAATATTCAAGTGATCTTCCAAGGATTTCAAAGATGATGCATGACATGATGTAACATGTATTTCCATTTTTAGATTAAAAGGTTTATCAAGGTAAACTTGTAAAATGTATTATGTAACTAGTTAATAAAATGTCTAGTTACCTTTTGAAATACTTGTGAATGCAAAATGTAAAATGAGGTTCGAAATAGAATGATTAACCTATTAAAATACTTAGTGACTCTAAATGTATTTTAAACATTCTAAATGATTTGTTAATGGGTTTGATCATAATGCCACATAACAAACATGTACGAACCTGTGTTGTAACATATGAGGACTTGAGTCATTGAGAGGTGCTGAATGTATGTTGAGACAAAGTGTGATTACAAGTAACTTGTACATTTTACGTTATGTATTACAAGTTACATGTTTGTCATCAATCAAAACAAACGAGACTGTATAGATTAAATATCGTAATATTTGCACTAACATTACTGTTATAGATTAAGAAAAGAGTAGATGGTGATTCATATCATCTATAATATATAAATTACGGTACATATATACAGGTGACTAAAGTTGTTACATTAATATTTTATATTTATTATAACAAATAAAGCATAAAATCAATATTAAATGAAGATTCTCTTCGTTCAAAAAAAAAATGAAGATTCTCATATACAACATTTCAATAACTCTTTGATGCTGAGTCATTTTGCATCTTCTAGATGCTGAATGATTCTTCTCCTAGTGGAATGATTAAGAGTGGAAAAAAGGTTATCAAACAATAAGCTATGCTGACAGAATCAGTGTATGGCTCATTAAAAGGCTATCAAACACCCCCTAAGTAACTCATTCAAAAAGTTGTTTTCAAGACATTTCACCTTTGTTGCCAAAATCTAACGATTGCTTATACAAATTTGTTTTATTCTTTTCACGCCATAAAAATATGAGTTTGAATAACAACACTTAGGGTTGTGATTAAAGCAGGCCTGGAGGAAATCATGTGCAACATGTGTATATGCACAAGGCCCCATCTTCTATAGGGGTGAGCAGAAACCGCACCGCAAACCGCAAACCCGCATAAAACCGCAAAAATCGAAACCGCAACAAAAACCGCGGTGCGGTTCCTGAAAATAAAAAAACCGCATTTTGCGGTGCGGTTTCGGTTTCTACCGAATACCGCAATAACCGCACCGAACCGCAAAGTCATATTCAAATATATTTTAATTTTAATTTTTAAATAAACCAACTAAATTTTATAATTTTTATATGATTAGATACTTTTGTTTATATTTTCATAATTAGTTATTTCAAAAGTATTTTATTGGTTAATTATTATGTACTTTTTCGTTCAAAAAAAAATTATTATATACTTTTTATCAATTTATCATCGAATTTTAAAAATTTCTCATCTCATTTGACTTTTATTATTGTATAGATTTAAAAATTTCATACTAGTACCCAACATTATATATATATATATATATATATATGTATATATATATATGTATATATATATATGTATATATATATGTTTCTGCTCATTATGTAACCTTATAATATATTTATTCTATAATAAATATATACCAAAAAATAGAATTTAAAAAAAAACTTTAAAAACCGCAAAACCCGCAAAACCAAACCGCAAAAACCACAAAACCGCGAACCCGCAAACCCGCAAAACCGCGCGGTTGTGGATTCTCATTTTTTAAAAACCGCAATTGCGGATATGGTTTGGTTTTTACCAAAACCCGCACCAACCCGCACCATGCTCACCCCTAATCTTCTAGAGGGCCTCCAAACTTTAAGCCCAAATTTAAGTAACTATTCTCATTTTGACCCATCGCTACATATAATCAGTTTTGTAGTATATTATTTAATAATATATCTGCTTTTACTCCACCAAATTCTTTTCTAGTGATTTGTCTTATCTATACTACTTTATAAAGTGTTTAGGACTTTCTAAATAAAGAAGTCTTAAAATTTTTAAGACCAAAAATATTTTTTTAAGAGGAAATTAATAAGACATTAGTTAATGTTATTCACCATATAGCTTCCATAACAATTTTCATAAATAAAAAGTAACATCACTTCATATACTTTGTAACAGCCTTCAAATATTTATACAATTCTTTAATACCATCAAATATTTATACAATCCATTAAGTGTCGACTTGTAACAGCCCAAACCTCAATGGTATAAGCCAACCTAAAAAATGAAACACCAATATGAAACACACTGTCTCTTCTTTTTTCGAGCACCGATAAAATTATGCACCGGGTACCCGCCGCCGCATTGCGCGGGTACCCTTCTAGTTTTCTAAATGTGCCCATTTAATTTAGATGTGATTTTGGGTTTGATACGACATCTGCTATGAAAATAAATTAAGGCGTACGTGATTTATGTGATATGATTTTATTAGCAACCGTTGTTTTAGTGCCTTTTAAAGAGATTTGATATAATAAGGCTATTCTCTTATATGTTTAAATTATCGTGTTTGGGGGCCTGTTTTCTAGTTTCGGCACAGGGCCACCAAAATCAGTGAGACGGCCCTGGATTAAAGAAGTGTGATTTATTAGACAATTGGGTAGCATTTAATATAAAAGCGGATAAATTGAATAATAACTCCAAAAGTTATGCATTTGTTACAAACTCTTTATTGTGATTGGATGAATTGAGTTATCAAATCAAATAAAAATAAAAATAAATGTTTTAGCCACAAGCCTTAGGACTATTATTAACAAAGTATTGTTATCAAACTTAAACACGTACAGTTGTATTACGTCGAATCCTTTCGTTGTAGTTGGATTTGGATTTTTGAAGTTAAAGGTCTTCATGCGCAGAATTGCTATAACATTTGGAACAATGTGTTTATTTTACATGGCAAAATAACAAGAAGAAGCCATTATATATTTTTAAGTGTCTTTAATTAGTAATATCAATTCTAGTTAGACATTAGACATTAGTTATAATATACCCCGTACTTGAAGTTGGAGGTTTTATGGGTAAAGTGTCTATTAGACAATTAAGTACAACTAAACTCAAAGGAAGGATCTAGACACAGAACCCACTTGGGTAGAAAATACACATCACATTATATTTGTAGGCTTGATTATTTGACAGAACAATCATTTTTCTTAATAGTTTATATATATAAGCAAATTTCTTGAACTTTGACCCATGTGGGACTAGTTGAAACGAGTTTTCAGAAATGTAATCTACACAAGAAGTTGTGCTAGAGATATACATAACACCTTTGCTGCCTAAATTAAATACTTATTTTTACGCATTGTTATATTCTTTTCAAGATATGTTAAAATTGATACCAAACTCAAACATATATATAGTGGCAATGCACTTGGGAGTTTGACCTATGTGGGACTACTTGGTTAATTGAAACAAGTTGTTTCACAAATAATACAATAGTTCATATAAAAATTGGTTAATTGAAACAAGTTGTTTCAGAAATAATACAATAGTTCATATAAAAATTTGATCTAAAGACATAATGTAAGACTGAATTATTTCTCAAATTTTAATATTATTTCAAGTGTTAGTAAAAATACATGACAAATACTATGTACTAAATATGCTAAGCTTAATATAAACAAACTCTTTGAGTATAATAACCTGCTAACAACCCTTAATGTAGGACAAGATTATTTCTCATAACCAAATAATAGTTCAAGTGATAAATACTAAACGTGTTAAGCCCAATGCAAACAAACATTCTTAATATAGAATCCCGCTAACACATAACCTTTGTATTTGTAGCCAAATGCTTCTTTACACACATTGTTTATTATTTTCAAGCTATGAAAAATTTAAGGCTACCATATGTTAATCATAAGAAATCAAGAATATTGTAACACCCCAACCCGATACGGGTCAGAATGCCACATTATGGTGTCATACAAAGCATACAGTAACACAAGCGGAAGTCTTATCATACAAATAAAATAAAGTCATGAACATCATAACTCCAAAATGATAAATACAACCACAAATCCAAAATAGAAATAGAAAAGAAATACAAATCTGAAACAATAACCCATAAGTAAGTGAAATATCAAAATAGGGTAAGTCTTCTAAGTCCGGCTCTCACTCTTGCCCATAGTTCCCTAGAAGCCACAGAAAAATAAAAGGCGGCTGAGCTTACAAAGCTCAAAGTGAAATGATATGACAGAAATCAAAAGCTAAATATAACAAAGGTACGAAACGAATCAAAAGGTGACAAAGAAATCATAACGAATAAACGAAATGGAATGAGTCAATGAGAAACCTGCAGAAACATCATAACATATATCCACCAAAAACATAATCAAATAAACCCCATAGCAAATAGCACATCCACGAATACATAAAAGCACATACAAATATTCAAGCATTTAAAGAATCACATAAAAGATGAAAGGCAACATCATAATTAAACATGTAACCAAATATTGTGAGAGCATATCAAGCGTGAACAACTAACAACATGTTATGGCAAACAAGCAAGGCAAGAAATCAAATACATATAACTAAACTATACTCTATAACCAGGCAGGAAAAAACCTAATATAGCTCAAGTATGGCAATTAATTTCAGATAGAGAAATAACAACGACAAGCTGTACGGTCATCATACCAAGTAGCATCCTCAGTAGTAATACTAAGCAAAATTATAACATGTGTCACACCCCCAAATTACGTGTTTTGCAGCGGAATGGAATACCTTGGGGAGGACTGTCATAGCATCAAAGTTACAGTTATATCGAACGACCTAAAGTGTCGTTTAGAAAATACATCGTTTGATTAAGTAAAATAATCAGAGTTTACAAAATGTAAGTCCCAAATGAAAATTAATGTATGAGGTAATAGGTTTGATACAAGCCAAACGATGTTTTTAAAGTGTATAAATCCCACGTGAGACGCGTCGTCACCACGACTCTATGATGTGTCCAAATGCATGCCATGAAGTGAATGCCTTAGATACCTGAGATAAAACATGCTAAAAAGTGTCAACACAAAGATTGGTGAGTTCATAGAGTTTGGTTAACAAGTAAAGCCTTAAAAGAGTGTTTATGTAACAAAGGCAAAGTTTTTGGTCAAATAGAATAGTTCGCAAAGCAAAGGCATCGTAAATCCACTCGGTTCCAAGTCCCGCCCATACAAAACTTGCAACCTGTGTGTTTACAACCCATTGCTAAAAATAGTATGTCAATCATGTATGCATGTATCATAGTAGTTAAAAGTATAAATGTCACCACAAGGGTCTTCCAACAACTCGTGTTGGGATGTTCCTCCAACGCTCACGTTAGGCTGTATCCATATAAATGGCCTTCCAACATATAAATGTTGGGATGTTCCTCCAACGACGCACGTTGGGCTGTATCCAAATTAATGGCCTTCCAACATATAAATGCTGGGGTGTTCCTCCAACGACGTTGGCGTATCCAAATTAATGGCCTTCCAACATATAAATGCTGGGATGTTTGTTTAAGTTTAGTCAATACACACACCAAGTCTAGAGTATAAGTAATGTTGTTTGGCAAAAGAGTTTAAATGTTTGGATAAATAAGCATATATCTCGCCCAAATAGTTTATAGGAATTTAAATGAGTAAAAGCGGGTATGAACTCACAATAGTATGTAAAAGTTTAGAGTACTTGTGAAAGTAAATGAAAATAGTTTGAGCATGTATCTCCCCTAAAAGTGATTGAAAATGAATAAAAGTAGGGGTTATGAAACTCACAGTAATATGTCAAAGTTTAGAATATTTGTGATAGTGAAAGTAAGTAGTTGAGCATGTATCTACCCCAAAGAGTTTGTAAGACAAATACGTAATAGAAAGTGGGGCTACGAACTCACCTGGTGTGATTGATATGCTAACAAAATGAAGTGCAAGAAAATGAGGCTCGGAAACTATCCGCGACCTAAAATGAATGATATGATACTTAATGAGTTATGATGTAATGTTATGTATGCATTTCGTATGTTATTTATACCATTTGCGAGTTTTGAAAATAATACTCTTCGTCGAAAAATACTCTTTGGACGTCTTGACCATTCTTAAATTACTTTACAAGTATTTACGTCAAAATGTCATCCTACGATAGTTTCGTAATGATTTATTGTGAAATTTTAACTTTTCGTCGTAAAATCATGTCGTCGGAATTTTCATGAAAGTGACAAAAATGGCTTCGAAAAGCTAGTCGTAAAATGGTGTACGTCGAACGTTAGGAAACGAACTCGACGGTTTTGGAAAGCTTGTATCAAAATCTAGAAGTTTCAGTTCATGAGTTTTCGTCAAAGAGGTCTCGAACATAAAGATAATAAAGGTTAAATATGGTGATTTTGTCCAAGTGTTGTGTAAAAAGTGAGTTTCGGCAAAGTTTAAGCAACCGTAAATAATTTATTTAAACTCCGCTATACAAACGGCTTGTCGTTTTGAAAAATATGCTCGGTGATCTTGATTTTATTAGAAGACAATTCGTTCCAAAAAGTTCCACATCATGGTTAAAAACAGCCCTCAACATGGACGTTTCAGCTACCGTAACACTTGTCTCGTAAAATAATATAGTTTTTCAGAAAATAATAGTTACGGCAATTTTATGAAAACGTGCATATCTTTGTCGTTTCAAATCCGTTTTCTACGTATTATACGTCCTTAGCTTTGTATCAAAGTATACTAATATATTTTTGATAAGTCGAAATAATTTGTAAAGCTTAGGACTCGTTTTTGACTCGTACAAAACTAAAATAGGTTGCTGAAATTTCAGAAAATATATATTTCGTCGTCAAACTTGTAAAATCCATAACTTCTTCGTTATAACTCCGTTTTAATCCGTTCAAGCGGCCACGGATTCGTTTTAAAGTATATTTTCTAAATATCTAGGCCAAAATTCGTGCCTACTGTCGGATTTTCCAGAAAAACAAAATAAGGACAGAACACTTTTATACTAGTCGAAAATAGTTTTTCTCGTACTAAACCTATTCCAATCCCTTCAAATCAACTCCAAAGCTAATCTAATCCTACCATACACCTTCTTAGGGTGTCATGGGTTCCTAGACATCATCAAGACCAAAATATAACAAGGGGATAATTATAGGATGACCTTTATATATATAACTCTAAAATCAATGTAAAAATGGTATAAATAAACACAAGTCTTCCATGCTTTAGCTCAAAATGATGAGATGAGTATGAAATGAATATGTAAGATGAAAAATAAACATGAGATGCTTACTAGTGATATGATGAGGTGATTAGAACAAAGGATTAACCTAAACACCCTAGGTTTTATTTCAAAACCTTAAATAAGAGTGTAATCTAGAGTGTTAAATAGCTTGACTTGAAAATATTTATATCTTCTTGCTTGGGTCTCCTTATGGCCGGTTCTAGAGTGGAAATGGAGAGAGTAGTGTTTTTTTTCACCTTTGATGTATGTGTAGTGTGTGTTGTGATGATATTAATATGTATATTATAAAAGGACAAGATCCACCAATCAAGGAGAGTTGATGGGGGGCTAGCTAGTTTATTATTATCATTATTATTTTTATTAAGTATGTAAATGTAAATGTATATGTGTAAGTAGATGTAAAGTTATTTGAGGATAGTAGTAACTTGTAGTATTGTTAAGTAATATTAGTAAGTTGTATACAAATTTGAATATTTAAGGTAGCGTTAGATAAAAATAAATTTTCACGGGTCAAGATATAATATATTTAGATCATAAAAATTATAAAAAAAATACATTTCTTGTAAAATTTGAGTGATATAATAATTATCGTGGAGTTTTTAAGACAAGTGTCGTAATAATATAAATTTAACGATTTATATACAAAATAAATTTAAAACACTAGGTAAACTCAAAATATAGTTTTTATAAACTAAATGTAAGTATAAAAATATATCGGGATAGTTTTGGAAGTATCGGATTAAATGTTCAAAATAATAACTTACGCGATAACGTTTATTTAATATGAAATTTACGCGTTTAATGTGAAATGAAAAGTCATGAATGAACTAACATGATGCAAATGATGCTAATGAAATGTAGACTAAACTTAGTCCAAATGAAATGTTCGTGATGATATGATCATGAATTCGCCGCTAAACCTTTAAGGTTACGCGAATTTGGAACACGCAAAGCTAGTTTACGATAAATGATGAAATTGTGAAACGTGAATTGTTTTGAGAAATGACCAAAAATTGAGAATTGTGACATTCTTCCCATGTCAGCGGAATCACGTCCTCGTGATTCGATTAATGATACTATGGACCAAAACGCGACAAGGGTTCTAAAAGTTTATGCTTGTGTATGGTCTATATGATTATGTCAATGCTCATGCATATGAGTTACTCGTCCCACAAGATACGTTCCCGTGCTATCACGAGCAATTCCCGTCCTAAATACATGCTTTCTTATGATTAGGCTCGATGAGACAAGCTTTCCCATTCTCAAGCAAAATTTTTAAAAGACTTCAAAAGACTTTTTGGTAACCGATTTTTACTTAATCCCACAACTCATCAAACAAGAACTGTCATACGATTAGGTTAAATCGGTTTAGGTAACGACTTGTTTCTAGCTCGATCTTTGCAACTCATCAAACAAGAACTGTCGCTCGGATCAAACTGGAAACAAGTGGTTTGAAGAAAATCTTTTGAAAATTTGGCTTGATTACGGAATTGCTTACACATATGAGACTACTACTCCCTTCATTGCATGATTCTTCCTGAATTAGACATAGGTGATCAGGCTATGTATAATTTAGGAGTAACTATGCAATGCTTGAACTAATCGACTCATATGATGTTTGGTGTTGAGTCATAAGTCCGCATGTATAAAGAATGTGCACTTATAATGATATGATGAGATGCTATGATGATGTGGTTATAGTCTAGGGTCAATGATGCAACCTAGTTCTCTATAACCGATGCTCTGATACCAATCTGTCACACCCCCAAATTACCTGTTTTGCAGCGGAATGGAATACCTTGGGGAGGACTGTCATAGCATCAAAGTTACAGTTATATCGAACGACCTAAAGTGTCGTTTAGAAAATACATCGTTTGATTAAGTAAAATAATCAGAGTTTACAAAATGTAAGTCCCAAATGAAAATTAATGTATGAGGTAATAGGTTTGATACAAGCCAAACGATGTTTTTAAAGTGTATAAATCCCACGTGAGACGCGTCGTCACCACGACTCTATGATGTGTCCAAATGCATGCCATGAAGTGAATGCCTTAGATACCTGAGATAAAACATGCTAAAAGTGTCAACACAAAGGTTGGTGAGTTCATAGAGTTTGGTTAACAAGTAAAGCCTTAAAAGAGTGTTTATGTAACAAAGGCAAAGTTTTTGGTCAAATAGAATAGTTCGCAAAGCAAAGGCATCGTAAATCCACTCAGTTCCAAGTTCCGCCCATACAAAACTTGCAACCTGTGTGTTTACAACCCATTGCTAAAAATAGTATGTCAATCATGTATGCATGTATCATAGTAGTTAAAAGTATAAATGTCACCACAAGGGTCTTCCAACAACTCGTGTTGGGATGTTCCTCCAACGCTCACGTTGGGCTGTATCCATATAAATGGCCTTCCAACATATAAATGTTGGGGTGTTCCTCCAACGACGACGCTGTATCCAAATTAATGGCCTTCCAACATATAAATCTTTGGGATGTTCCTCCAACGACGCACGTTGCGCTGTATCCAAATTAATGGCCTTCCAACATATAAATCTTTGGGATGTTTGTTTAAGTTTAGTCAATACACACACCAAGTCTAGAGTATAAGTAATGTTGTTTGGCAAAAGAGTTTAAATGTTTGGATAAATAAGCATATATCTCGCCCCAAATAGTTTATAGGAATTTAAATGAGTAAAAGCGGGGTATGAACTCACAATAGTATGTAAAAGTTTAGAGTACTTGTGAAAGTAAATGAAAATAGTTTGAGCATGTATCTCCCCCAAAAGTGATTGAAAATGAATAAAAGTAGGGGCCATGAAACTCACAGTAATATGTCAAAGTTTAGAATATTTGTGATAGTGAAAGTAAGTAGTTGAGCATGTATCTACCCCAAAGAGTTTGTAAGACAAATACGTAATAGAAAGTGGGGCTACGAACTCACCTGGTGTGATTGATATGCTAACAAAATGAAGTGCAAGAAAATGAGGCTCGGAAACTATCCGCGACCTAAAATGAATGATATGATACTTAATGAGTTATGATGTAATGTTATGTATGCATTTCGTATGTTATTTATACCATTTGCGAGTTTTGAAAATAATACTCTTCGTCGAAAAATACTCTTTGGACGTCTTGACCATTCTTAAATTACTTTACAAGTATTTACGTCAAAATGTCATCCTACGATAGTTTCGTAATGATTTATTGTGAAATTTTAACTTTTCGTCGTAAAATCATGTCGTCGGAATTTTCATGAAAGTGACAAAAATGGCTTCGAAAAGCTAGTCGTAAAATGGTGTACGTCGAACGTTAGGAAACGAACTCGACGGTTTTGGAAAGCTTGTATCAAAATCTAGAAGTTTCAGTTCATGAGTTTTCGTCAAAGAGGTCTCGAACATAAAGATAATAAAGGTTAAATATGGTGATTTTGTCCAAGTGTTGTGTAAAAAGTGAGTTTCGGCAAAGTTTAAGCAACCGTAAATAATTTATTTAAACTCCGCTATACAAACGGCTTGTCGTTTTGAAAAATATGCTCGGTGATCTTGATTTTATTAGAAGACAATTCGTTCCAAAAAGTTCCACATCATGGTTAAAAACAGCCCTCAACATGGACGTTTCAGCTACCGTAACACTTGTCTCGTAAAATAATATAGTTTTTCAGAAAATAATAGTTACGGCAATTTTATGAAAACGTGCATATCTTTGTCGTTTCAAATCCGTTTTCTACGTATTATACGTCCTTAGCTTTGTATCAAAGTATACTAATATATTTTTGATAAGTCGAAATAATTTGTAAAGCTTAGGACTCGTTTTTGACTCGTACAAAACTAAAATAGGTTGCTGAAATTTCAGAAAATATATATTTCGTCGTCAAACTTGAAAAATCCATAACTTCTTCGTTATAACTCCGTTTTAATCCGTTCAAGCGGCCACGGATTCGTTTTAAAGTATATTTTCTAATTATCAAGGCCAAAAATTCGTGCCTACTGTCGGATTTTCCAGAAAAACAAAATAAGGACAGAACACTTTTTATACTAGTCGAAAATAGTTTTTCTCGTACTAAACCTATTCCAATCCCTTCAAATCAACTCCAAAGCTAATCTAATCCTACCATACACCTTCTTAGGGTGTCATGGGTTCCTAGACATCATCAAGACCAAAATATAACAAGGGGATAATTATAGGATGACCTTTATATATATAACTCTAAAATCAATGTAAGAATGGTATAAATAAACACAAGTCTTGCATGCTTTAGCTCAAAAATGATGAGATGAGTATGAAATGAATATGTAAGATGAAAAATAAACATGAGATGCTTACTAATGATATGATGAGGTGATTAGAACAAAGGATTAACCTAAACACCCTAGGTTTTATTTCAAAACCTTAAATAAGAGTGTAATCTAGAGTGTTAAATAGCTTGACTTGAAAAAATTTATATCTTCTTGCTTGGGTCTCCTTATGGCCGGTTCTAGAGTGGAAATGGAGAGAGTAGTGTTTTTTTTTTTTTCACCTTTGATGTATGTGTAGTGTGTGTTGTGATGATATTAATATGTATATTATAAAAGGACAAGATCCACCAATCAAGGGGAGTTGATGGGGGCTAGCTAGTTTATTATTATCATTATTATTTTTATTAAGTATGTAAATGTAAATGTATATGTGTAAGTAGATGTAAAGTTATTTGAGGATAGTAGTAACTTGTAGTATTGTTAAGTAATATTAGTAAGTTGTATACACATTTGAATATTTAAGGTAGCGTTAGATAAAAATAAATTTTCACGGGTCAAGATATAATATATTTAGATCATAAAAATTATAAAAAAAATACATTTCTTGTAAAATTTGAGTGATATAATAATTATCGTGGAGTTTTTAAGACAAGTGTCGTAATAATATAAATTTAACGATTTATATACAAAATAAATTTAAAACACCAGGTAAACTCAAAATATTATTTTTTATAAACTAAATGTAAGTATAAAAATATATCGGGATAGTTTTTGGAAGTATCGGATTAAATGTTCAAAATAATAACTTACGCGATAATGTTTATTTAATATGAAATTTACGCGTTTAATGTGAAATGAAAAGTCATGAATGAACTAACATGATGCAAATGATGCTAATGAAATGTAGACTAAACTTAGTCCAAATGAAATGTTCGTGATGATATGATCATGAATTCGCCGCTAAACCTTTAAGGTTACGCGAATTTGGAACACGCAAAGCTAGTTTACGATAAATGATGAAATTGTGAAACGTGAATTGTTTTGAGAAATGACCAAAAATTGAGAATTGTGACAACATGGCTACTAAACAGTTCAATAGGTACACACATAAGTCAAATCAATTTCTGTCAGCAAGGAATCATGTGCATAAATGTAATCATGACAGATTAATAACTAGCAGATAGTACATTAAATGATAATTATAACTTAAGAAGTAATTATATAAGGACATCACCAACAGCCGTTAAGTCACAGATTTACATACAAGCATGGCATCTAGACAAATCACATAAGCACATCTTAACATGGTAATTGGATAATTTCATACTAGCATAGCAACAGGAAATTAAGGTAATCACATATCAGCATGGAGAGTAGATAAATCACGTAGTCATACATCACATAATAAACAAGAGAATCACATACTCATGTCATAGCATTATGAAGTAAAGTCTGATAACATAAGTTTGGCAACCACATGGAATGAAAGCATAATAAATTCAAATAACTGTAACCCCACATAGTTGTTGGATGGACTAGATCAGGATTCCGGGTGAACGAAAAGTCAAACGAGTAACTGAATGAATGCACACGTATCAAATGAGCAAAAGATAACAATTCAAAGTGAATGACAGATCATAAACAATAAAGGATCAGGTCATAAAGAGAACATAATAAAATAGCAAAGCAAAAGGTGTTCAACATGCCACATGAAGAACACAACGAACATACGAATGCATAATCCAATGAAGTATAATGAATCACAAATGAAAGATGCCCACGAGCAAATAATCCTATGCGTCCAGCATGCCACATGAAGGACACTACTTACAAAAGGGTCCAGGGAGGGGAGACCTCACCAGTACCAAAGTGCGAGAGGGGGTGCAAGGCACGCACAGCCCAAACGCCAAATCCATATAAATCATGACAAATCATATCGAATCAAATCATATCATATCAAATCATAAGCCTAGGATGCATCCATACGCCCCCCGTACATAAGGCAATATGTACCCTGTTAGCTAGACAGGTATACATATGCAAATAAGGCGCCACAAATCACAAATCATATCATATCAAATCATAATGGGGACGCCGGGGACTACTCACACCGCCCCAGATAGTGTCATGCCATTGGTGCCATCAATGACATGGCCATGGTACCTCCATGGCTAGTTGGCTCGTAACAAAAGGGCAGAACGTACAAATCATAATCATATCCAAAACATACCGAATCATAAGCGTACAAATCATAGCAACTGAATCATATCATAACACATCATACCGAAGTCAAAATGGAACGAATCATATCGAAGAATCATAGCAAACAAAGGATCATCATAGGGGAATCATAGCAAAGGATCATATCAAAGGATAAGAACGCACACAAGTATCCCTACTGAAAAGGGAAAGAATATATGTACCTCAATCGCAGCTGAAACCATATTAGAAGACACAAGGATCGGAAGTTACTCCATCTTCAGCGACAACTCAAAGAAAAATTTAAGAAATCAACGCACACTCAATACTATGACCAACGTATCACTCCTTCGACCAATCTACAATAATTTGAGGACCATTTATCATTTAATTATATATGACCAGTTACTACAATTCAAACGTTATTTTTAATTTACGAATATTCTTACTATTTATACCTAAATTAGAGTATATCGGCATTCAAATGAAATCGTGTTATTATAGAGATATATTATTCAATAAACATGTCTACTGATAATTCAATTATAGTTCTACTGTAGTTCCATTTTTCATACGAAGTGATCATATGTATATATATGTTGTATGGTTTATGAACATAGATAGTAGTTAATTTCTCATTTAATAATACTTTTAAGTCCATGGCATTTTCAAAAGCAAGTACCATAATACCTACTATTATTGATTAACCTTGAACTAATTCAGTGTATATATACTAAGTCATAACCCATTTTCTTACAAATACGTATTGACGAGCTAACGCATTTCATAATTACTTTTTCAAAGCATATCACAAATATTCTTTAATCTGCTACATATCAGTTACATATATGTACCTTAGTGACTTATAATATAGATTTATAAATGTTTTAGCTTATGATATTCACAAAGTAACATAAGTTCATTACACAAACTTACAAGACCTGATGTGAGACTAGGAAACTTTAGTTGGTTAATTAGTATAAGATTTTAGTCTGTTGCTATAAAATGATTTCATAATTTTAATATTTGCATGAAGCACATGATTATATATGTGTCATATAGGGTTGATATTATGGTGAATAGTTCAAAACATATACCTCTGAAACGAAGCGAGGATCGAAACTGGAACAAGGATCAAACTCGAAACTAAACATGAATGCAACAATTACACGTTACCCAAGAATCAGCCAACTCGCGAATCGCTAACGAAACCAACTCATTAACCAATGAATCATAATCCATTTGAATCCCATCAAAACGACAACCCTTACCGGACTCGAACAAGCAAATGACTGAAGTCTCGACACTCACCTTTATTCATGAAAACGTATTTGTGATTGGGAGCTTTGTTGAATGGTTCTTGTGTGTGTGAGAGGAGCGTACCCCCATCACTCATATAATATCGTGGGAAACTAACTTACCGAAAAGGAGGGACAGTTAGATGGATATCATTGACCGAGTAATGGTTTTGACTAAGTGTAGTTTATGAGATGCAAAGATGTTACGTTAAAATGGTGCATGTTGTACCAAACCATCTTTATACTTTAGTTACCATGCAAATTTGACTCTGTGCGCAAGATAAAATTTTGAACATTGACATTTTTTTTACTAAACTATAGTGTTAGTTCCCCTGTATCGACGTCAAGATTATTTTAGTTTCTAATATCATTATTTTCTTGACAACATGCCATTCAAGCTTATTTGGTTTTGTTTTGCATCTATGATATTATTAATATCATTTCTAATATAAGTTTACGTTTAGGGTATTATAATTCTTCCCTTCTAAAAACAAAATTTCGTCCTCGAAATTTGAAATCGCATAAGTAAATGAAAACGTATTGTTCTAAGGCTGACGTAGCAATCCATAGTCTCGCACAAATCCTAACAAATTTTTGGCCCAACGAGTACATAACTTGTTTGTAGCAGATGTGAGTGAGAATCTCGCTCGGAGGTACAGAATTTCAAACGAATATGAAGACCAACAAATAACGGAGATGAGTCCTAGTCCATCCAACGTACCAACCCTCGGCATTTCCCAAGACGTCGTATGATCCCAATAAGTTCAAATTATATGATCTCGGTATTATCACGTTGATCAGGCGTCATAATACTTGCATCACATAACAAGTCCTTATTGCCATCATATTCTATCTCGGGTCATGACGAACCACATAAACATCACGTCAAAACAAATACACATACATGTAGCAAGTAACGTACTAAATCAAACCACATACAGGCAGCACGTAATACATCCAATCCACTTACCATTCCATCAAGGGCAGAAGGCTGCTGCTTTGCTCGAGAAGGTTCCTCATGACTCATTACTGACGATCCAAAAATAGTCTTAGATTCACAAAAATGACAAGATGCCCCAAAGTCTAACCTTACTGATGCAAATCATATAAACATAATGGATGAAAATTGAGATTTCTCAAAGAGATATAAAACATAACGCGAAGTTGTAGTAAAGCCGAAAAATCAAGCCATAGGACTCCATCATCCAAGTTAAGCTCCCAACAAATCGAAGAAAAGCGCCATTGGTCAAAATCATATAACGAAATATCAAAGTCACTCAAATTGCGTGACAAGAAAAAATCAGAATAACACGAATCGCGCCCAATCATATGAAGTAGATGAATCTTCTCAGCATCTCAACGGTTGGATTGTTGACCACAATATGCCCGAATCTTGGTAGTAGTTTCTCCGCACGTCTAAAGTATGCCGGTCATAGTTCTTCTACTCATATGCCTTTCGAGTGCCCTCTAGTTGAATCTTGTTTCCGTCTTTGCTCCTCTAGCTCTCTCCTGCAGCACCTTGATGTTTCCAGCAGCATTGCAATCGGGTACGGCTTCTGCTTCACGAATCTCTTCATTTCAGGAACTGTTGCAGCAACTCAGGGTCGGCACCACCATCTTCGACTCTACGAGTAGTCTCCATCTAAATAATCGACAAACGAATGCGCGAAGATAAAACAGAAAAAAAATCAAATGCGAAAAGAAGAAGGTCAAATCAGCGAAGACAAAAGAATATCGAAGTCAAATCCGAACGAAAATCAAAAGAAGCGCTCAACAGTGTTGGCCAAAAGCCGATTGCTGGATGAAATACATGCTCCAGTGCACGTCATCAAAACAACGACATACATCATCAGCTTCATTGTCGAAACCAAAAAATCTTTTGACCATTGTTGGATTTTAATGTTTTACTACTACCATTAGATAACATATGGAAGTTAGTTTCAAACCATAATCTCATTGTTACGTTTCTAGTATGTTGTATTTGTTTGAGTGTAAGTGATTCCTTTAATTATCAAGTGTTTGTGAATTTAAATCCCAACTAAGACAAGCATGTGTAAACTCCGAACATAGTGGCCATATAAATCTTAGGACTTGCTAATCAAAACCAAAGCTATAGAGTATGTGACGATTAGCATACTTATAAGTCGAACCACAATCGTTGTTACCAAGATTAAATATAAGTGTTTAAGCCAAGATTAAATATAAGTGTTTATTTGGATCCTAAGATTAAATATAAGTGTTTAAGCCAAGAATATGGTATCGTATCCTCTACTTACAAAGAAAGACATTTCCATCGTTAAAGAGATAAAACGTTGAGTATTAAATTGAGAATAAGTCATTGTACTAATTACATCAAAGATAGAGTGCTCCAAAATTAAAAAGGACACCTATATTGATAATTCATTAAGAAGGGACAAAAAATTAAGCTCATATGACGAATAATGATTACGAATGTTATTGTTTCATGAACAACATTAGTTACCACAACCCAGCATTATAGTACCAAACTCAACATGCACATAAAGCGTACATCACAGAATATAAATAAGCAAATTTTACATCCTTTCACCCATGTGGGATTACTTGAAACAATCTATTAGAAAAGTAACAATGCGCATGGATGGAATAGGATATTTACCATGGTTCACTCACACATGAGTTCATATAACTTTAATTGGTGTGTGTAAATTGTAAAATATGGAGTACAAAATGACAACATATTTCGATAAAACCCAACAAGGTCCATGGACTAGTTTCAGTTTTTATTTTACAAGATTGCCAAAAGTTTTGTATTAACTTCATAGTACTTTTCAGTAAACCACAAATGAAAGAGTTGTAAAAATATATCAAAAAAATCATCACATTACTGTTTAAGTTACTTGTACTTTTGACCAAATGGGTGATAAAGTTAAAGTCAAACTAAACTTAATTACTGTAAAGTTAACTGAGAACAAAAGTACAGTAGATCCAAATAACTTGAAATAAGAAATGACATATATCTCGAACACAAATACAATTCCACTCTTGTTGATCATGTTAGCTAAAACTAGAAACATGTTTCGGTGAAAAACTTTATTGTTAACTGTAAACTGTTAGCATTTCACTTATAGGCCCACATGAAATTGAGAAATTATTATTACATTCAAATTGAGAATAATGTATCGTACTTATTATTACATTCAAAAAAACCAACTCTTTGATAATTAAAAAGACAAAAAAGTTAAGTTTAGATTTTATATAGGAGTCCATTGAATATGATGTTATTTTTTAATAAACAACATCAAACACAACAAACTAACAATATAATACAAATCTCAACTTGAATTGAAAATACACACAACAATATATTAATAAGAAAAATTTCCATCTCTGACCTATGTGGGACTATTTGTCTAAATGAAACAAGTTGTTTTCAAAAAAGTCGCCCATATAAAAAAAAATTCTTAGAGCGAACGGTATAATAACGCAGGCAAGCGTTAATGGGTAACACCCCGTCGTTATTGCCCGTTACCCACACCAAAGGCAGTGTTAAAGCTGTGTTAAACATGGCACGTTAATGTGATAACGTGCGTTAGAGCCAAGGTTTAATAATAAAATATATATATATATAAAAAAATAACTTTAACCGCTCCCCCCCCCTTTTTTTAAACGGCTACTTTGAATTAAAATTAAAAATTAAAAAAAAAAAAAAAAAAATCAAAACCATTTTTTTCCACTATAAATACCCAAATAAAACACTATTTTTTTTCTTCACATTATCATAATTCAAATTCAAGTTTATATATTTCCTCTCACACTTCCATAATTCAAATTCAAGTTCATTCACAATGGATCCGAATCAAATTGATGAATTACCTCAGCAATGATAAGACGTTGATGACGAAACTGACTTCGAATTTATGATGACCGTGTACGAGTATCAGCAACAGTTGGAACAAGAAGCGTCTCAACCTCGCTTAACTCGTACCCATATATATCGTGAATGTGAGCTTGCAGAAGAACGTTTGCGTAACGACTATTTCACTGAAGGTTGTAAGTATTCGAAGCACAATTTTCGTAGAAGATTTTGTATGAGCCGAAAACTATTTCTGCAAATAGTCGAAAGTTTTGAATCTTATACTTCCGAAAATATTCCAGATCATTTTAACTTCTTTAGCCAATCACCCGATTGTACGGATCGAATGAGTTTAAGTGTTCTATTATCAACTACTTTTCTACTTCTACAGCTTTGAGTATCCACCAGTAATTTACAATAAAATGAAGGAGTTATTGAAAGAGAGATCTAAAAATATATCTTTCACCGGTACTAATAAGTCTATGGTTTGGTTCTTTGGCACAAAACTATCTTTCATGTGTTGTCAGCCATAGTTGAAATGAGGATAAAACAAAGTCAAATTTGAAAAGTATTTAAGTGCTGCGAGATTTGATCACTGGACCTCTTAAATGAAAAGTAAAGATGATAACCAACAAATCAAGCCATCACCATGTGTTACTTTTACTTTTTATATTATTTAACTATCATTTTGGAACCATAAAACGAGTAGAGTGATAAATCCACTTAAGAAATTTTATAAATGTGAAGTAACCAACTCTTAACTGTTGGCCCCTTCTTTTATAAACAAACTATTCTGGGCAATTTTACTGTCTCAAGTAGGATTTAAAAGAGAGTCATACGAGTACTCATGATTATGGTTTTTTTTTGTTTGTTTGTTCTTTCAAAATATTAGTAGTTTATTTCATTGTCTTGTACTCTCGTTGGTTATGACTACAAGCATGAATGGAAGTATGTTGTTGAGCAATAGTAAGATATAACTTATGATCATTATGCAGCCAATGTTACATATCAGTGTTAGTCATGGATTTTTTTTCTTAAATTTTGAGTTTCGATGGTCACCTATTATTTCTTGGTTAGTTTTATGCGAGTTATGACAACATCTTGTTCTTGAGACATGTTGAACAATCGAACTGATAATGCAACCATGTTACTAATAAGAAATTAAGAATAATGTGTAATTACATTGAAAAACCAACTCTTTGATAATTAAAAGGACAAAAAGTTAAGTAAAGAACTTATGTAGTCGGCTTATTGTGGATTTTATTATTTTTCAATAAACAACATCAAATTCAACAAACCAACAATATAATAGAAATCTGAACTTATATAGAATATACACATCACAATATATTAATAAGCAAAATTTTCATTTTTTGACCCATGCGGGACTATTCTTCTACTTGAAACAAGTGGTTTCAGGAAAAATGGCTCATATAAAAATTTGTTCCAAAGAAAAACTAAATTATTTCTCAAAACTTAATAATATTTCAAGTGATAGGATAAATATAGGACAAACACAAAACTAGCTAAGCTCGATGCAAAGAAACTCTTTCTGTATATAATACGCTAACAGCCCTTGATATAAGACTGAATTATTTCTCATAACTAAATAATAGTTCAAGTCACGGTATAAATACATGATAAATGATAAACCGGCTAAGCCCAATATAAGAAGGATAAGTATGTGAAAGACTTTAGTCATGTTTTTGTTGGAGACATCAAACGTTACCATTTTATTATTTTATGGTGTTTCCATATCTTTAATAATTTTAACGGTAGTTGCGACAAACCGGCAATGCTACCATGCTAATAAGAAAGTGGGAATAAGTTATCGTACTAATTGCATTAAAAGATAAACCCTTTGATAATCTAAAAGCAAAAAATAGGTTAAGAATTATATGGCTCATTGGTGCTGATTCACGTTGTATTTTACAATAAACAACGCCAAACACTACCAACTAACAATATAACACCAATCCCAACTTGTATAAGAAATATATGCCTAAGTATATTAAGGGTATGTTTGGCGAAATGGGCTGAGGCTAGTGCTGGAGTTAGGGCTGAGGCTGAGACTTATATTATAAGCCGAAATTAAAATTTGTATTTTTATAAAGTTGTTTGGCAAATTGGCTAAGGCTGAGACTTGTTATTGCAAAATTAATAAAAAAGACATAATTAAATGAGTTTTTGTATATGTGAGATATTTTTTTTGAGTAAATAAGTAATTTATTCTTCAAAAGCCTCAGACTAAAGTTTTTAGCCGACTTATTTTATAAGCCCTTTCATAAGCCTATGACAAACGATACTTATTTTATTAGCCAGCTTATTTTAAAAGCTCAAGCCTCAATAAACCTCATTTAAGCCCTCGCCAAACATAGCTTAACTATCATAATTTTCATCTTTTGACCAATGTGGGACTCCTTGAAGCATGTTTAAGAAAAATGACCCATACAAATATTTGTTCTAAAGACATAACACCTTTGTTGCCAAGATCAAATACTTATTTTGAGACACTGTTTTATTCTTTTCAAGTTATGAATTCTTTGATACCATACTCAAACACGGTTGTATACCGACAATGCATTGGAGTTGGATATCCACCATGGTTAATTCACACTGTTTATCCCCAAGATAAGAGTGACAAATATGTGAAAGACTTGGTGATGTTGTTGTTCGAGACATCGGTGCTTACATATGGTTTCAGTTTGGTTGACCCGAATACGTTTGAAAACAAGATTCACATAATGTTGAAGCTTGGTTTCATCATTCAATGCGTGGTTTGTTCTAAATAAAAAGAAATAACAACATAGTAGCAAATAAAATCAAAAAGTAGTTTGTAATGTCGTTCCGAAAATGAACTAAGGTTAACAAATGAGTCAAAATAACAACACTTTAACTTTGACTTTGACTAATAACTTTGACTTCAAGTTTTAACTCTAAAACGCTAGATTCATTGACTAACAAATCACATAGCATTCTACAATTATACTTTTAAACTCAAGCGAGAACTTATTTTTAAATAAATACATATGACCGTCTTATTATTTTCTTAACTTTTGATATCTTTTATATGTTACTAATTATTAAAAAACAAAATGTTATGAACATTAATGTTATAATACCCCAGATTCACAAACATTGTTTATAAAAGAATTCATTTTGCAATCCAAAAAAGGCTATGGTGCGGCTTGTTGCCCGTTGCCTTCCACCGATATGTAAATCCTATTTTGGTGAAATAAAAAAGGTAGTGAAATATTTAAAAAGAAAACAAAAATGTTAACTTTGTTAGTAATAAGAAATCAATGATATTTTTAGTAAACAACATCAAACAAACACTTCATTGTTTATTAAAAAGTTAGTATAGAACTATATTAGATCCCCCGAAAGCATAATAATATTTTTAGTAAACATTATCAGACAATAGAAGAGTACAATATAATATTAACTCAACTTGTGTATAAATAAATCTGAGAGTTTAATAAAAAGCAAAATTTCAATCTTTTGACCCATGTGGGATTTACTTAAAACAAGTTTTTCATAAAATTGACCTCACACAAAAAGTTGTTTTGATGGCGAAACCAAATTTTTGTGTTTACGTATTGCTTTATTCTTTTTAAGCTATGGATAAATCGATGCCAAACTTAAAACGGTTGTAAGAAATGTACTTGAAGTTGGATATCCACCATGGTTTAACAGTTTATTCTTGATATAAAATGCTGAGAAAAATTTGATTAAAAAGATATTGTAATTCGCAGGCAAGAAGCTCGTTTCTGCTACTAAATTCTGAAACTCACGGGCTATTCTTCGATTATTTTATACATAATAATTCTAAGAACAAAAAATGAAGTTTAGAATTATATGGTTCATTGATAGTGAATTACGTTGTATATTTTAATAACAACATCAAACACTATCGACTAACAATATAATACCAATCCCAACTTGCATAAGAAATATACGCCGGAATATATTACTAAGCAAAATTTTCATCATTTGACCAATGTGGGACTACTTGAAACATGTTTAATAAAAATGACCCATACAAATATTTGTTCTAAAGACATAACACCTTTGTTGTCAAGATCAAATACTTATTTTGAGACATTGTTTTATTCTTTTCAAGATATGAAAACTTTGATACCATACTCAAACACAGTTGTATACAAACAATACACTTGGAGTTGGATATCCACTATGATTAATTTTCAGTGTTATCTCCAAGATTAGAACAAGTATGTGAAAGACTTGGTGATGTTGTTGTTCGAGACATCATTACTTACTTCTGGTTTAAGTTTGGATGACCCGTGTACATTTGGAAACAAGATTCACATAATGCTGAAGCTTGGTTTGGGCATTCAGTGCGTGGTTTGTTCTTAATAAAATAGCAATAACAACATAGTAGCAAATAAAATCAAAAAGTAATTTGTTACGTCGCTAAAAAAATGAACTAAAGTTAACAAATGAATCAAAATAACAACACTTTAACTTTGACTTCAAGTTTTAACTGAGACAAGCATGTGTAAAGTCCGAACATAGTGGCCATATAAATTATAAACAATTTGTTACGCCATATGTTTTTACTTTTGCTTAATACCTAAACACACGTCGACTTGTTCAATCTTCTTGTAGCTCATGTTACAAAGATAAATGGACACAAGTTAAACAAAGAGCTTCACTTTTTCCAAATCACCCGTGATTTATGCTCTAACAAGTCAACCCGATTCACCAAAGCAGGTCATGGGTAATATTTTTATGGATTAATTTTATATATCACCCTACTTTCATGTTTAATTTCATATATACCCAAAGTGCAAGTATTGAATGCATAATGTACAATGTTTTTAATGCATGTTTGGGTATATATGAAATTTCTATTTGAAAGGAGGGGAGATATGAAATTGCCCCTATTTTTATTTTATTTTAGTTTTATTTTATAAAATATATATGATATGGTTCTGATTGATCGTGAAGATGGATAATGTTGTTTTTTAGTTTAAAACTTGTATCTTGTTGAATTGTATGTGCTTTATAAACCATATATGTGATATAATCAAATAAAAAGACAAATTCGTAAAAAGAATAAAAATAATTTTTTTAAGAAACGCTCTCGAAAAATTCTACAAAATAGGGTATTTTGGTGCATAAAAAAAGTTGTCAAGAAAGTTTTCTATAAGTGGATAGTTTTGCCAAAAAATTTATGAAAAAATGTTTGTGCATTAAATCGTTTTTGTGTGTATTAAAAATACATTTTTGGACCCAATTTTTTTTTTGCTTCAAAATAACATTGCACATCAAATTTAAGTTAATAATTTTGCACATCAAAACTCATTTTTCGTGCTTTAAAGAAAGTATAAAAAATCCAAATTAGAAAAGCTTTTTTCACAAAAGTTTTATGCGCCAACATACCCGATCTTGTAGAATTTTTTTTATATATTTTTTAATTTTTTTTCCTTTTTATCCTTTTTGCGGATATATGTCTTTTTATTTTAACTTTACCAATGTGTGTGGTATTGTATAATAAATGAAAAACTGGGTTGACCCCGCGGTCCATTGACCCAATGACCCGTTGACTCGACCGGGCTGATTCGAGACCCGGTTTTTAAAACATTGATAAATACGTGTTACTAGTCGTTGCATTATTTGAAAAAAGTTGAAAAAATGACCAATACAAATATTTGTTCTGAAGACATAACACCTTTGTAGCCGTAACCAAATGCTTCCTCTTTTTACACATTGTTTTATTCTTTTCAGGCTCTGCAAATTGATACCAAACTCAAACACAATTGTTTAGTGACAATGCACTTAGAGTTGGATATTCGCCATTGTTCAGTAACACAACAATTCATCCCCAAGATAAGAACGACAAGTATGTGAAAGACTTGGTGATGTTGTTGTTCAAGACATGAGTTACACCTGGATTCAGTCTATGTTTCAAAACAGGATACACAGAATATTGAGCATTGATGAAGATGTATATAAGGTACGTTGACTACAAACATGTTATAAAGTCACCTAAGTCTCGTTGTTTTCTACAATAATGTACTCCTTCCGTCCCAAATTATAATTCCATTTTGACTTTTTCAAAGTTATTTTATACCAACTTTGACCTTAATTATTTCTTTTAGCGTTATATAATACTTGTTGTAAAATATATAAATGGATATTTGATTTAAATGCATTTTCATTTGTATACTTTTCATCAAGTATTATATAACACGAAAAAAAATAATTAAGGTCAAATTCGAAAAAAAAAGACTTTGAAAAGTCAAAAATGAACTTATAATTTGGGACGGAGGGAGTATATAAGGTATGTTATATAACAGTAAGATATACATGCACTATGTATGCGTATGTGTTAGGTAACCAATGATACAATATCAATGTTATCACATATTTTCTTTTAAAATTTAAGCTTTTATAATCATCTTATTAGTTTTTGGTGTTTTGATATCTTAATAAGTTTTACGATCGCTATGACGTACAACATCAAGTTCTTGAAACATGTTGATCAAACCAGTAATGCGACCATATGTTACTTATAAGAAATCAAGAATATGGTAGATTGTTGCCTTTCTAAAAAAAAAAAAAAAAAAAAAAAAAACATTTCGATCGTTAAAGAGTTAAAAAATTAAGCTGAGAACTTATATATACGGCGGATCATGGTTTTCAATGTTATTTTTTGATGAACAACATCAATTACCAAAACCAAGGATTATGCTACCAAACTCAACATGCATATAAAGCATATATCAGAGTATACAAATAAGCAAATTTTACACCCTTTACTCCATGTAGGCTCTAGGATTACTTGAAATGGATAGTTGGTACAATTGTTTTTTGCCTAATTGCCTTTTTGAAAACTAAGTTTTTAATCCCACATAGATCAAAGAGGCAAATTATTGCTAGCTTATATACCTTGGAGTATATGGTTCATATAATTTAAAATAAGTATATTGTTGTTAGTGCAACATATGTTGAAGTGAATGGACACTTCTTCTACTGATGCAAGAACAACATAACTATGAGTTCTCAATTATTTATTTATTTATTTATTTTTTATTTATTTATTTCTTCTTTTCATTCTTATGTTGCTACGATCGACTATATTTAAACTAATAAAATATAATTTGATTTTCTTTGTGTCGTAACAACCTAATCACCCACTAATAATATCCTTTCATCTCATCTCATACCAATCTCATACATAACAATAGATTTTTAGTTGCAACCATGCCTAACCCATACCTCATATATTTTTTTATTTTTATTTTTTATTAATACTTTAGCTTTATATATATATTGTAGTGTGTACTATAAAGTGAGTAGAACTTTGAATAAAAAAACCATAAAGACAAACTCATTTTAAAGGCTGACACACAACCTATGGGTTGTCTTCTCCGACCAAACCAAACCAGATCTCCATTTGCATGTTCAAGCTTTACTTTTTTTCTAGAATAAAATCCTTCTATACACATTTAATGGCCAACGTCTCTTTTTTAAATGCCCCAACGTATACATTTTGGCCATGCCAAATCGGGGTATATTGCCGATTCTACATTTGCTCCCACCATGCCGCCTGATGCCGATTCCCAGGCAATACCAATGCCGATCGACATGGATCAAACCGAATGCCATACCGCATCCGTTGCCAGTACCCTTAAAGAGTTAATTAAGCACATATATAAAGCCAAAGAACGAAATAGTTTATGTTATAATCTTAGTTTATGTTAATTAAGCACATATATAATTTGGAATAAGTATATTGTGGTATTTCTTGGCTATTTAACACAAACTCTGAAATTCTTACTGATTTTTTAAAGTTTAGTGTCGATATTATAATCTTATGGGTTTCGCTACAATGTGTAGTTAGACCGTATGTTAGTACCCAAGTGATTGTAGGGGCGTTTGCGATTGCTTATTTTTTTTCAGTTATTTGTGCAATTTGAAGTAATAAACAAGTATGTGGCTGAGCTGCTTATTATTTGAAGTGTTTATTTTGTTGAGTAAAATTACTTTTTATAAACTTATGCTACGTAATTCGTTATTCAAACAAATTTGGTTGAAAATTTTTACCTAAAAATTTTGTGTATTCTTACATTATATATCAAATAAAGCAAAAAGAAAAGTGAGATTTTTGTTTTAATATAAAAATAAAAAGTGAAAGCAAGAATGAAAGAGGGACAACAGAACATTTACTACATCATTGGTGAAAGCAATAAAGCTGTCGAGAATTCACCCTTCCTCCAGAAGCTAAAGAAGAGAGGATACGAAGTCTTGTACATGGTTGACGCCATTGATGAGTATGCAGTCGGGCAATATGTAAAACAAATACTTTTCTACTTCTACAACTTTGAGTATCCACAAGTAATTTACAATAAAATAAAGGGGTTACTCAACGCGAGATCTAAAAACATATATTTCACCGGTACTAAGAAGTCTATGGTGGTTCTTTGGCACAAAACTATCTTTCATGTGTTGTCAGCCATAGTTGAAATGAGGATAAAAAAAAGTCAATTTTGAAAAGTATTTAAACATAGCTGAATTGAGCTTAAAAAAATTCTTTTCAAAAAAGATGAAACATTGCTTGGTGGTTATTAGCATTTTTTCAAGTGTTGTGAGATTTGATCACTAGACCTCTTGAATGAGAGATTGAGTGGTAAAGAAGATAACCAACAAAGCAAGCCATCACAATGTGTTACTTTTACTTTTTATATTATTTAACTATCATTTTGGAACCATATAACCAGTAGAATGATAAATCCTTGATAATACAGACTAACTAAAGAAATTTTATAAAAGTGAAGTAACCAATTGTTAACTGTTGGCCCCTTCTTTTATAAACAAACCGTTGTTGGGCAATTTTACTGTCTCAAGTTGGATTTAAAAGAGAGTCATACGAGACGAGTACTCATAATTTTTTTCCCTTTCTTCAACTGCTCTAACCGGCACATATATTAAGATAAACTGATTTCATGATTATGGTTTTTTTTGTTTGTTTGTTTGTTCTTTCAAAATATTAGTAGTTTATTTCATTGTCTTGTACTCTCGTTGGTTATGACTACAAGCATGTATGAAAGTATGTTTTGACTGCAAGAAATAGTAGTGAGACACACAACTTATGATCATTTGCAACCAATGTTACATATCAGTGTTATTCATGGATTTTTTTTTCTTAAATTTCGAGTTTCGATGATCATCTTTTTCATAGTTATGGCATCATCTCGTTCTTGGGACATGTTGAACGATTGAGTCTATAATGCAACCATGTTACTAATAAGAAATTGAGAATAATGTATCGCACTTATTACATTCAAAAATAACTCTTTGATAACTAAAAAGACAAAAAGTTAGTTTAGAACTTATATAGTAGGCTACAGCAGATGAACTTATTTTTCAATAAACAAGATCAAACAATATAAACCAACAATATAATATAAATTTCAACTTGAAAGGAAAATACACATCACAATATATTAATAAGCAAAGACATAACAAAGACAGAATTATTTCTCAAAATTTGATAATATTTCTGGGACAATATAAATACATGACAAATACTTCTATCACTATAATAACCCGCTAACAACCTTTGATGTAAGACTGAATTATTTCTCATAACTAAATAATAGTTCAAATGACGGTATAAATACAAGATAAATACGTACTAAATGGTCTAAGACCAATGCAAACTATTATTCTTAATCTAAAATCCCGCTAACGCATAAGACCTTTGTAGTCGTAGTCAAATTCTTCAAACACATTGTTTTATTATTTTGAAGGTATGAAAAATCCGATGCCATACTCAAACATGGTCGTATAGTAACAATGCACTCTGAGTTGGCTGATATCTCCATGGTTCACTCACACAACTCATCCCAGGATAAGAACGATAAGTATGTGAAAGACTTGGTCATGTTTTTGTTCGAGACATCAAACATTACCAACTTCTTTTTATTTTGGGGCATTTACATACATCCCCATATCCTAACCAATATTTACATATTTCCCCAAACCTTGCTTTAAGAGCATTGTACATCATGCATTAAAAACTTGTGTTTAGGGATATATGTAAATATTGGTTGGGATATGGGGATGTATGAAAATATCCCTATTTTTGATGGTGTTTTTTATCTTTAATAACTTTAACATTAGTTATTGGAATCGACAATTCCACAATGCTAATAAAAAAGCGAAAATAAGCTATCGTGCTAATTATATTATAAGACATGCTCTTTCATAATCGAAAAACAAAAAATGAAGTTAAGAATTATATGGTACGTCTGCAGTGATTAGTGTTGTATTTTTTTTAATTAACATCAACCACTACCAACTAACAATATAATACCAATCCCAACTTGCATAACAAATATGTGTCGGAGTATATTAATAAGCAAACTTTTCTTCCTTTGATCCATATGGGACTACTTGAAACAAGTTTAAGAAAAATGAGCGATACAAATAATTTGTTCTAATGACATAACACCTTGGTAGCCGTAATCAAATGCTTCATCTTTTTACACATTGTTACATTCTTTTGAAGCTATGATAATCGATACCAAACTCAAACAATGTTGTTTAATGACAATGCACTTGGAGTTGGATATTCACCATGATTGAGTCACACAACAGTTCATCCCCAATATAAGAGCTACAAGTATGTGAAATACTTGGTGATTTTGTTGTTCAATACATCTTGCTTACACCCGGATTGGGTTTGGATAACCTGAATATGTTCACAGAATGTTGAGTATTGATGAAGATGTATATAAGGTATGTTGACTACAAAAATGTATATAAGGTATGTTGTATAATGTTACTTCAACTTCATAAGCTTCAAATTAATCTTCCACAACTCTTCCATAATAAATACTTTGCTCTAAATATTCTCCAATGGTACCTTAATAATAAAACAAATAAATCGACGTAATATTTGTAATTAAAACTTTAAATTTTTTATTTTACTAAGTTAAAATGCGAGCATTTTTTGTATTAAAAATTGAATATAGTGATTTCATCATATAACAATAAGGAAACGTTTGGTTCATGGAGTTCGGAAACAAGTTATGCCTATGAAATCCATTGCAAGTGTTTGATTACAAATTGATACTTCGTACATAAATATTTATATTCATAGAAATATATCTATACCACTCTAAGAGCAAGGGGTATCATCACATTCCATCCGCGCGCGGCGCCACCACACCACCCACCCCTGACGCCAATGGAAATGCCAGTATATATTTTTCACGCACCTATATAAATGCTACTCACATTTAACAGCCATGGTGAAGAGGTAATCAGGATGCATTCGTGCCTCTTGACCAGCCAGTTAACAGCTTCGGTCTACAAACTCTTCTAATGACTGAGGAATCATGTTTTTTAATTTTAGTATTGTATTTTAATTCCCGTATTCTATTTTAATTTCCGTATTATATGTTTTTTTGGTTACGTATTTTATTTTTAAATTATGAATGAATATTTTGTTTGTGTGAAAATTTGGGAAAAAAATGATGTGGGGCCCAAAAAGTGTGAAACGGCGCGCACACGGCATGTGAAACGAGGGAGGGGGATTTTGAGTGTGTGAATGTGAAATGTGAAATGCTGATGTGGCTCTGATTTGGCAAAACGACACGCGAAATGGCATGTGATTACATCTCTTGCTCTAAAAGGTAGTTTATAATGGTATTTTCGTAAGACCCACTAGTATTCAAGTTATTTTTAACTTTATTTGGTATCAAACAACAGCAATGAGCATTGTGAGGATCTTAACATTAGTTATGGAAATTCTTACTTTGATATTGCAAAGAAGGGTGCGGTTATCGGACTCGTTTAGGTACCATAAGCATTGTGAGGTCCGTCCACAACACACATACTCTGACTACTCTATCATACTTTCTCACACATAACAACACACACATACTTTGACTAATCTATCAAATATGATTTCATACTCTCATGCCGGAGCTTAATCGTGGGGTCCGTCCACACGGTAAGGCTAACGGTTTACTCTCATTTGTGCAGGAAATCATTTCATTACTTGGTTTAGTACAGATCAATCCATGCGTAGCTTATTGGCCCGACCCAATAAGTAATTCTGATTCATATCAGCACCCGTCGCCCTTTTTGTACTAATAAGTTGGCGCTATCCGTGAGACTAGAACATAACTGTGTTCCCGAAAATACTCACCATGAGCACTCATTCCGGACCCACTCCTTTCGTGCCCACGTCTGCCGTGTGGAACACGGTAGGAAGGTGAAAGGAGGCATTACTGGAAGATCATGAGAGACCCGCGTCTGACGCAACTTTTCGAGAATATTGCGACAAGCATTATCACCAGTTGCTGCCTTCAAGAAAAGATGCAGCATGAGAAGCTTAAATAAATAAAAGCTTGCCTCAACTTTGAGGAAGTATCGCAACAGTCCGAATCAGGAACACCGAACAGAAGAAAGGATCTCAGGAAAAAGCTTGAATCCAAGCGACTCCGGAATATGTCAGAAAGCCCTGACCAAAGGGGCGGCCAACCGAGGTCGCCAAGGAAGAAAGATCCGGAAAGAGAAACGGCGTTCCGGAGGTCGGAAAAAGTAATTTGTAATGTCGTTCAGAAAATGAACTAAAGTTATCAAATGACTCAAAATAACAACTTTAACTTTTAAATGCTACATTCATTGACTAACAACTCACATAAGATTCTACCATTATACTTTTATGTGAGAACTTGTTTTAAAATAAACTAGACGAGTATATGTGTACAATAATGGAATTTTTTAGCGGCATAAGTTTTTAGCCGTGTGCATTATATGAATAAATACTTTTCGAGATTATAATGATTGAATAATTACCGCTAATAGATACATAATAAAGTTTCAAGCTGTGTATTAATTTGTTTCCTTAAATAGATTCCGTTTCCACTTTTTATTTTCAAAAATAATTGAATTTTCTATTATAGATAATATAAATGCATATGACCGTCTTATGTTTTGATATTGTTAATAAGTTCTACATCCACGATAACATTATCCTGTTTTAAGACATGTTGAACCATCAAACCGGACACCTTATTATTATATGGTGTTTCGATACCTTCAATAAGTTGTACATATGTTATGACATTATTTGGTTAGTGAGACATGTTCAACCATCAAACCGATAATTAATTGAAACCATGCATACATGTTACTAATTATTAAAAAAAATGTTAATCTTATTACTAATAAGAAATCAATAATAAAGTATCGTATCAATCACAATGAAAGACAAACTCTTCATTGAATATTAAAAAGATAAAGTGTTAGTATAGAACTATATTGTAATCCCTTAGAATCAGATGATGTTTTAAGTAAACAACATCAGACACAAGAAGACAACAATATAATACTAAACTCATCTTGTGTAGAAATAAATACGCGTAGTATAATAATAAGCAAATTTTCAATCCTTTGATCCATGTGGGATTACTTGAAACAAGTTTTCATAAATTTGACCTCACACAAAAAGTTGTTTTGATGGCGAAACAAAATATTTCATTCTATGTATTGCTTTATTCTTTTTAAGCTATAGATAAATCAATACCAAACTAATTAAACACGGTTGTAAGCGCGCAATGCGTGCTGAGAAAAATTTGATTAAAAGTATATTGTAATTCAAGGGCAAGAAGCTCGTTTATGCTACTAAAGGTCTGAAACTTGATGAGAGTGAAGACGGGAAGAAAAAGAAGTAAAAAAACTATGGAGATCAACCTTGAGTACCCGATTATGGAGGAGCTTAGGAGAAGAGGTGCAAATAAGAATGAATTGCTTACTTTCAGGGTCGTCTTTGAGGGTGTGCAAGGTGAGCGACCGCTCAGGGCTTCAGAATTTTTAGGGCCTCAAAATTTGTCTCGTTGATAATTATATGCATGTGTAGACATATTTTTCAGAAGAAAAAGGTATTTAGATGGAAAAATATCTTAAATGAGTAATATGTTAGAACGTTTAGATAACTAATTGCATTATATCTTATAAACGGTGACATTTTATATAATATTACTTAACGAAAGGCCTTATTATATAATTTCGTAAAAGACCCTCAAAATTTTTGCCGATTCACGAGACGACTCGGCTTACTTTATATTTTGTGCAAATGGATATGTATACAACTCAAATGGAGGTGTAAAACTTTGACACACATTACCAATAGTATGTGCTTACATAGTTAAGATAATCTGATTTCATAGCTTTATCTTTATCTTGTCGGTTGTGACTCCAAGCATGTATAAAGTTATGTTGTTAAGAAATAAGATATGCATGCACGACGTATGAGTTATGTAGCCAATTATAGAATATATATTAATGTTGGTCACATATTTTTTTTTTTTTTTGGTTTGAGTTTTTATGATCAAATTACTATTTTTTTTTAAAGTTTAAGTTGCGTTGAGTTAGGAACCTAAATTGTACTAATCGATGATATTTTACAAGTGACAACATCAAATACCCCAAACCAACAATGGAAGCTTTACATTAGTTATGACATCATCCAGTGATGCAACAATTGTTATTGTTTTTTCGGTATAAGTCAAAATAATTAGAGATATTTGAAAGATAGGGACAATAATAGATAAAGTATATGAATTGCACTATGTAAACATATACAATATTTTTGGTGCAAAAAAAGTAAGTAATTAAACTATTGAACTGATTAAACAATAAACTGTCGTAACGTGCATATATTTAACACTTGCTCTTATTATAAATTGCTAAACTTTATAAGAATAAAAAACAATATTTAAAACCTTACAACAAGCAATTCTTGTCTATGGGGGTGGGAATTTGAGTAACTGCAAGGGCGACAACAACGAGCTGAGTATGCCTAGTTGCATAAAAAGAGAGGCTCTTCCATAATTAAAAACGCAAAAGATTAAGTTAAGAAATTACATAGTTGGCTTGTATAGCAAGAAATCTTTTTCGATAAAGATTAAACACCAAACTATACAAGCGAACAATATAATGCTAAACTCAACTTGTATATAGCAAATATACATCAGATATATAGATTAGCAAAATTTTCATCGTTTGACCCATGTGGGATTACTCAAAACTATAACACATTTGTTGTCGAAATCAAATGCTTCTTTCTACACTTTGTTTTATTCTTTTCAAGCAATGAAAGAAGTCAGAAGTGATATACTCAACTCAAACACGGTTATATAGTGACAATGCACATGAAGTAGGATATCTACCATGGTTCACTCACACAACTAATCATCCCAAAAGATTAAATGCATGGAAAAATTCGATTATAAAAGGGCAAGAAGCTCGTTTTTGCTACAAAATAACGTACATAACTCGATGAGAGTGAATTCGAGAGGAAAAGACCTAAGCGACTATGGAGATCGACGACCTTGAGAACCAGATTGTGGAGGAACTTAGGAAAATAGCTAAGGCAGATAAGAACGATAAATCTGTGAAAGAGTTGCCGTTGAAAATAGGCCGACATGGTGAAAGTCATGGAACTGATGTTGGCCTGCAATCGGGCTTTCGGTATTGATGTGAAGAATTAAAGGGGGTGTTCGGATGATGGATGAAAACGTTCTGTCTGAATTACCTCGTACCAAGTTTAGTGAGTAATGAAAGATGGACTACTTCACTTCCGTAAGTTGGGTTTTGTTAATAACCGATGGAAATGTAGTTCGATGTCCCTTAGTGTAAAACGATGTCACAACTTTAGTTTATGTCCTCTTTATTGGAGTAGTTCCGATATGTGCGAGATGGTTTGTCCTAAAAGGGTGTTTTGCCACTTCTAAACATTCTTGCATAAAGTGTAAAATTTTGAAACAAGTTACTATCGAATTCAGACATTGTGGTTGGTTGAATTGAATACAATAGACATTGTAATAGAATGGGTGGGGAGGGTTAATGTGAGATCAAACTTAAAGTTGTAAAAATAAGATCAAATCTAAAAAACCACTAAAACATTTATAAATAACAATTTTAGCAATCATACACAAAAAAAATAATATTTTAATCAACTAATAACCAAATGATACATGAGTTTGGATTACTGATACACCTGATACACATTACACTAATAAATATTCTAAAACATGATACACTTACAAATACCTGATACACATTAAACTTCTAATCAAAGTGTATCACCTGGGTTTCGTAAATTTAAAAAAAAATCTATCGAAACTTTAACAATTTTAGTTGTAGTAAATAAAAAAATTATTTTTATTGTAAGGAGAGTATCTTTTGTCAAATTTTAGTTCGATCTCATTTTAACAACTTTAAGTTTAATCTTATTTGATCTAGATTCTAGAATGGGTTATTACATTTCTACATCTGCGCACTACCGTGTCCTGTTCTTCTAAGCCAGATGAACCGCATAGAGACGAATAGGTCAAAAACTGCCATTTTCCAAAATTGGAGTAACTAACTGTTAATTGTTGGCCTTATTCTTTTCAAAACAACTCTGTGATAATTAAAATGACAAAAAGTTAAGTTTGGGACTTATCAGGAAGCTTATGGAGGATGATATATTTTTCAATAAACAACATCAACCACAACAAACCAACAATATAATACAAATCTCAACTTACATAGATGATACATATCACAATATGTTAATAAGCAGATTTTCCATCATTTGAATTATTTGGGACTACTTGACTACTTGAAACAAGCTGTTTTAGAAAAAAAATAGCCCATATAAGGGGTTGTTTTGTTTGTTGCTAGGAATCACAATGGGTATCGAATTTGATATCGGTAGAATGACAATAAATATGAAAAAGTGTATTATTACGATTGTTTATGTTTGGTTGATGAAATATGAAATGAAAAAGTGTTTAGATATTTGATTTTTGTAGTGGAAAAGAGAGGGGCCCGCGGAAATTGATTTCATAGACATCAAATTAATGTGCAATGAATCTATGACTCTGATATACACATTTCATTACTGAATCACTTTCATAGTTATAGTTTCATAGCTATAGTGGGATACCAAACGCATCCTAAAATTTGTTCTCTAGACATAATGACATAATGTAAGACTTAATTATATCTCGAAATTTAATAATATCTCAAGTGCCTGTATAAATACATGACAATACTAAACAGGCTAAGCTCGATATAAATAAACTATTTCAGTATAATAACCCGCTAACAACCCTTTGATGTAACACTAAATTATTGCTCATAACTGAGTAAAAGTTCAAGTGACGGTATAAATACATGATAAATACTAAACGGGCTAAGCCCAATACATATTAACCTTTCAATATACAATTCAGCTAAAACAGTAACACTTAAGACCTTTGTAGTTGTAGTCAAATGATTCTTTTTACACATTGTTTTATTATTTACAAGCTATGAAAAAATCGATGCTAAATTAAATATGATTGTATAGTGACAATGCACTCCGAACTCACACAACTAACCCGAGGATAAGAACAATAATTCATGTGAAAGTCTTGGTCTTGCTCTTGTTCGAGACATCAAATATTACAGCTTAGTTTTTGTAACTTTAATAACTTTAACATTTGTTATAACCACTGTTCTAAAAGGCTCGCAAAGGCGTGAGAGCTTTGGTCATGCCGCCTTTATGGCACATGTTTCTATAAACTCGATATATATGAATTATGATATAAATATATAAATATTTTCATACTTTGTGCCGCCTTATAAACGCAAAAGCTTCGCCTTAGCCGCAAAGGCGTGAGACTTGGTCATGCCGCCACGCCTCACGCTATTTATAACCTTGGTTATAACAAACCGACAATGCTACCATGCTAATAAAAGATCGAAAATAAGCTATCGTACTAATTACATTAAAAACAAACTCTTTCATAATCGAAGAACAAATTTTTTTGTTAAGAATTATATGGTACATTTTCGGTGAAAAGTGTTATATTTTTGAATAAACAACATCAAACACTACCAACATATAATATAATACCAATCCCAACTTGAATAACCAATACACGCCGGAGTATATTAACAAGCAACATTTTCATCTTTTGATATATGTGGGACTACTTGAAACAAGTTTAAGAAAAATGACCGATACAAATATTTGTTCTAAAGATATACTACCTCCGTCCCAAATTTTATGTCCATTTTGACTTTTATAATCAAACTTTGACGTTAAATATGTTTGAGTTGGGCAGAAAAGGCGGGCATTGAGCGAGCCCGGTGGTGTGAATACGTATTGAGTTATATCAATGAAAATACATTTAAAACCCAATTTCATTTATATATTTTACATCAAGTATTATATAACACAAAAAGATATATTAAATGTCAAAGTTTGATTGAAAAGTCAAAATGGACATAGAATTTAGGACGGAGGGAGTAACACCTTTGTATCCATAATCAAATGCTTCCACTTTTTACACATTGTTTTATTATTTTCAAGCTATGCAAATTGATACTAAACTCAAACACAGTTGCTTAGTGACAATGCACTTGGAGTTGGATATTCATCATGGTTCAGTCACATAATTGTTCATCCCGAAGGTAAGAACGACAAGTATGTAAAAGACTTGTTAGTTGTATGACAGCTCCCAGTAGGGTATTGATTATCAATAGCAGACAAAATACCAATGAATGGTTACCGAATATTACTTAGAATCGCGTTTTGATACTGTTAATAAGTTTTACGTTCGTTATGACGTCATCCGGTTCTTGAGACATGTTGAACCATCAAATCGATAATGCGACCATGTTACTAACAAGAAATTGAGAATAAGGTGCCATACTAATTAAATTAAGAAAAGAGATTCGAGATTCTTCGATATTTAAAAAAAAGTACCAAAGAATAAAAAGTAAGGTTAAGAATTTATATGGTTTGCTCGGAAAATCCAGTGATATTTTTAAATAAACATCACCAAACACTACAAGCCAACATTATAATACAAACCTCAATTTAGTTAGAAAATATACACCACAATATATTAATAAGCAAGTTTTCTATACTTCAACCCATGTGGGACTAGTTGAAACAAGTTTTCAGAAATGTAATCCATACAAGAAGTTGTGCTAAACACTTACATAACACCTTTGTTGCGGAAATTAAATAGTTATTGTTACATATTGTTTTATTCTTTTCAAGAAATGTAAACTTGATACCAAATTCACACATATAGTAACAATGCACTTGGAGTTGGATATCCACCATGGTTCATTCACACAACCGTTCATCTCCAAGATAAAATGTGGTGAAAAGAATTATTCAAAAAATTGATATCCTCCACGGTTGATTCGAAGGTAAGAATCTCATTTCTTCTACAAAAGAAAAGGTCCGAACCTCGATGAAAATGAAGACGAGAAGAAAAAGAAGGAAGCTTTGAAGGAAAATTTGAGGGTCTAGGCAAGGTGATCAAGGATGTCTTGGTTTGTAATTATAATTCTGTCTCCCTTTCTTCAAAAATTTTAACCGATACATACCTTTAGATAATTTGATTTTGTAATTATAATCTTTTTGTTTGTTTGTTCTTTTAAAATATTAGCAGGGTATGGCGATGCGCGTGGATGGCCCGTGACTAAATTTTCGGCGAACAAAATGCTATTTTATTTTTGGACTACTGGATTTTGGTTATGGTTTGGAAGTTTAATTAGATTATACATTGTGGTTAAATAGTTGTATATTTTGGTGAATGGTGTTTTTAATACTGTATTAATTATATGTGTTAAATATTATTTTTTTAGTTTTATTTATGCTTTAAAAGCTTGTAAATTAGGCTCATTTACTTGTATGTACTTAAAAATCTATTTTTAGTTTATTTATATGTGAAAGCTTAATTATATTATACTTTGTGATTAAAAAGTTGTATTTTTAGATGAAGATGTGTTTTAATAGTGTATTAATTGTATTATATGAGTAGTGTGTTTTTAGTTTTATGTGTGCTTTAGATACTTGTATATAATGATTAAAGGGTAGATTTTGCTTAAAATTCTATTTATAGTGGTCTTAAAATAATAAATAAGATGAAATGTCTTCCTCCATTATAAGTAGTATAGACTAGCTAGCAGTTTGTTTCAATGTCGTGTTGGTTGTGACTTGTGACTACATACACTACGTTTGATTTATGTAATTAATGATAACTATACAAGTTAGAGCATCTATTATGATAAACATTTTACAAAGGTTTATACAATAATAAATCATTAATTTTTAAACGTTTGATATTATAACTATATTCACTATAGTATAAACCTTTAAGGCACGGCAATGGTCACGGTTTGATCGGCGGTTTCCCTATACCACGGCAACACCGGCGCATCCATTTCGGCATGGTTTCGGTTTGAAGGTTCCAAAGCAAACTTTGGAACCTTCGGTTTGGTGGAGTGAAGCAAATGATGTAGCCGTTGGGCACTTCACTTTGTAATTCTTTTTTTAACTCCATTGTGATCTTTGCATGGAAACAAGTCTTTGTAATTCTTTTTTTAACTCCATTGTGATCTTTGCATGATCTTTTTCGAACACTTCACTTTTAGCCATGAAAATATGTAGATTTGCTAGACACAGTAACACATAGTTAGTGTGTGTGTGTTTTTAAATTGGAAAACAGAGCTCCGAACATGAGAGAAGAAAATATGTAGATTTTGCTAGACACAATAACACATAGGTGTGTTTTTAAATTGTAATTTTTTTTTATTATTAATTAAATATTATGTTTTTATTAAATTATTTAATATAATTATGAATATAAAAAATAAAAAAAATAAAATTAGGTGAGGTATAGGAATCTGGTTGCCATTGAGAAAAGTATGGTGAGGTATGAGATGAGATGGAATGATATTATTTGTGGGTGGTGAGGTATGGTTGAGGTATGGGATCATGGTTGCATGCTCTTACAACTTAATAAAATGTTTATTAAATGTCATTAAATGTCTTAATTTATCAAGAGGTTCAAGAATCAAAGAGGTTAAAATCGGGACCTCTTCAAGCCACATAGACATGAAATAATTGTCCTGTATGGTTGAAATAAACATAAACCTTTTCGGTTTTTAAACCTTTTATAAACCTATTAGTGAATGCCCTAGCCAGTGATTTTTTTCTTGTAACTTAAAGTGTATTTATGACCATCTTATTATTTTATAATGTTTTTTATATCTTTAATACGCTAATATTTTAAGACAAACTCTTTAATAATCAATACATACTTTTGTGTTTTCATATCCCAGCATAATAAGAAGGCGAGACTTATCGTACTAATTACACTCAAAAGACAAACTTTTGATAATTTAAAAGCAAAAAATTAAGTGAAGAAATGTATAAAGGAAGGTAGATGAAATGGTTTTAATAATATTTATTAAGAAACAAAATCGAACACTTGCAACAAACATTATAATACCAATCCTAACTTGAATAAGTAATATACGCCGGAGTATATTAATAAGCAAAATTTTCATCATTTGATTCATGTGGGACTACTTGAAACAAGTTTAAGAAAAATGATTGATACAAATATTTGTTCTAAAGACATAACACCTTTGTAGCCGTAATCAAATGCTTCTTCTATTTACACATTGTCTTATTCTTTTCAAGCTATGAAAAATTGATACAAAACTCAAACACGATTGCAAAGTGACAATGCACTTTGACAAAATTTGATTGAAAATATTTCATAGTTCATGGGAAAGAAGCTCGTTTATGCCACAAATACAAAAGAAAATCCAGCGACGAGTGAAGACGAGAAGAAAAAAGAAAAGCTTAGAAGGAAAATTTTTGAGGGTCTTTGCAAGGTTATCATGAATGTTGGTGACCGGTTAAAATAAACAAGACCCATGTGAAACAAAATATGTGCGATTAAATGCCTAGTTTCATAAAAAGAGACTCATCGATATTTTAAAAGACAAAACATTAAGTTAAGAACTTATATAGTGCACTCGTATCATGAGATATGATTTTTCAATGAACAACATCAAATCATACAAGCCGACAATAGAATGCTAAACTCAACTTGTATATAGCAAATACACATCAGATATATAGATTAGCACAGTTTTCATTCTTTAACCCATGTGGGACTACTTGAAACAAGATTCCAGAGTCCAGACATAACACCTATATTGCCGAAATCAAATGCTTCTTTTTACACTTCGTTTTGTTCTTTTCACGCTATGAAAAAAGTGATATAGCAAACTCAAACACGGTTATATAGTGCCAATGCACTTGTAGATGCATGGATATCCACAATGGTTCACTCACACAACATTACAGTTCATCCCCAAGTAATGCAACCCTGTTCCTAACAAGAGATTGAGAATAAGTTGGTATCGTACTAATTACATTGAACTGGTACTGCAACCATGTTCCTACTAAGAAGTTGAGTATTGAATTACTGCAACCATGTTCCTACTAAGAAGTTGAGTATTGAATTGAGAATAATCATTGTAGCATAGTATAAGATAGTGTGGTCGAAAACTAGAAAAGACACATATATCGATAATTAATAAATATAAGAGTGCTCAAAAACTAAAAAAGACACATATGGACAATTAATTAACACGTCACAAAAAATTAAGCTCAAAACTTATATATGGCTGAGTTGTGTACAATGTGATGCTATTTCTTAATAAACAACATCAATTGCAACAACCCAGCATTATGACACCAAGCCCAACTGTAATGTTGTGTGAGTGAACCATTGTGGATATCCATGCATCTACTAAGAAGTTGAGTATTGAATTACTGCAACCATGTTCCTACTAAGAAGTTGAGTATTGAATTGAGAATAATCATTGTAGCATAGTATAAGATAGTGTGGTCGAAAACTAGAAAAGACACATATATCGATAATTAATAAATATAAGAGTGCTCAAAAACTAAAAAAGACACATATGGACAATTAATTAACACGTCACAAAAAATTAAGCTCAAAACTTATATATGGCTGAGTTGTGTACAATGTGATGCTATTTCTTAATAAACAACATCAATTGCAACAACCCAGCATTATGACACCAAGCCCAACATGTAAATAAAGCGTACATCAAAGTATATAAATAAGCAAATTTTACTTCCTTTCACCCATGTGGGATTACTTGAAACAATCTATTAGAAAAGTAACAATGCACATAGAGTAGGATATTTACCATGCATGGTTCACTCACACATGAGTTCATATCACTTTAATTGGTGTGTGTAAAATATGGAGCACAAAATGACATCATATTTCAATAACACCCAACATGGTCCATGGACTGGTTTCAGTTTTTATTTTACAAGATTGTCTAAAGTTTTGTATTAAATTTCTACTTTTTCAGTAAACCATAAATGTAAAGAGTTATAAAAAATATATCAAAAAAGAACATCACATTACTGTGTTTCAGTTACTTTCAAGTTAATTTATTTGAGCTTTTGTACTTGTACTTTTGACCAATGAGTAATAAAGTTAAAGTCAAGCTAGACTTAGTTACTGTAAAGTTATTAACCGAGAACATATTAAAAGTACAGTAGATCCAAATAACGTGAAACAAGAAATGACATAACTCAAATACAAATACAATTGACTATTTTCGTTAGCGAAAACAAGAAGCATGCTTCAAAGTATGTTTTAATATTAACATATATTTTATGAAACAACAAGAAGACAATAATTATAGGAAAAATGATAAGAATGAGAAGTTGAAGGAAAAACGATAAGTTGATGGGTCATTGGTGAGTTTGGTAGGTTATGGGCCCACGGTTTAGACTTTGTATATTTAAAGCCCAATTGGTAAGCTAGATTTAGGGGTGAAAAAAGCGAAAAGGAAGTAGAATAAACCCAGAAAGCGGCGAACCGAACAAAATAATGTTGAACCAATAATCAAACCGAATTTCTTCAAAACGAAAGCAGAACCGAACTATTAATTAGGTTACCGGGTTGAATATAGGTTTGGCAAGTTTGAACCAACCAGAATTCGTATAAATATATATTTTTTATATATTTATATATTTTTATGTGTGTTATATATAAACAAATACTATTAAAAGGTTATCATAATATAATAAAACACTTTTTATGCTTGAAATATATTTTTTGTTAAATATCTATGTAATTATTAATTTTTTAAAAATAGTGAAATTAGGTTTATTGGTCAACAAGAACCGAACGAAAACTAAATTTGAATTTGGTTGATTCGATTCGGAGTTGACACGAGCCGAACGAAACTAACCAACACAATGTAGAACGATCCTTTACTAGCTTGATTTTAATGTTTTACTAATACCATTAGCTAACTGCTTGATTTTAATGTTTTACTAATACCATTAGCTAACATATTGAAGTTATCTTCAAATCCATAATCTCATTATTACATTGTATTTGTTTGAGTGTAAGTGATTCCTTTAGTTATCAAGTGTGGTTCTAAATTTAAATCGCAATTGCGACAAACATGTGTAAACTCCGAACATAGTGGCCATATAAATCTCAAGACATCCTGATCAAAACGAAAGCTATAGAGTATGTAACGATTAACATACTCACAAGTCGAACCACGAGCGTTGTTGCCAAGACTAAAAATAAGTGTTTAATCCAAAAAAGTAAAATAGTCATCAACTTGACATGTGAATCTTTGTTATTTGCTTTTTCTAGTGCCATATTAATTCTACAAAGAAAATGACGACTCGTTAGTCGGATCCTAAGCTTGAACAATGATCATGATAGTCATGATCGAAACATAAGCTAGCCAAAACATTTTACCTTTTTATCAAAAGATAATAAAAACACAACAAGAAAGCCTGGTCACTTTGTGAGTTAATTCATTGAAAGCTAACGAGGTAGTACAACAATTTTTTTTATAAAATTAAGCAGCGTGTTGTGATTTGATAAATCAAGAGGCTACAAGAATTTTTAGTTTAAGAACTTAAAAAGTTACAAGAAAAAACACTTGTTGCCTGATGATTTGGAAAATTTCAATAGCATGAGACCATCACCTTCCGACTTCATCTAGCAACCTTTCTTCACACTCCGATGTGAGACGAGCAAAATCCATTCAATTAATCACTCTTATAAAACAATTTGTTACACTATATGTTTTTACTTTTGCTATATGTTTTTACTTTTGCTTAATACCTAAACACACGTCGACATATTCAACATTCTTGTAGCTCATGTTACAAAGCTCTTTCAGTAAACTTATTTTATGGAATTGAAGACATGTTTATGTCTACACAATGCAACAATATTGAGTTCCTTGGCTCATGAAGAGTACTTATTGGCCATCTAGTAAAGGTTTTTATTTTTTACAATTTGAGCTTCATTAACTTGAATTCAGTCCTTCCCTCCTATTTATAGTCATGAGTGTCCACCTACTTTCCTTGACATTGCAATGTGGGATGCTCAAAAACCAACTTTATTTATGCAATTTGTTATACACTTATGTGGTTTGAAATTATCTTTACTACATGTTCAAATAAACACTAATTTATATATCGGTCTTTTTCTTATTATCTGGTACCCATCCCTGACACTTTGTCAGGGAATATTCCCTTTGTCCCTTTTCAGAGTCAACACATCATTTTTGTCGGTTTATGTTCGTATTTCACGAAGTTTTAAGCGTTTATTAAACTTTATATTTACTGTTCCGCATTTTCAGGTTTATAGCTTTTTGATATAAAAAAAATAGCAGCCCGTATGAATAAAACATGGCCAGCGTATGAATAAACCATATTACCATATATCATGCACCAAAAAGAAAACACTAATTAATATATGCATTCTCTTATACTTGTGTTAGCTTTATATTTCATGGTTTTTTATTTGTTCTAATAATATCTAAGTAACTAGTACATTTTAAAACATAAGTTACAAAAATAAGTTGATAGTTCTTATTGTGAGGTAACAAAACCACATAATACAAGAAGTTTGAGAAATTGTATAGGCATGAGAAAGTGCTATAATTGTAGTAATCACAAACATAATTTTTGTAGAATTTTATGTTTTTCCATCTTACAAGTGCTTTAGTTGTAAATATAAATGTCAGGACTTGGTGATCAACAACAAAGTTGTAGAGTGTGTCGATTAACATACTCATGAGTTCATCGTTGACATGATTACTTGTATATAAGTGTTTAATCCAAAACAAAACAAAAGATAAACCTTTTATCAACTTGACATATGAATCTTTTGTGTTTGTTTATTTGTGGCGAGTTTGGTTCAATAAAGATCAAAGAAAAACTAAAGATCAAATAAACCATTATCAACCATTCATTTTTAAATCAAGATAAAATAAACTTTAATTCATTTTAAAAAAAATAAATATCTCACAAAACCAATTGATCGATTGACAGAAACTAATCATACCATCACGACAAGCATAAAAATACCTTTAATTTGATATCTCACATCATATACTTTAAACGAAATTTTTCGGAGCTTTTGTGGGTTTAGGGTTCTGGTTAAGTTTAGGTATTTAGGGTTTAGGGTTAGGGTTTACTTTTGGGTTAAGCTTTTAGGAGTTAGGGGTTTAGGTTTAGGGTTTTTAGCGGATGGGTTTAGGTATTTTTGTTTAGCGGTTAGGGTTTTAGGGGTTTAAGGTTTAGGGGTTAGGGTTTTTAAGATTTAGGGGTTAGGGTTTTTAGGGTAGGGTTAGGGTTTTTTTTTTTTTAGGGTTTAGGGTTTAGGGTTTTTTAGGGTTTAGGGTTTTGTAGTTTTTGGGGTTGTGTTAACACAAAATAGTATTTTTTATAAATTTTCATTTATAGTGTAATATATCGAAACCTGTAAAAAACGATAAAAAATAAGTTCGGTCGAAAGTATCAATATTGAATCTCATAGAAAGATAATTTTATTCTTGTCGCAATGGTATAATTAGTTTTATCTAATTGTTAGCAATGAATATTTAATTTTTAAATATAAGGGTGAAAATGAATTTTAATTAATTTGATAAAAAATGAATGGTTGAGATTCATCCATTTGATCTTTAGTTTTTATGTGATCTTTATTGATCTCACCCCTATTTGTGGCCATAATCTACCAAAAAAAAATGATTAGTTACCAATATCATGCTAGTCATGGTTCAACCATAAGCTAGTTAAAAGTTAAAACTGTACACTTTTTTTATATGAAAAACATAATATTGCTTTATACTATAACTTAGAAACTTGGTGTAAAGTTTTTTAATAAGCCTGAAAACGATTTTATCTTAAAAAACTTAAAAAAAAGTTAAGTAAAAAATCTTCTTATGCTCATTTGAAAGATTTAAACTAAGCCTATCTTGTATAACAACCTCCCCTTCCTATTTATAACCAACTTACTCTAGTTACGTTTTTTCATACTCCAATATGGGATACTTTTAAAACAATTTCTTACAATACTTTACTTAGACTTACAAGTTAAAACCAAAACACACATTATCATTCATGCATATTTCCTTCCGGTGAAAAGAAAGCATAAGACCTTTGTAGTTGTAGTTAAATGCTTCTTTTTACACGTTATTTTATTATTTCAAGCTATGAAAAATTCGATGCCAAACTCAAACACGGTTTTATAGTGACAATGCACTCCGAGTTGGATGATATCCCCATGGTTCACTCAGACAACTCACCTCAAAATCATAACAATAAGTGTGTGAAAGACTTGATCATGTTTTTGTTCAAGACATCAAACATTACCAACTTTTTTTTGTGATATTTTTGTATCTTTAATAACTTTAATATTTAGTTCTGCTAAACCGGAAATGCAACCATGCTAATAAGAAAGTGAGAATAAGATATCGCACTGATTACATAAAAAGACAAACTCTTTCATAATCGAAGAACAAAAAATGATGTTAAGAATTATATGGCTTGTTTGCATTGGTTGGCATTGTAATTTTTAATAAACAACATCAACCACTACCAACTAACAATATAATATCAATCCCAACTTGCATAAGAAATATATGCTTGCGTATATTAATAAGTGAAATTTTCATCATTTGATCCATGTGGGACTACTTGAAAAAAGTTTACGAAAAATGACTGATATAAATATTTGTTCTAAAGATATATACCTTTGTAGCCGTAATCAAATGCTTCACCTTTTACACATTGTTTTATTCTTTTCAAAGCTATGAAAATGTGATACCAAACTCAAACACGGTTGTTCAATTACAATGCACTTGAGTTAGGTCACCATGGTCCAGTCACACAACTATCAGTAAACACGTTTACATATTTCAGAGTATTTTGTGGAGATGAATTTTCCTTTCAAATTTTTACAAAATTAGAGATAGAATTATTCACCGGGTATTATCCCTTTACCAAAAAATTAGAGATAGAAAACAAGAAATTTTTTCTCCAACTAAACGCACCATTGATATTTGTATTTTCAATTTGAAAGAAGGGGAAGAAGGTTTGTGGGTTACAAAGGAAAACAAGGAAAACAACTAAAATTTGTTTTGTAATTTTTCTTGTTAAGTTGGAAAATAGCATTACTAATATACCCTCCAAAAATTTATTTACAATTATAGATTTTTCCTTTTATGTCATTTTACGTTTTATAATTACATTTAACAGCTAATTTACCAAACACTTTTATTAAAAAAAGATCACAGCTCATGTTTCTGGGATTTGCGACTTCACGACTACGACACATCATTACAACACAACTAATTTTGCCAAACATACCCAAAAAATTTAGCTGAGAACTTTAAGTGGTGTCCTTATTAGAAGTGATGTTAAAATTCACTTTCGGGTGGAAGCACACAAGTTGTTCTTGATGACATGTTGTCAATAATGATCGGATAAACGGTGATGTTATGCAATTTTGATGGTAAGTATTTTTAGACTATACCTAATCGATTTAAGTTACTTTTTGTGCCGCTAGATGAAAATAATTGCAGGATCATGGGTGGGCGTGTATTTATATCTCATGAATAGTGATGCAATCGTTGGCTTGATATTAGCTTAAATTGGATACATCTTGAAAACTCACATGCAAGTATTGATGTGATATTTTGTTGTTTAACATTGGTCACTTGTGTTCATGAGGTTAGTATTAGTTTGTACTAATGGCATAACATATAACAATTGGAGATATTTTTGTTAATTTGAGAACATATTAACTTGAAAATGGATTACGTTTGGCACTTTATTATATACTTTCCCCAATTTTAAGTTCCTTATATTATTTCGGTCTTTTTGTCTATTTAATTTACCTCCAAATTAAGCGATGAATCGGGATTTTTCAACGGTATATTATTGTTGAATACAACTGAATTTCCTACATGAACCTTGGAAACTTAGAATATAAAATATCAAGCCATTTATGATGTTGGTTTCAGCTTCACTTTAGCATTAACGGACATGATTATTTCCCTTTATGCTCACTTACAAAATCTAACTGTATATATTGCACGCCAATTATTCTTAAATGGTTTTATATTTCGAGGTAATTTGAACATTCATCATGTTTAAAGCTTCACTTTTGCTATACATGAGCGAGGTTTTGGAATCTGAGGTGCCTTTTATGATTGGCATGAACGACAAATGTATGTAGTTAATGAATGATCATGTTACATAAACTATTTGTATGAACATTTCTTCCTATTGACCAATCAATAGTAATATATTTCTGATTCAAGCTATATGGCAGTCTTAGCGGCTAATATATCACAATGTTCTAATATGTGGTCTATGTATTTATCCTCTGTTTGTTAAGTTATACTACAAATAATATTAATTACTCCTAATATATCATACATAAGTGCCACCTATTCTATAAACTTTAACATCTATTTACAACTGACATTTTATTTGAATACACTTTTGACCTATTTTTTCATTTTGTAGTCACGAGAATTGCTTGCTGGCCTATAATTGATTATCCTTTAGCAATCATGCAAATTTTTAGCGTTTTGTTTAAGGATTGACAGTATTTACCTTATATAGTTGAACGATGTTTGTTTCAAACGTTTTATAAGCCACCCGTGATTTATCACGGGTTTATAGGCTAGTTTTTAATAAACAACATCAACCACTACCAACTAACAATATAATACCAATCCCAACTTGCATAAGAAATATATGCTTGATTATGTAATGTGGTATTTCAAATCATTTGATCCATGTGGGACTACTTGAAAAAAGTTTAAGAAAAATGACTGATATAAATATTTGTTCTAAAGATATAACACCTTTGTAGCCGTAATCAAATGCTTCACCTTTTTACACATTGTTTTATTCTTTTCAAGCTATGAAAATCGATACCAAACTCAAACACGGTTGTTCAATTACAATGCACTTGGAGTTGGAGTCACCATGGTCCAGTCACACAACATCAACTAAACAAGTTTTTTATATTTTACAGTATTTTGTGGAGATGAATTTTCCTTTCAAATTTTTACAAAATTAGAGATAGAATTATTCACCGGGTATTATCCCTTTACCCAAAAATTAGAGATAAGAAACGAAAAACACTATATTAAGCCCAATTGATATTTGTATTTTCAATTTGAAAGAAAGGGAAGAAGGTTTGTGGGTTCTGAAAGGAAAACAAGGGAAAACAGATCAAATTTGTTTTGTAATTTTTTCTTGTTAAGTTGGAAAATAGCATTACTAATATACCCTCCAAAAATTTATTTACAATTATAGATTTTTCCTTTTATGTCATTTTACGTTTTATAATTACATTTAACAGCTAATTTACCAAACACTTTTATTAAAAAAGATCTGACTTAGCCAGCTCATGTTTACGATTTTGCGGTTCTGACTTCACGACACATCATACAACTTACAACTAATTTTGCCAAACATACCCAAAAAGATTTAGCTGAGAACTTACATATACGGCGGATCATGGTTTTTAATGTTATTTTTTGATGAACAACATCAATTACCAAAACCAAGCATTATGCTACCAAACTCAACATGCATATAAAGCATATATTAGAGTATAAAAATAAGCAAATTTTACATCCTGTAATCCATGTAGGCTGTAGGATTACTTGAAACGGATAGATGGTAGTGGTACAGTTTTTTTCTTTATTTACTTTTATTTTTTTGCCTAATTGCCTTTTTTGAAAACTAAGTTTTCAATCCCACATAGATCAAAGAAGCAAATTCTTACTAGCTTATATACCTTGGAGTATATGGTTCATATAATTTGAAATAAGTATATTGTTGTTAATGCAACATATGTTGATGTGAATGAACACATCTTCTACTGTTGTAAGAACAACATAACTATCTGTTCTCAAATTTTTATTTATTTATTTCATTCTCATGTTGCTACGATCGACTATATTTAAACTAATAAAATATAATTTGATTTTCTTTTGTGTAAGTAACAACCCAAGATATTTGTCACCTTTTTGTGACTAGGAACTAATAATTAAGTTAATTAAGCACATATAAAAACCAAAAACGGGAAATAGTTTATATTTACTTTTTAGGTTTTTATCTCTTAAGTGAATATATTAAACACATTAAAACCAAAAATAAATAGTAAGTGTATGAGTTTATTCTGCGTAATCCAAAATAAAACAAAAAGATAAAACTCTGTCAACTTGACATATGAATCTTTTTGTTAGGTTAATGGCTATAAACTCTATTTAAAAATACTAATTGATTGTTAGTTGAATCTTGAGCTTGACCGAGGTTAACGCTAGTCAATTAAAGGGTTGGTTTGGTCAGGCCCAGGTCTATTGGCCTTTGGGCTAAGTTTACGAAACAGGGTCCAAGTTCTTTATCATCGCATGGAGACACGCACATGGTTTAAGGTTCAAAAGGTGTGTATGAAGATGATGTGGTCGTTTAATCATGGAGTTGAATTCATGGTTTGGGTGTAGTGAACTTGTGAACTCAACTGAAACAGAACTCGGCTACAATGGGCCGCGTCAGTTGAAGGGTTTGGTTTAGTCAGGCCCGGGTCTATTGGCCTTTGGGCTAAGTTTAGAGAAACGGGGTCCCCGTACCAAATGGCGGCTTTAAAATATTGTTTTTGCCCAAGGTTCCATATACAATCTAGTTGATTAAGTATGTGGCTGAGCTGCTTATTTTTAAGTGTTTAATGTGTATTCTTACATTTTATACCAAATAAAGCAAAAAGAAAAGTGAGATTTTTGTTTTAATGAAAAAACAAAAAGTGAAAGAGGGTCAACAGAACATTTACTACATCAAACAATAAAGCTGTCGAGGATTAACCCATCCTCCAGAAGCTAAAGAAAGGAGGATCAAGTCTTGTATATAGGTTGACGCCATTGATGAGTATGCAGTTGGGCAATATATGAAATCAAATACTTTTCTACTTCTACAACTTTGAGTATCCACCAGTAATTTACAATGAAATAAGGAGTTGATAACGTGAGATCTAAAAACATATATTTCACCGGTACTAAGAAGTCTATGGTTTTGGTTCTTTTAACAAAACTATTTTCATGTGTTGTCAGCCATAGTTAAAATGAGATAAAGTTTCATTTTGAAAAGTATTTAAACATAGCTGAATTGACAAGAATTTCTTTTTTAAAAAGATGATATGCGGATTTGATCCTGACCTCTTGAATGAGAAGTAAAGATGATAACCAACAAAGCCCGACCATCACCATATGTTACTTTTACTTTTTATGTTATTTAGCTATCATTTGGAACCATAGCAAGCATTAGATTGACAAATCGGGATAATAAGAGCTAACTTAACATATAACCCGATGGGTGGAACCGTATCACAACAATAAATACAATCGCCAAACCCGGGGTATGGGGTAAATGTGAAGCCGAGATCTACCACCTGCAAGGGGTGCTAGGTGTGTAGAGTCTGTTGCGAGGACCTCGGAGCAAATTGCATGTATGCGGTAAAATGAAAGAAAGAGCAAATGACAAAACAAAAAGCTAAGCATAGAAGCAAGCCTAACAAATTTGCCAAATCTGAGGGGAGAAAAGAAGCACAGCCTTATGAAGCCATACAAAGCAAAAACAAAAAAAGCGAGCCAAGGCACACAAAAGCGGACCAACTAAAGGGAAACTTGAGCATAGCAAGCGTGCACAACGAGTACAAATTAAATCAAAAACATAGCGACACGAATTAAAAGCTGAACGCAGGGGGCACAACAAACGAAGGCAAACCTAAAGGGAGCAACAACAAAGCTACATGAGCCCGAAACGATCGGCCTGATGCTACTCAGAAACAAAAGGCCACAAAACCAAAAACGCAAGAGGCAAGACAAAAGGCAAAAGGAGACTCAAAAAAGCCAAACACCCAAAAACAACCTATAACAAACCATTCTTGGCACCATATGCAACTCTTAAATGTCGGCCCCTTCTTTTAGAAACAAACCATTCTTGGCCAATTTTACTGTCTCAACTTGGATTTAAAAGAGTCATACAAGTACTCATAATTTCCCCCCCTTCTTCAACTTCTTTAACCAACACATACATTAAGATAAACTGATTTCATTTTTAATTTTTTTTTTTATTATTTTATTATTTTTTTGTTCTTTCAAAATATTAGCAATAGTTTGTTTCATTGTCTTGTACTCTTGTTGGTTATGACTACAAGCATGTATGAAAGTATGTTTTGACTGCACGATATAGCAGTGAGACACACAACTTAGAGCATTAGGTGTCATGACATACCATAGTTACACATTCGGGGCATTAGGTGTCATGACATACCATAGTTACAAATTTGGGGCTCACGGGGTGACACATCACTATAACAAACCTCCCTCACTCACAGCTAACCTCAACTTACTCATTTGAGGTCCATCACTTCCTAAAAATACAAACATTACAAGTAAAAAAAATACCTTTGCCGTGCAGACGACGAAGGTAAAAATGGCGAAGGATGAGGAGGGGGCGGTGTCATGGCTAGCTATGGCAATCTTGCCAAGTTGGAATGGTGAAGGGCAACGTTAAATATCAGTGCTCTTATGATAATTTGCAGCCAATGTTACATATCAGTGTTATTCATGGATTTTTTTCTTAAATTTTGAGTTTTGATGATCATTTTTTTAATAGTTATGACATAATCTGGTTCTTGAGACATGTTGAACTATTGAACCAATAATGCAACCATGTTACTAATAAGAAATTTAGAATAATGTATCGTACTTGTTATTACATTCAAAAACCAACTCTTTGATAACTAAAATGACAAAAAAGAAGTTTAGAACTTATATAGGGGTATATCGATTGTGATGTTATTTTTCAATAAACAACATCAAGCACAACAAACCAACAATATAATACAAATCTCAACTTGTATTGAAAATACATATCACAATATACTAATAAGAAAATTTTTCATCCTTTGAACTATGTACTTGTTTACTCGAAACGAGATGCTTTAGAAAAAATGGCCTATATAAAAATTTGTTCTAAAGACATAACAAAGACTGAATTATTTCTCAAAATTTGATAATATTTTATGGGACAATATAAATACATGACAAATACTTCTATCACTATAATAACCCACTAACATCCTTTGATGTAAGACTCAATTATTTCTCATAACTAAATAATAGTTCAAATGATGGTATAAATATAAGATAAATACGTACTAAACGGTCTAAGCCCAATGCAAACAAAGATTCTTAATATAAAATCCCGCTAACACATAAGAATTCTGTGGTCATAGTCAAATGCTTCAAACACATTGTTTTATTATTTTGAAGGTATGAAAAATTCGATGCCATACTCAAACACGGTTGTATAGTAACAATGCATTCTGAGTTGGCCGATATCACCATGGTACACTCACACAACTCATCCTAGGATAAGAACGATAAGTATTTGAAAAACTTGGTCACGTTTTTGTTCGAGACATCAAATATTACCAAGTTATTAGTTTATGGTGTTTTTTGTGTCTTTAATAGCTTTAGTATTAGTTATGACAAACCGGCAATGCTACCATGCTAATAAAAAGCGAAAATAAGTTATCTTACTACTTACATTAAAAGACAAGCTCTTTCATAATCGAAGAACAAAAAATGAAGTTAAGAGTTATATGGCACCTTTTCATCGATTAATATTGTATTTTTCAATAAAAAACATCAAACACTACCAACGTACATATAATACCAATCCTAAATTCTATAAGCAATACATGTTGTAGAATATTAACACGTAAAATTTTCATATTTTGGTTATGTGGGGGACTACAACAAATTTAACAAAATTGACCAATACAAATATTTGTTCTGAAGACATACCACCTTTCTAGCTGTAATCAAATGTTTCCTCTTTTTACACATTGTTTTGTTCTTTCAAACTATGAAAATCAATTCCAAACTCAAACACGGTTGTTTAGTGATGATGAACTTAGAGTTGGATGTCCACTATGGTTCAGTCACACAACAGTTCATCCCCAAGATAAGAAACCAAGTATGTGAAGACTTGGTGATGTTGTTCAAGACATCTTGCTTACACCTGGATTCAGTCTGGATGACCCGAATATGATTCGAAAACAAGATACACGGAATAATGTTGAGCATTGATGAAGATGTATATAAGGTATGTTGACTACCAACATGTATATAAAGTCACCTGAGTGTTTTTTACTACAAAAATGTACATAAGGTATGTTGTATAACAATAAGATATGCATGCACTACGTATGAGTATGAGTTACGTAACCAATGATACAATATCAATGTTAGTCATATATTTTCTCTTAAAGTTTAACTTTTTATAATTATCTTATTATTTTTCGGTGTTTTGATATCTTAATAATTAGTTTTACGATCGCTATGGCGTAAAACATCTTGTTCTTTAGACATGTTGAACAATCAAATTGGTAATGTGACCATGTTAATAAGGCATCATACTAATTACATTAAGAAAAGAGATTCTTCGATATTTCAAAAAGTACTATAAAAATAAAAAGTCAAGGTTAAGAACTTATATTGGCTACTCGCAGGATTTAAAGATATTTTTAAATAAACATCATCAAACACTACAAGCAAAGATTATAATACCAACCTCAATTTGGTTAGTAAATATACACCACAATATATTAATAAGCAAATTTTCTATACTTGAACCCATGTTGGACTAGTTGAAATAATCGTGTTTAAGTTTAGTGTATACGAGGCTACAAAAACCCGTGCGTTGCACCGATTGGTTAAAGGTTGAATATGTGTGATTACTAAACATGTACGATCATCTAAAATGAAAGACAAATGTATGATTTGTTGTCATTTAACAAAAACTTAGCTCGAAGACAAATATTATGATTTTTAGTACATATTAATAATGTTTTTTTTGGTCATGTACGTGTAATCCAACGTGTTCTCAAAATTGCATAATAGTAAAGAATAATCTTCGAAGCACATTTTATAAGTAATATAAACTTTCGTCGTGCAAAATTTATCAACCCGTGAAAATTTGTAAGTCCAAAATATCAATCTTTTTGCTAACTAATATGCTACAGTTAAAATATATTTCATTCTAGCCCAACACTTGAGCACACGTGACAATTGACAAATATTGTTTTTCTTTCTGATATATATTTTAGTTGGTTTTTCATGTACTATAGTTGTATATGTTTGTTTGTTTCTTTTGTTTTTTGTTTTTGTTTTTTTAATTCTAAGAAGTCCGAACTTACACTAATTTGGCATTAAGCATATAAAATGGAAACCTATTACTTCCAAAAAAAAAGCAATGTGTTTTATATAATTTGATTTTTGATAACATATATATATCAATATCATGGATTGCAAATCAAACGTATATAGATACAAATATGGCTATATCCATATCTATAGGATCACATCTACTTACAAAAAATACGAATCAGTTAAATAGTAGTATACAAATAAGAAAGATCAATATTAATTTGAGAAAGCAACACCGGTTTATTTATATTGTATCTTGAATGAAGGACTTAAAAGAAAAAGGTGTCGTCCTACCTCCTCCAATGAATATGTTAGGCATAGTTATAATTCAGGCCAATAAGAAATGAGATAAACCGATCCATAACACAAATCAAATACCCGGTACTTAAAGATATAACCCTAACCCTACACACGTGTGATCAGCGCCTCCTTCTCTCATCACATCCATCTGCTCCAAACAAACTCTTCAAATCGCATCCTCATCTAATCACAAATCTTTCAAACCCTGTTCACCATTAATCTCTTTAACCCAACCATGAAAACATTAACCCATATTATTTCCGTAACAACTTATGTTCGTTTCTTGCAATCCATCGGTTTTGGCTTCAAGATCTTGAATAATCAAGGTCGCGGGTGGGTTACTCTTTCTTTCGTATCTTGTTGTAACCTTTTGTCTTGTACGAATTAGAGGAAGAAATGATAATGGTTGTTATTGTTTCTTTCTTTCGATTTCGGATATTAAAAAGAAGTAGGTCTTCTAAAAGATCTGTGATGATTGATGTTCAAACAAAAAAAATCTTTAAAAGATTTGGGAAAAAGTTGAAGAATCCGAGATCTTATGTTCTTGTTCTTGTTTTAATTCGAGTCTTGTGGTGGTGAAATCGAGATGAGATTAGGATTCTGATGGTGTAGATTGATGTTGGTTGTGTATCGAAATAGGATATGGTTTGGTTTTGGACTTATTTTTGGATGTGGATGATGTCGAGTCGAAATACAAACATGCCGAGTACACCGATGCTGAAGCCCATGAGAGGTGTTATTTATAGTTATATTATTTGTGATTCATCTTTTAAAAATTGAAGTCATTTAGACCTCCGCATTAAATTAAAGGATGCTTTGTATTCTTTGTGGTGATAAATGTGCAACTCCTTTGTGCAACCCTTTCTTGTTCCGTAACCAATGTTTGAGGATGTAAAACTGCAACCTCTTTGTGTTCCTAAACCCATAATTGAGGGCATTCAATTGAATCATTCATGCTACGACCTTTTGTGTTTTGTAACAGCATCTTTGATGTGGCTGCATTCAAGTATCTATATGTAAATCGATTTATTGATATAGGTTTTATGTGGCTTCAACTATGTTGTACCGTACTTTCCTTTGTGCACAAATCCTCTTGCACATTAAATTAAGGGGCCTAAGCTTTAAGTAGTATAGATAGATTGGTGTGCAATGCATTGGTTGTACCGTACTTTGATTAGTGCACAAATCCTCTCCCACTTTAAACCATTCATGAAAAATTGTATTCATTGGTGTGCAATGCATATGTTGTACCGTACATGATTTTGTGCCCAAACCCTCTTACACATTAAATTAAGGGGTTCAACTTTTATATATAATAGATATCATTTTTTCGTAGCTTGATATTACTGTAGTAACTTCCCATATTTAATTTGTTTGACCAAAAGATGGAAACGTGGGGTTTAAGTTTTCCATTTTGATTTGCTCAAAAAAAAAAAGTTTTCCATTTTGATACTCTAAAAAAAGTGAATAGATTAAGCAGCACTAGAAGGGTACTCGCGCAATGCGGCGGTGGGTACCTAATAACTATTTTTGTGGCGAGCAAATGTTTTTTATTTTAAACTTCTTTATTATAAATTAGTAGATAAATGTTTTTCAAAAGTAGATAGTCTAAATTATTAATAGTGTAAATGATAAAAAATTTTATTTTTTAAATTTTAGCATTAAATTGGTAGTTTAATTATAGTTAGCTTTTCTTATAAACAATTCCATTAAAATGTATCATTATTGGAGGGCGATTACATATGGTGTTAAAGAGACTTAAATTTTCATATTTTACATTCATTTTCTACTTTTCCTTTTATAGTAATGTTTTTTGTCTTAAAATTTTAAGACTTCCTTTAGTAGAAAGTCTCAAATGCTTTATAATATAGTATAGAATAGATGAGTATATGTACACCTAACCACACGTGCATAACAAAGGGGATGTTTGGATGGAATATTAAGGATAGATGTCTAACACGATGAATGAAGCCTTTTTGTGTGAATTATCTCGTACCAGGCCTAGTGAGGAATGAGAGACGAACCACATAGAGACGAACTTATCAAAACCGGGCATGTTGAAGCGTGCCGGGCCTAGTGAGTAATGCGAGACGAACCACATAGAGACGAACCTATCAAAACCGGGCATGTTGAAGCGTGCCGGATTAAACCGAGCCAAGAAAAACAGACTGACGAGCTTGAGCCATTCTCCAAAACTGGAGTAACTAACTGTCGGCCCTTTTCCTTATATAAACAGCCATTCTTGGCCAATTTTAATGTTTCAAACTGGATTTAAAATAGAGTAATATGCGTATTCTAATTATTTTTCCCTTTCTTCAATTTCTTTAACTAACACATACTCTTTAAGATAAATTAATTTCGCAAATCTCTTTTTTTTGTTTGCTCTTATAAAATAAATTAATTTCGCAAATCTTTTTTTTTCTTGTTGGTTGAGCAATATTGATTTTTTCCTTAAATTTTGAGTTTCAATGATCACCTTATTATTTTTTGATGTTTTGACATCTTTGGTACATTTTATGTGACTTATGACATTATCCGGTTGTTGAGACATGTTGAACGATTGAGTCAAAAAGTTATTTTTTGAACTTATCAGAAGGCTCATAGTGAACAAGATTTTTTTTCTATAAACAATCTCAAACACTACAAACCAACAATATAATACAAATCTCAACTTACATAAAAAATTACACATAACAATATATTAATAAGCAGATTTTCTATTTTATAACCTATGTGGGACTACTTGGTTACTTGGAACATGTTGCTTCAGAAAAAAGGGCCCATATTAAAATTTGTTCTATAGGCATAATGTAAGACCGAATTATTTTTCGAAATTTAATGATATTTCAAGTGATAGTATAAATACTTGACAAATACTAAACATGCTAAGCTTAATATAAACAAACTCTTTGAGTATAATAACCTGCTAACAACCCTTAATGTAGGACAAGATTATTTCTCATAACCAAATAATAGTTCAAGTGATAAATACTAAACGGGCTAAGCCCAATACAAACAACATTCTTAATATAAAATCCCGCTAACACATAAGACCTTTGTATTTGTAGCCAAATGCTTCTTTACACACATTGTTTTATTATTTTCAAGCTATGAAAAATTTAATGCTACCATATCTTAATCATAAGAAATCAAGAATATGGTATCGTATCAACTACTTACAAAGTAAGACACTTCGATCGTTAAAGAGATACAAACGTTAAACTGAGAACTTATATGGCGGATCATGGTTTTTAATGTTAATTTTTGATGAACAACATCAATTACCAAAAATGAGCATTATGATACCAAACTCAACATGCATATAAAGCATATATCAGAATATATAAGTAAGGAAATTTTACATCCTTTAATCCATGTAGGATTACTTGAAACAAATATTTTGTACAGTTTTATTTTATTTTATTTTATTTTTTATTTTCATTTATTTTTTTTCCGCCTAATTGCCTTTTTTGAAAAACTAAGCTTTCAATCCCACATGGATCAAATATGCGAATTCTTGCTAGCTTATATAACTTGGAGTATATGTTTCATACAAGTTGAAATAAGTATATTGTTGTTAGTGTAAACATACATTGAAGTGAATGGACACTTCTTTGTATGTCAATACTGACAACAAACTATGAGTTCTCAATTTTTTTTATTTTTTATTTTTTCCCTTCATAGTTGCTACAATCGACTATATGTAAAGTAATAAAGTATAGTTTGATTTTCTTTGCGTAACAACCCAAGATGTTGTCACCTTTTGTGACTTGGAACTTTAATTAAAGACTTAAGCTGATATAAAGCCAAAGAACAAAATAGTTTATGTTATTTTTGGGTTTTAAATTTAAGTGAATAAATTAAGCACATTAAAACCAAGAATAAAATAGTTTATAAACATCACATCTCAATGAAACATGCCATGGCTAGGTTTAGTTCATATCACTCGCAAGATAAAATGCTAACAAGAATTTGATTTGAAATATACCGTAATTTGAGGGCAAGAAGCTAGCTCAACAATGTTGGCCCGAAGCCGATTGCTGGATGAAAAACATGCTCCGGTGCACGTCAGCAAAACAACGCCATACATCATCAGCTTCATTGTCGAAACCAAAAAATCTTTTGACGATTGTCGGATTTTAATGTTTTACTACTACCATTAGATAACATATTGAATTTAGTTTCAAACCACAATCTCATTGTTACGTTTCTAGTAGTTATGTTGTATTTTTTTGAGTGCAAGTGATTCCTTTAATTATCAAGTGTTTGTGAATTTAAATCACAACTAAGACAAGTATGTGTAAACTCCGAACATAGTGGCCATATAAATCTTACGACTTGCTAATCAAAACCAAAGCTATAGAGTATGTGACGATTAATATACTCATAAGTCGAACCACAATCGTTGTTGCCAAGATTAAATATAAGTGTTTAAGCCAAGATTAAATATAAGTGTTTAGTCGGATCCTAAGCTTGAACAATGATCATAATAGTCATAATCGAATCATAAGCTAGCCAAAAACATTTTACCTTTTTATCAAAAGCTAATAAAAACACAACGAGAAAGCCTGGTCACTTGTGAGTTAATGCATTGTACGCTAACGAGGTAATGAAACAATATTTATATAATTAAGAAGTGTGTTGAGATTTGATAAACCAACATGCCACAAGTATTTTTAGTTTAAGAACTTAAAAAGTTATAAGCAAAAAGAAGATGATTTGGAAAATTTCAACAAACTTCATCAACCTACTCTTCTTCACAATGCGATGTGGGATGAGCAAAATCCATTTAATTAGTTATAAAACAACTCGTAAAGATGTCATATTCCGGAAACCTTTTGTGAACATTGATCAGTAGGTAAATGATTACGAATTTTCTTTTGGCACCAAATCACCTTAACTGCTTGCTTATATGTTTGGGGGTGCACATGTGTGTTAAACTTACCAAAACACACGTCGACATATTCAACCTTCTTGTAGCTCATGTTACAAAGATAAATGCAAAAGGTTCAATGGACAGCACAACGGACTTTAGATCGCAAGTCAAACATAGAGAAAGACAATAACTATCACCCCTGTTTTATGCTCTAACAAAAGTATTAGTGACAGTATAAATACATGACAAATACTAAACAGGCTAAGCTCAATACAAACAAAGCCTTTCCGTACAATAACCTGTTAACAGCCTTTGATGTAATATTGAATTATTATCATAACTGAATAATAGTTCAAGTGACATGATAAATACTAAACTGGCTAAGCCCAATATAAACGATACGTGTGTGAAAGACTTGGTCATGTTTTTAACATTAGTTATGACAAACCGGCAATGCTACCATGCTAATAAGAAAGTACGAATAAGCTATCGTACTAATTGCATTAAAAGACAAACCCTTTGATAATCTAAAAGCAAAAAATTTTATTAAGAATTATATGGCCCAATATAAACGATACGTGTGTGAAAGACTTGGTCATGTTTTTAACATTAGTTATGACAAACCGGCAATGCTACCATGCTAATAAGAAAGTACGAATAAGCTATCGTACTAATTGCATTAAAAGACAAACCCTTTGATAATCTAAAAGCAAAAAATTTTATTAAGAATTATATGGCTCATTGGTGTTGATTCACATATTTTTCAATAAACAACGTCAAACACTACCTACTAACAATATAACACCAATCCCGAGTATATTAACTAGCATAATTTTCATCTTTTGACCAATGTGGGACTACTTGAAACATGTTTAAGAAAAATGACCCATACAAATATTTGTTCTAACGACATAACACCTTTGTTTCCGAGATCAAATACTTATTTTGAGACATTGTTTTATTCAAAATAAAATAACCATAACAACATGCTAGCAAATAAAATCAAAAAGTAAGTTGTTACGTCGTTCAAAAATGAATTAAAGTTAGCAAATGAACCTAAATAACAACTTTAACTTCGACTTTAACTACTAACTTTGACTTCAAGTTTTAACTGAGACAAGCATGTGTAAAGTCCGAACATAGTGGCCATATAAATTATAAACAATTTGTTACGCTATATGTTTTTACTTTTGCTTAATACCTAAACACACGTCGACTTATTCAACCTTCTTGTAGCTCATGTTACAAAGATAAATGGACACAAGTCAAACTCAGAGCATCACTTTTTCCAAATCACCCCTGATTTATGCTCTAACAAGTCAACCTGATTCACCAAAGCAGGTCATGGGTAATATTTTTATTTTATTTTAGTTTTATTTTATAAAATATATATATAGTTTTGTTTGATCATGGAGACGGATAACGTTGTGTTTAAGTTTAAAACATGTATTCTCGTTGAATTTTATGTGCTTTATAAACCAAATATGTGATATAATCAAATAAAAAGACAAATTCGTAAAAAGAATAAAAATATTTTTTTTAAGAAAAGCTCACAAAACATTCTACAAAATCAGGTATGTTGGTGCATAAAAAAGTTATAAAGGAAGTTTTTCTAAAGGTGGATAGTTTTGCCAAAAAGAATTATGAAAAAAAAACGTTTGTGCATTAAATCCTTTTTTTGTGTATCAAAAATCCGTTTTTGGACCCAATTTTTTTAACATTTTGCATCAAAATAACATTGCACATCAAACTAAAATAAGTTAATAATTTTGTGCATCAAAATTAATTTTTCGTGCTTTAAAAAAAGTATAAAAAGTCAAAATTAGAAAAGCTTCTTTCACAAAATTTTTATGCACCAAAATACCCGATCTTTAGAAATTTTTTGAGATTTTTTTTTTTAAACTTTCCTTTCTATCCTTTTTATGGATATATGTCTTTTTATTTTAACTTTACCAATGTGTGTGGTATTGTATAATAAATGAAAAACCGGGTTGACCCCGCGGTCGATTGACCCAATGACCCGTTGACTCGACCGGGTTGATTCGAGACCCGATTTTTAAAACATTGATAAATACGTGTAACTAGTTGTTGCATTATTTGAAAAAAGTTGAAGAAAAATGACCAATACAAATATTTGTTCTAAAGACATAACACCTTTCTAGCCGTAATCAAATGCTTCCTCTTTTTACGCATTGTTTTATTCTTTTCAAGCTCTTACAAATCAATACCAAACTCAAAAACAATTGTTTAGTGACAATGCACTTAGAGTTGGATATTCACCATTGTTCAGTAACACAACAGTTCATCCCCAAGATAAGAACGACAAGTATGTGAAAGACTTGGTGATGTTGTTGTTCAAGACATCAGTTACACCTGGATTCAGTCTATGTTTCGAAACAGGATACACAGAATGTTGAGCATTGATGAAGATGTATATAAGGTATGTTGACTACAAACATGTATATAAAGTCACCTAAGTGTCGTTGTTTACTACAATAATGTATATAAGCTATGTTATATATAACAGTAAGATATACATGCACTACGTATGCTTATGAGTTAGGTAATCAATGATACAATATCAACGTTGTCACATATTTTCTTTTAAAATTTAAGCTTTTATAATCATCTTATTAGTTTTTGGTGTTTTAATATCTTAATAAGTTTTACGATAGCTATGACGTACAACATCACGTTCTTGAAACATGTTTTATCAAACCAGTAATGCGACCATATGTACTTATAAGAAACCAAGAATATGGTAGATTGTTGCCTTTATAAAAAAAAACATTTCGATCGTTAAAAAGATAAAAAAAAATAAGCTGAGAACTTATATATACGGCGGATCATGGTTTTTAATGTTATTTTTTGATGAACAACATCTATTACCAAAACCAAGCATTATGCTACCAAACTCAACATGCATATATCAGAGTATACAAATAAGCAAATTTTACATCCTTTACTCTATGTAGGCTGTAGGATTACTTGAAATCGATAGTTGGTACAGTTTTTTTTTTCCTAATTGCCTTTTTCGAAAACTAAGTTTTCAATCCCACATAGATCAAAGAAGCAAATTCTTGCTAGCTTATATACCTTGGAGTATATGGTTCATATAATTTGAAATAAGTATATTGTTGTTAGTGCAACATATGTTGAAGTGAATAGACACTTCTTTACTGATGCAAGAACAACATAACTATGAGTTCTCAAATTTTTATTTATTTATTTATTCTTTTCCTTCTTATGTTGCTACGATCGACTATATTTAAACTAATAAGTCGTAACAACCCAAGATGTTGTCACCTTTTGTGACTAGGAACAATAATTAAAGAGTTAATTAAGCACATATATAAAGCCAAAGAATGAAATAGTTTATGTTATAATCTTAGTTTATGTTAATTAAGCACATATATAATTTGAAATAAGTATATTGTGGTATTTCTAGGCTATTTAACGCAAAATCTGAAATTCTTACTGATTTTTTAAAGTTTAGTGTCGATATTATAATCTTATGGGTTTCGGTAGTCCCCCAAGTGATTATAGGGGTGTTTACGATTGCTTATTTTTTTCATTTATTTGTGCAATTTGTGGGAATAAACAAGTATGTGGCTGAGCTGCTTATGTTTTTTTAGTGTTTATTATGTTGAAGTAAAATTACTTTTTATAAACTTATGCTACGTAATTCGTTATTCAAACAAATTTGGTTGAAACTTTTTACCTTTCACATTTTAGTGTTTGTGGCCGGTGCTTGGCTTTTGCTTATTTCGATAGGTTATATATAATCGTTTCTTTTTTATAATCTTTCACATTTTAGTGTTTCACATGATTTTAGCGATGGTAAAGACTTACGATTTATATATGTCTTTTTCTTCAGGATAATACCGACTAACTTAAGCAATTAAATTTTATAAAAGTAAAGTAACCAACCCTTAACTGTTTTATTGTCTCAGTTTTTCAAACAAACTATTCTTGTCCAATTTTACTGTCTCAAGTTGGATTTAAAAGAGAGTCATACCAGTACTCATAATTTTTTTTTCCCCTTTCTTCAACTTCTTTAACCTACACATACATTAAGATAAACTGATTAACTGATTTCATGATTATGGTTTTTTTGTTTGTTTGTTTGTTCTTTCAAAATATTAGTAATAGTTTGTTTCATTGTCATGTATGAAAGTATGTTTTGACTGCAAGATATCAGTGTTATTCATGGATTTTTTCTTAAATTTCGAGTTTTGATGATCATCTTTTTAATAGTTATGATATCATCTGGTTCTTGAGACATGTTGAACGATTGAGCCTATAATGCCATGTTACTAATAAAAAATTGAGAATAATGTATCGTACTTATTATTACATTCAAAAAAACCAACTCTTTGATAATTAAAAAGACAAAAAAGTTAAGTTTAGATCTTATATAGGAGTCCATCGAATATGATGTTATTTTTCAATAAATAACATCAAACACAACAAACTAACAATATAATACAAATCTCAACTTGAATAGAAAATACACACAACAATATATTAATAAGCAAAATTTCCATCTCTGACCTATGTGGGACTATTTGTCTGAATGAAACAAGCTGTTTTTAAAAAAGTCGCCCATATAAAAAAAAATTCTTAGAGCGAACGGTATAATAACGCAGGCAAGCGTTAATGGGTAACGCCCCGGCGTTATTGCCCGTTACCCACACCAAAGGCAGTTAAGCTGTGTTAAACATGGCACGTTAACGTGATAACGTGCTTTAGAGCCAAGGTTTAATAATATATATATATATATATATAAAAATTCACTTCCCCTTTCCTCTTTCCTTTTTTAAACGGCTACTTTGAATTAAAATTAAAAAAAAAAATCAAAACTATTTTTTTACCACTATAAATACTCAAATAAAACACTATTTTTTCTTCACATTTTCATAATTCAAATTCAAGTTTATATATTTCTCTCACACTTCCATAATTCAAATTCAAGTTCATTCACTATGGATCCGAATCAAATTGATGAATTACCTCAGCAATGATAAGACGTTGATGACGAAACTGACTTCGAATTTATGATGGCCGCGTACGAGTATCAGCAACAGTTGGAACAAGAAGCGTCTCAACCTCGCTTAACTCGTACCCATATATATCGTGAATGTGAGCTTGCAGAAGAACGTTTGCGTAACGACTATTTCATTGAAGGTTGTAAGTATTCGAAGCAGAATTTTCGTAGAAGATTTTGTATGAGCCGAAAACTATTTCTGCAAATAGTCGAAGGTTTTGAATCTTATACTTCCGAAAATATTCCAGATCATTTAAACTTCTTTAGCCAATCACCCGATTGTACGGATCGAATGAGTTTAAGTGTTCTTATGAAGTGTACGTCTGCCATACGCCAATTGGCGTACGACACCTCACCCGATGCGTTTGATGAATATTTGCAAATGGGTGAGCATACTTCGCGTGATTGTCTTGATAATTTTAACAAATACTTCGCAAAGGCATGAGGCTTGATCATCACGCCACGTCATGCCGCCACGCCGCCTTATGGCACATGTTTTTTAAACTCGATATATATAAATTATGATATAAATATATAAATATTTTCATACTTGGTGCCGCCTTATGTTACGCTTTATAAACGCAAAAGCTTCGCCTTAGCGCAAAGCGTAAAGGTTGTAATGCGCCACGCCACGCCTCACGCTATTTATAACCTTGGTTTAAACAAAGTGATCTATTATCGACTACTTTTCTACTTCTACAACTTTGAGTATCCACCAGTAATTTACAATAAAATGAAGGAGTTATTCAACGCGAGATCTAAAAACATATCCTTCACCGGTACTAAGAAGTCTATGGTTTGGTTCTTTGGCACAAAAGTATCTTTCATGTGTTGTCAGACATAGCTGAAATGAGGATAAAAGAAAGGCAATTTTGAAAAGTATTTAAACATAGCTGAATTGAGCTTAAAAAAATCTTTTTTAAAAAAGACGATACCTAGGTTTTTGGTTATTAGCATTTTTTCAAGTGATGCGAGGTTTGATCACTAGACCTCTTGAATGAGAAGTAAAGATGATAACCAACAAAGCCAACCATCACCATGTGTTACCTTTACTTTTTATATTATTTAACTATCATTTTGTTAACTGTTGGCCCCTTCTTTTATAAACAAACCGTTGTTGGGCAATTTTACTGTCTCAAGTTGGATTTAAAAGAGAATCATACGAGTACTCATAATTTTTTTCCCTTTCTTCAACTGCTTTGAGCTGCACATATATTAAGATAACTGATTTCATGATTATGGTTTTTTTGTTTGTTTGTTTGTTCTTTTAAAATACTACTCCCTCCGTCCTAAAATTATTTCCCTTTTGACTTTTTCGGTCTTTCTTTTACAACTTTGATCTTAAGTATTTTTGTTTATGTTATATAATACTTGATGCAAAATATATGAATGGATTGGGTTTTTAATGTATTTTCATTTGGTATAATTTTAATTAACTATTGTATAACATAAACAAAAATATTTAAGGTCAAAGTTGAAAAAGAAGGACCGAAAAAGTCAAATAGGGACTATAATTTTGGGACGGAGGTAGTAGTAGTTTGTTTCATTGTCTTGTACTCTCGTTGATTATGACTACAAGATATAGTAGTGAGACACGCAACTTATGATCATTTGCAGCCAATGTTACATATCAGTGTTACTCACAGATTTTTTTACTTCAATTTTGAGTTTTGATGATTTTTTTTTTTTTTTTTTTTTACCTTTTTTAATAAGTTTTACGCTAGCTATGACAACATCTTGTTTTTGAGACATGTGGGACTTATATAGGGGAGGATGTTATTTTTCAATAAATAACATTAAACACTACAAACCAACAATCCCGATACTGACAATGGGGAAAAACCCAAACCGACTCCCGACCCGATAATGGGCCCAACTCGTCCCGAATCCCGATAATGGTTCTGATTCGTCCCGAATCTTGATTTTGGCTGCGTTTTCTCGGGACCGTCCCGACTCCCGACCCGTCCCGAATCCTGATTACCAGGAAAACGCAAACCGACTACCGACCCGATTATAGTCAGATCGGTATCGGAAAAGGAGTCGGGTGTCGGGATCGGGACGGGAGTCGGGTGTCGGTCGGGATTGCTCACCCCTACAAGATACACATCACAATATATTAATAAGCAAATTTTCCATCATGTGACCTATGTTTACTTGTCTACTTTTCAGAAAAAATGGCCCATATAGAAATTTGTTCTAAAGACATAATGGGAGACTGAATTATTTCTCAAAACTTGATAATATTTCACGTGACAGTATAATTACATGGCAAATACTTCTTTCAGAATAATAACCCGCTAACAGTGTTTGTTGTAAATACGTACTAAACGGGGCTAAGCCCAAAGCAAACAAACTTTCTTAATATAAAATCACATAAGACCTTTTGTAGTATGTGAAAGACTTAGGTCATGTTTTTGTTCGAGACATCAAACATTACCAAGTTATTATTTAATGGTATTTTTGTATCTTTATTAACTTTAACATTAGTTATGATGACCAACAATGCTACCATGCTAATAAGAAAGTGAGAATAAGCTATGGTACTAATCACATTAAAAGACAAACTCTTTCATAATCGAAGAACAAAAAATCAAATTAAGAGTTATATGGCACATTTTCAATGTTCAATGTTGTATTTTTCAATAAACAACATCAAACACTACCAACATACAATATAATACCAATCCTAAATTGTATAACCAATACACGGTGGAGTATATTAATAAGTAATATTTTCATCCTTTGATCAATGTGGGACTACTTGAAACAAATTTAAGAAAAATGACCAATACAAATATTTGTTCTATAGGCATAACATCTTAAGCTATGAAAATCGATACTAAACTCAAACACAGTTGTTTAGTGACAATGCACTTGGAGTTGGATATTCACCATTGTTCAGTCACACCACAGTTTATCCCCAAGATAAGAATGAAAAGTCAGTGAAAGACTTGGTGATGTTGTTCAAGACATCTTGCTTGCTTACACCTCGATTTAGTCTGGATGACCTGAATATGTATGGAAACAAGATACACATAATCTGAGCATTGATGAAGATGTATATAAGGTATGTTGTATAACAATAAGACATACATGCACTACGTATGAGCATGAGTTACGTGACCAATGATACGATATCAATGTTAATTTGTTATAGATTTTCTCATATAGTTTAAGTTTTCATAATCATCTCATTAGTACTTGTTGTTTTGATATCTTAATAAGTTTTACGATCGCTATGATGTACAACATCGAATCATGTTCTTGAGACATGTTGAACCAACAAACTGGTAATGCGACCATGTAACTAATAAGAAATTGAGAATAAGGCATCATACTAATTACATTAAGAAAAGAGATTCTTCAATATTTATAAAAGAGGCCTAAAATGAGACATAATGCATAAATGAATTGTACAGTACCGTACAATTCATTTATGCATTAGGTCTTCTTTTAGGCCTCTTTAGTTAGGTCCACTTATCATTTCCCTTTATAAAAGTACTATAAAAATAAAAAGTCAAGGTTAAGAACTTATATGAGCATGAACGGATTTGTGAGATTTTTAAATAAACATCACCAAACAATACAAGCCAAACCTCAATTTAGTTAGAAAATATACACCACAGTATATTAATAAGGAAAATTTCTATACTCCAACCCATGTGGGACTAGTTGAAACAAGTTTTCAGAAATGTAATCCATACAATAAGTTATGCTAAAGACAAACATAACACCTTTGTTGTCGTAATCAAATGCTTTCTTTTTTTACACATTGTTCAAGCTGTGAAAATCGATACCAAACTCACTTGGTGACAGTATATGCACTTGGAGTTGGATATTCACCATGGTTCAGTCGCACAACTGTTCATTCTCAAGATAAGACATAAGCTAGACAAAACATTTTACCTTTTTATCAAAAGCTAATACAAACGCAACAAGAAAGACTAGTCGATCACCTTGTTACTTAAGAACTTAAATGTTGTTTTTGGTAAACCAATAGGCCACAAGTATTTTTGGTTTAAAAACATAAAAAGTTATAAGCAAACTCGATTTAATTAGTTATAAAACAATTTGTAAAGATGTCATATTCCCAAAACCTTTTGTGAACATTGATTAGTAGGCAAATGATTAAGATTTTTTTTTTCTTCACTAAATCACCTTAACTAAATCACCTTTTGGTGCACATGTGTGTTAAAGTTACCAAAACACATATGTCAACATATTCGACCTTCTTGTAGCTCGTGTTACAAAGATAAACGGAACATGTAATGGACAGCATAACGAACTTTAGATCACAAGTTAAACATAGAGCATCACTTGTTGCAAATTTGAACTTCTAACCATCACCTTGTTTTATGGTCTAACAAAATTGTTAGTTATAAACCCGCGTATAAACGCAGGTTTTAAAAACAATATGTTGTTTTGGAATATCTTTACTTAAACTTTAAAGAGAGAGACTATAAATACTAGCATTTTGAAATCTGGTTCGACCAGGCCGGTTGAACCATTTTTGTTCGGAAAAATGGGGCTAGTATGAATTATCTTGCTTTTCGTACCAAGTCTAGTGAGTAATGAAAGATGGACTACTTCACTTCCATTAGTTTATGTCCTTTTTCTTGGTGTATGTCTTAAAAGGGTATTTGGCTTTCTACTTCTCAACATTCTTGCATAAAGTGTAAAAATCTGAAACGAAATCAGACTCGTGTTTGGTTTAATTGAATGGAATAGACAATGTAATAGAATGGGTGATAATTTTTAGATTTAGTAATGAGAATGAAGCATAATATAAACAAAGTGATCCACCAGTAATTTACGTAACTTGTTTCTTATTTATAAAACTGTCTTTCATGTTGTCAGCCATAGTTGAAAAGAGGATACAAAAAAGAACTTTAAAAAGTATTTAAGTGTAGCTGAAAAAAAAAAAAAAACACTGTAAATTCTGATTATTAGCATTTTTTCAGGTGCAAGATTTGATCACTAGACCTCTTGAATGAGGACTAAAGATGATAACCAGAGAATCAGTAGAATGACAAATCGTTAGACATCAGTCCATCACCATGTTTTACTTTTACTTTTTATATCATTTATCATTTTGAAACCATATAACAAGTAGAATGACAAATCCATAACTATCATTCAACAATTCTAGGGTAGTAACCAACTGTTAACTATTGGCCCCTTCTTCAATTTTACTGTCTCAAGTTGGATTTAAAAGATAGTCATACGAGTACTCTTTGTTTTATTTCCTCCCCTTCTTCAATTTCATTAACCAACACATATGTAACCAATGACATTATCCGGTTCTTGAGACATGTTAAACAATCGAGCCAATAATGCAACCATGTTACTAATAAGAAATTAAGAATAATGTATCGTACTAATCACATTGAAATCCAACTCTTTGATAATTAAAAAACAAAAAGTTTAATTTAGAACTTATATAGTCGGATTTCAGCGATTCATGTTATTTTTCAATAAACAACATCAAACACTGCAAACCAATAATATAATACAAATCTCAACTTACATACAAAATACACATCACAATATATTAATAGGCAAATTTTTCACTCCCTGACCTATGTGGGACTACTTGTCTGATTGAAACAAGTTGTTTTAAAAATATATGGCTAATATAAAAATTTGTTCTAAAAACATAATGTAACACCGAATTATTTCTCAAAATTTAATAATATTTCAAGTGACAGTATAAAATTTATGTAAGACTGAATTATTCCTCATAAAAGTGACGGTATAGATACATGATAAAGGACTAAGCCTAATAAAAACAAACTTTCTTAATATAAAATCCTGCTAACACATAAGACCTTGTAGTTGTAGTCAAATGCTTCTTTTACACATTGTTTTATTATTTTCAAGCTATGAAAAATTCGATGCCAAACTCAAGCACAATTGTATATTCAATGCACTCCGAGTTGGTTGATATCCCCAGGATATCACCCCATAATAAGAATGATAAGTATGTGAAAGACTTTGTCATGTTTTTGTTCGAGATATCATACATTACCAACTTATTATAATATGGCGTTTTTGTATCTTTAATAACTTTAACATTAGTTATGACAAACCGGAAATGCTACCATGCTTATAAAAAAGTGAGAATAAGCTACTGTACTAATTACATTAAATGACAAAACACTTTCATAATTGAAGAACAAAAGATGAAGTTAAGAATTATATGGTTTAGCAGTGATCTAGGTTGTATTTTAAATTAGGGCAATTTTACTATCTGAAGTTTTCAAAAGAGAGTCATACGAGTACTCTCTAGTCTCTATTTTATTTCCCCCTTCTTCAATTTCATTAACCAACACATATGTAACCAATTCCGGTTCTTGAGACATGTTAAAGAATCGAGCCAATAATGCAACCATGTTACTAATAAGAAATTAAGAATAGTATATCATACTAATCACATTGAAATCCAGCTCTTTGATAATTAAAAGACAAAAAGTTTATTTAGAACTTATATAGTGGGATTTCAGCGGATCATGCTATTTTTCTGTAAACATAACATCAAACATTGCAACCAACAATATAATACAAATCTCAAATTACATACAAAATGCACATCACAAATTCACAATTAATAGGTAATTTTTTTCACTCCGTGATATATGTGGGACTACATGTCTAATTGACACAAGTTGTTTTAAAAAAAATGGTCCATATAATTTTTTTTTTCTTAAGACATAATGGAAGACTAAATTGTTTCTCAAAATCTAGTAATATTTCAAGTGACAGTATAAATACATGACAATACTAAACAGGCTAGGCCGAAAACAAACAAAGCCTTTCAGTATAATAACCCGCCATCAGCTCTTGATTTAGGACTAAAATATTTCTCATAACTGAATAATAGTTCAAGTGACACGATAAATATTTACGGGCTAAGCCCAATATAAACAAACTTTCTTTATATAAAATCCCGTAAACACATAAGACCTTTGTAGTCCTAGTCAGATGCTACTTTTTACACATTGTTTTATTATTTTGAAGCTATAAAAAATCTGATGCCAAACTCCTATACAATTGTATAGTGACAATGCACTTGGAGTTGCATTGGCTCATATCCTCATGGTTCACTCACACAACTCACCCGAGGATAAGAACGATAAGTAAGTGGAAGACTTGGTTATGTTTTTGTTTGAGACATTAAACATTACCATCTTATTATTATTATTATTATTATTATTATTATTATTATTATTATTATTATTATTATTATTATTATTATTATTATTATTATTATTATTATTATTTTGTGTTTTTATGTCTTTAATAACTTTAACATTGGTTATGACAAACCAGCAATGCTACCATGCTAATAAGAAAGTGAGAATAAGTATCGTACTAATTACATTAAAAGACAAACCCTTTGATAATCTAAAAGCAAAAAATTAAGTTAAGAATTATATGGTTCTTCGGAAATGATTCATGTTGTATTTTCAATAAAGAACATCAAACACTACCAACTAACTTTATAATACCAATCTCATCTTGCGAAAGAAATATATGCCTGAGTATATTACTAAGTAAAATTTTCATACTTTGATCCATGTGGGACTACTTGAAACAAGTTTATGAAAAATGACTGATACAAATATTTGTTCTAAATACATAACATCGTTGTTTAGTGACAGTGCATTTGGAGTTGGATATTCACCATGGTTCAGTCACACGACAGTTCATCCCAAAGATAAGATGTGAAATGCTTGGTGATGTTGTTGTTCAAGACATCTTGCTTACACCGAAACAGAATACACAAAATGATCAGTATTGATGAAGATGTATATACGGTATGTTGACTACAAACATGTATATAAAGTCACCTGAGAGTTTTTTACTACAAAAATGTATATAAGGTATGTTATATAACAATAACATATGCATGCACTACGTATGAGTATGAGTTATGTGACCAATAATACAATATCAATGTTGTCACAGATTTTCTCTTAAAGTTTAAGCTTTTATAATTATTTTATTAGTTTTTGGTGTTTCGACATCTTAATAAGTTTTATGATCGCTATGACGTACAACATCACGCTCTTGAGAGTTTAAGCTTTTATAATTATTTTATTAGTTTTTGGTGTTTCGATATCTTAATAAGTTTTACGATCGCTATGACGTACAACACCACGCTCTTGAGACATGTCGATTAAATCGGTATCCATATGTTACTTTAAAGAAATCAAGAATATGGTATCGTATCGACTACTTACAAAGAAAGACATTTCGTTCATTAAATAGATAAAAAAAATTAAGCTGAGAACTTATATGGTGGGTTAGGATCTTAAAAGTCGTTTTTTGATGAACCACATCAATTACCACAATCCAACAGGCCAACATTATAGTACCACAATCAACATGCTTTTATAATTATTTTATTAGTTTTTGGTGTTTCGACATCTTAATAAGTTTTATGATCGCTATGACGTACAACATCACGCTCTTGAGAGTTTAAGCTTTTATAATTATTTTATTAGTTTTTGGTGTTTCGATATCTTAATAAGTTTTACGATCGCTATGACGTACAACACCACGCTCTTGAGACATGTCGATTAAATCGGTATCCATATGTTACTTTAAAGAAATCAAGAATATGGTATCGTATCGACTACTTACAAAGAAAGACATTTCGTTCATTAAATAGATAAAAAAAATTAAGCTGAGAACTTATATGGTGGGTTAGGATCTTAAAAGTCGTTTTTTGATGAACCACATCAATTACCACAATCCAACAGGCCAACATTATAGTACCACAATCAACATGCTTGTAAAGCATACATCAGAGTATATAAATAAGCAAATTTTACATCCTTTGACCCATGTGGGATTACTTGAAACTATCTATTAGAAAAGTAACAATGCGCATGCATGGAGTAGGATATTTACCGTGGTTCACTCACACATGAGTTCATATCATCTGCAAGATAAAATGCTAAGAAAATTTTGATTAAGAATATATGGTAATTCGAGGGCAAGAAGCTAGCTCAACAATGTTGACCAGAAACCGATCGATGGATGAAAAACATGTTCCAGTGTTTTTCGGAGCTTTTGAAATGAAAATGATGTTGTTGTTATTACAAAAGAAAAAGAATTGAGAGGCTATTTATATATAATGTGAAAACGAGACAATTAATAAAGGAAAAAGGATAAGAATGGATCATTCGGAGTGCAGTTTAGACTTTGTACAGTCAGAGTACATAAATAGTCATAGTGTTCGTGAATTTAAATCAGAATCAAGAAAAATATCAAGACTTGTTGATCAAAACCAAAGCTATAGAGTATGTGACGACTACATACTCATAAGTCGGATCCTACTAAAAAAACCCTGTGAATTATGACTACATACTCATAAGTCGGATCCTACTAAAAAAACCCCGTCACACAGACTCAAACCAGGTAAAACCTTCTCTTTTCAGGAGGTTGGCATTTTTTCACCTAGCAGAATTGAACTTGAGACCTCACACATTTTAGAATGATAGTCACGAGCCCTTTTGTTACTAGGACACCTAAGTTTTTGTTTTTTTTTGTTTTTTTTCATCATCAAAAGCTAGTACAAACACAAGAAAAACCTGGTCACTTGTGAGTTAATTCAATGTAAGCTAACAAGGTAGTGCAACAGATTTTTATAGTATTTAATTAAGCAACGTGTTAAAAGTTAAAAGAAAAAAAACTTGTAACTCGATGATTTGCAAAATTTCAACTAATTAAGCCTATGTTGCATGAGCCATCATCGTCTTATTTATTACTCCCTCCGTCCCTAAATAAGTGTCCAGTTTGACTTTTCAAAGTCAAACTAGATCAACTTTGACCATATCTATTTTTGCGAGTGTTATATAATACTTGATGCAAAATATATGAATTGATTGGGTTTTAAGTGTGTTTTTCATTGATATAGTTTTTCATCAAGTATTATATAACACAAAAAAAAATATTTACGGTCAAAGTTGAACTAGTTTGACTTTGAAAATTCAAACCGGACACTTATTTAGGGACGGAGGGAGTATTACCAACTTCATCTAGCAACCTTTCTTCACAATCTGATGTGGTTAAGACTTTTTATAACTTGAAATTTACCAACTTGAATTACTTTCCTTCACAGTGCAATGTGGGATGCTCATAACCCAACTGTATTTATTAAAAGACAAACCCTTTGATAATCTAAAAGCAAAAATTAAGTTAAGAATTATATGGTTCGTCGGCAATGATTCACGTTGTATTTTGGTATTTTTCTATCTTTAATAACTTTAACATTGGTTATGACAAACCGACAATACTACCATGCTAATTAGAAAGTGAGAATAAGCTATCATACTAATTGCAATAAAAGACAAACCCTTTGATAATCTAAAAGCAAAAAATTTAGTTAAGAAATACATGGTTCGTTGGCAGTAGTTCATGTTGTATCTTTCAATAAGCAACATCAAACACTACCAACTAGCTATATAATACCAATACCAACTTGTGAAAAAAATAAATGCCCGAGTATATAATTAAACAACATTTTCATCTTTTGGTCCATGTGGGACTATTTGAAACAAGTTTAAAAAAAATGACAGATACGAATATTTGTTCTAAAGGCATAACATATTTATTGCCGAGATTAAATGCTTGTTTTAACACATTGTTTTATTCTTTTCAAGCTATGAAAATACTCAAACATGGTTGTATACAAACAATGCACTTGAAGTTGGATATCCACCATGGTTAATTCACACTGTTTATCCCCAAGATAAGAATAACAAATATGTGACCCGAATAAGTAACGCTCAAGCTTGGTTTGGCATTCGATGCGTTTTTTTTTAACGGCGGAAATATATTAAGACAACTAGCAAGGAGCTAGAAACTTACAAAGAAACAAAATGAGGGTTTTTCAACCAATCAATCCAACTAAATGACATTTTACGCCTATACTTACACCAAAAAAAAGAGCGACTAACTATGTCATCGAAGATAATCTCCTTCTTAGGGGGATCGAGACCAAAAATATATTTGTTACGGAAGCTCCATATATTCCACCACATAGTATAGCAAACACCTTCCAACATTTGTTTATTAAGACGGGGGAGACCAAGATTTATTAACCAAATGAGCCACTCGTCAAAAGAAGAGATCTCAGAAAATGGGACTTCCCACCAATATGATATTCTGGCAAAAATCTCTCTAGCAAATTGACATGAAAAGAATAAATGGCTAGATGATTCAACTTCCTTGTCGCAATTCGCACATAAAATAGAATTAATACTCATACCGCGTCTTAAGATATTAAGCCTAGTCGGTAAGCAATCTAACTTAACCTTCCATGCATGAATGTTTATTTTAATAGGAGCCGCGTTGACCCAACGGGTTTTGGAGGAAACCACCGGCAAAATATTTTTATCAATTTCTCTTCTCATGGATGCAACAGAAAAATTTCCTGATCCCTCCAAAAACCATGACCATCTATCCAACGAATCCACGACCTCTGTATTATCAGAGAATTCACGAAGCGCCTCAAGTTGAAATTGTTCAACTCCTCCTCTAGGGGTCCTTCGAAGAGATAAACCCAAGTTGTTTTGGCCCAGTTTCGCAGCAACTGAAATGTTCTTATTAGTCTCCAAAGCATATATACGGGGGTATAAGATTTTGAGAGCAGTATCCTCTTTCCCGATGTCGTCCCAGAAATATGTATGAAGCCCATTTCCCATCTTCTTGTGAACATAACCGGCAAAATTCATACCTTGTTGTTTGAGAGATTCAATCTCCTTCACAGTGTCTAGCCAAATAGACGAATGGAAATTAGACATTGTCTTACCAATTTTACCATCTTCACCGTGAATCCCTTTTATAACCTTCGCCCATAGAGATGATTCATGCGTATAAAAGCGCCAAATCCATTTACACAAAAGAGCTCTATTTAAGGCGTATAGGCTCGAAATCTCTAAACCGCCTTTATCAATCGGAGCCAACACTTTTTCCCATTTGATCCAAATTGGTTTCTTAGAAAGATGATCAACACCATTAAAAAAATGACAACGAATAGATTCTATGCTATTGATAATCTTCTTAGGAACTTTGTAATTCGATGTGTGGTTTGCTCTAAATAAAATAAAAATAACAACATACTAGCAAATAAAATCTAAAGTAGTTTGTAATGTTGTTCAGAAAATGAACTAAGGTTAACAAATAAACCAAAATAACAAATTTAACTTTGATTTTGACTTCAAGTTTTAACTATCAAATCGCATAGCATTCTACAATCATACTTTTAAAATTAAGTGAGAACTTATTTTAAAATAAATGCATATGACCGTCTTATTATTTTCTTATGTTTTGATATTTTTAATAAGTTCTACATCCACGATAACATTATCGGGTTTTGAGACATGTTGACGGATATCTTATTCTTTTATGATGTTTCAAAACTTTTAGATTCGTTACGACATTATTTGGTTCTTGAGAAATGTTCAACCATCAAACAGGTAATGATTTGAAACCATGTCACTAATTATTACGTAAAAAACAATGAGTTTGGTTCAATAAAGATCAAATATTACACTGGAAGACAAACTCTTAAAAAGTTAAAATATTAGTATAGAACTATGAGTTTGGTTCAATAAAGATCAAAGAAAAACTAAAGATCAAATGAACCATTCTCAACCATTTATTTTTTCATCAAAACAATAAAATAAACTTTTACATACATTTTTAAAAACTAAATATCTCACAAACCATTGATCGTAAGACGAAACTAATCATACCATCACGACAAGCATAAAATTACCTTTAATTTGATATCCTACATCATATACTTTCGACGAAAATTTTTTTTCGTCTTTTTTGTAGGTTTAGGGTTTACGGTTAGGGTTTAGGTTTTTAGGTTTTAGGGGTTTGACCTTTTTGAGTTAAGCTTTTTAGGGGTTAAGGGTTTAGGTTTCTCAGGGTTTAGCGGATAGGGTTTAGGTTTTTTTGGTTAGCGGTTAGGGTTTTAGGGGTTTAGGGTTTTAGGGTTTAGGGTTTTTTAGGGTTTAGGGGTTAAGGGTTTTAGGATTTAGGGTTTGTAGTTTATAAGTTGTGTTAACACAAAAGAGTATTTTTAAAATTTTCATTTATAGTGTAATATATCGAAACCCGCAAAAAAAAAAAAAAAAATTAGTTCGTCGAAAGTATACGATATTGGATCTCTATAGAAAGATAATTTTATTCTTGTCATAATGGTATAATTAGTTTTATTTAACTATTGACGGTTTGTAAGATATTTACTTTTTAAATATAAGTGTGAAAGTGAATTTAATTAATTTGATAAAAAATGAGTGATTGAGATTGATCCATTTGATCTTTAGTTTTTATGTGATCTTTATTGATCTTACCCCATAGAACTATATTGTAATCTTTTCAAATGAGATACTTGAAACAAGTTTCATAAATTTGACCTCACACAAAAAGTTGTTTCGATGGCGAGACCAAATATTTGTTTTTACGTATTGCTTTATTCTTTTTAAGCTATAGATAAATCGATACCAAACTTAAACACGGTTGTAAGCGCCAAGAATGCACTTGAAGTTGGATATCCGCAATGGTTCAACAATTTATCCCAAGATACAATGCCGAAAATTGATTAAAAACATATTGGGTATGTTTGGCAAAATAAATTGTGCTTTGGGTTGGTTGACAGCTGACGTCTTTATTGCTGCTTTGAAAAAGATTATAAAAAGAGATTATTTTTATAAGCTACATGAAGTAACTTTTATTTTCAGAGATTATGAGAGATTATTTTTTTTATAATCTCTTATAAGTTATGTTGCCAAACAAGGATTATTTTTGAAGTAGCTTATTTTTTGAAAAAATAAGCATAATCTCTTCATAATCTTGTGTGCCAAACATAGCCAATGTAATTCGAGGGCACGATTATGGAATTTGAAACATAGAAAAAGAAGTAAAAATTGATACCAAACTAGTTGAAAGTTGAAACATAGCACCTTTGTTGCCGAAATTAAATACTTATTTTTACGCATTGTTATATTCTTTTCAAGATATGTAAAAATTGATACCAAACTCAAACATATAGAGACAATGCACTTAGGAGCTGGATATCCTCCATAGTTAAGTCATCCCCAAGATGAAATGCTTTTCGTAATTCAAGGGTAAGAAGCTCGTTTATGCTTTCCGTCTATAGTGACAATAAGTGGGTGACGACGTATATGCCCTTCGGTCTAACACCGAAAGGCCCGATACTCTTAACCGAAGGGACCGATACTATAACACCGAAAGGCCCGATACTCTTAACCGAAGGGACCGATGCTCAAATGCAACAGTCCAAGCCGAAGGGTAGAGGACAGTCATCCGTCCAAGGGCGACGCGACCACGATACATTTTGGCATTTAGCCTCGATACACTTTGTCTCATCCCCGTGGATGTCGGACATGACCCTGCAGACGTGTCAGGGACAGTGTCAGCCTGATGTCGCCAACGGCCCCATGAAGTACGCATGCACCCAGGGACCGAAAATGACATCGGTAGTATATATACGCATACAGATTTGGGAATCGTATCATTTTTCACACACATACATTTATACTACACCTTCGGTAAAACACATACTTACTCTCACGCGGAGTCGGGTCCCGGATAACACCCGGGCGAGACTAACGCGTCGTTCATCTTAGCAGGTATCTAGAAGACTTATTCCTAAGGCTGAAAGATAACTGCAACAACCCACAAAAAATTACTTCGACATTGGCGCCATCCGTGGGAGCGTAATTCAATCTACCAGAGTCAGTAGGATGACGGGTTCGACACCACCAGAAACTTCAGGAGGAAGCTCCACACCATTGACGAGAGAGCAGTTAGAAGGGTACGTGATCGCCTTAAGTCAATGATAAAAGAACATAATAGCCGGAGGGACACTGTTGAGCCACTACGGTTGGACTTCGAAGATGAAACGACTCTTGATAAGACGAGCCGGCGAATAAAAGAAGGAAATAGTCACGGGGAACAAAGTGAAAGACGAAGACCTGGCGAAACCTTTCAAAGAAGTCTCGAAATCTCCATTCAAGAGGCGAATCATCGAAGTTTTCCGCCCGAACACAAGATGCCCACCCACATCAAGTCAGTACGATGGGTCTACGGACCCCCAAGACCATCTCAACAGATTTATCGGAGCCGCCGGACATGGAGAGTGGCCCATGCCCGTGTGGTGCCGCATGTTCCAACAAACGTTGGATGGAAAAGCCCGGGGATGGTTTGATGGGCTCCCACCGGGAGGCATTGACGAATGGGCAGCTTTCGTGGATCGGTTCGAGGCTCGCTTCTCCCTGCACAAAGCTTGTGTCAAGGACCCTACAGAGATCGCCAAGATAGTGAGAAAGGCTAATGAAACGCTGCCGGAGGTCAAGGAAAGGTGGACCACCGAGACAGATTCATAGGGGGCTCCGGAGATCATGAGGATCTCCTCATTCATGAACGGGTGCAAGTGCCCGAGCCAAGCTGTTCGCCGATAAGATCCCTAAGACTGTGGAGGAAATGATGATTAGGGTCGACGACTTCGTAAGGTCGGAAGAAGCTTTCGCCAAAGACCGAATTGCCTCGGGAGAACACTATGATACAACCGAAGAGCCTCGACGACCCTTCGAAAGGACGAAAGGGTCGTCAGAAATCATTACGGAGGAGATAAGAGGAATGAAGGACGGCATGCGTACTCGTGAAGAGACCGTGGAAGTTCACACCGCCAGGGGTGACAGTCGGCTCCTTATGTGCCCCATCGCGGTGACCATCAGAACCGAGGCAACCCACGCCTAACCCTAGATTCCCTTATTAAACCACCCAAGGAAATCTTAGCTACGAGCACCATGCCGCCTACCCCACCAAAGCCGATGCGTGATCCCCCACGCAAGGAAAATCAAGATAAGTACTGTGATTATCATGGAGAAAAGGGGCACTATACAAATGATTGCTATCAGCTCAAAAGACAGTTAGAGATAGCGTTGGAGTCTGGGAAGCTAAATCACCCGGTCAGGATCTCGGCAGAAGGGAAGGAAAGAACCAAGGAATGACGCAGGAGCTAAAGACAAGGTCATCAACATGATCCAACCCGCCCGAACGAAGGAAAAGGAAGTCATCGGAACAAGAGGAAAGATGGATGAATGTACCTATAACGTTCCCTCCTTTCCCCGACGGGACGGCGCTGTCGATGATCCTCTCATAGTTGAAGCCACGATGGAAGGATACTTAGTAAGGAGAGTCTTCGTAGATGAAGGAGCTTCGGTGGAGGTAATGTTCGAGCACCTGCTTCAACAACCGCCTCATGAGATAAGGAATCGAATGAAGCAAACACAGACGGATTTGCTAGGGTTTGCCGGGCAGGTAACACGCCACCGAAAAATCGAATTAGATGTATCATTCGGAGACGAGGGTTGTACAGAAGGTCGGATGAAGTTCACAGTTATTCGAGCACCGTCACCATATAATGTCATCTTAGGAAGGACCGGATTAAAGATCCTGCGAGCCATACCTTCTACGGTCCATTCCATGATGAAGTTCCCAACCCCTAGAGGAATTGCCACGTTGGTCACTCGTTCCGCCATCATTTCGAATGTAGGAGGTTGGAAAAATTACACACCATCGCTCCGGAGCAAGACAAGGAAGAAACAGTACGAGAGGTGGGTTTAACCGAGGAAGTGGCGATCAACCCCGCCTTCCCCGAGCAAGGCTGTGACGATAGGAGGTGCACCGTCCGCCGAGGGCAAACGACGCCTCAAAGAGCTTTTGCAAAGGAACATCGACATATTCGCATGGGAACCGGCGGATATGACTGGAGTTCCTAGAGGAATCATAGAGCATACCCTGAATGCCAACCCTTCAATAGACCCGGTATGTCAAAAACGCCGAATGTTGGCTGGCGGATCGGAGTCGCAAGTACAAAGGAGGTGGAAGAATGGATCAAGGCCGGCATAGTCGCCGGTAAAATACCCCACTGGATATCCAACCCTGTTTCGGTGAAGAAGTGCGATGGAAGCTGGCGTATGTGCATTGACTTCAAGAACATCAATTCCGCCTGTCCCAAAGATTACTACCCCTTGCCGGAGATCGACTGGAAGATCGAGTCGGTCATGGGGTACAAATACAAATGCTTCTTGGATGCTTACAAAGGGTATCACCAGGTACAAATGGCAAGAGAGGACGAAGAAAAAACAGCGTTCTACATCGAAAGCAAGGAACCTATGCTACACCAAGATGCCATTCGGCCTGAAGAATGCCGGAGCCACCTATCAGCGGATGATAGACTCCGCTTTTCAATCACAGATAGGGAGGAACCTAGAAGCATATGTGGACGACATGGTCATCAAAAGCAAGGAAGAACGGGAATGCTAGCGACATAGCGGAGACATTCGACAACCTCCGGAAGATCAACATGAAGTTGAATCCTAAAAATGCTCTTTGGGATGGAGGAAGGAAAATTCTTAGGTATATGGTAACTTCCGTAGGAATCTCGAGCAAACCCAAAGAAGACGAAGGCAATAATGGACATGCAATCGCCAAGGACCCCTGAAAGAAATGCGAGCCTCGCCGCAAATTGGCGGCGCTTAATCGTTTCTTGGCTCGTTCGGCCGAAAAGATCCTTACCGCTTTTTGAAACACTCAAAAGCATCACCAAGGAGAATAAGGAGGAGTACCGGTGGACGGAAGAGGCGGAATCGGCATTCCAAGAGATGAAAAAGTTGATAAATGATCTTCCCTCACTAACAACGCCGTTGGCAAAAGAAACACATGACGTATACCCTAGCGTAGCCGCGGAAGAAGGCCGCGGTTCTCCTCACGGAAAGGAAGGGAAGGCAGCTACCGGTTCGTTATGTGAGTCGAACACTCAACGAAGCCGAGAAGAACTATGCCCCGATTGAAAAACTAGCATTATGTCTGTTACACATGTCAAGAAGGCTCCGGAGATACTTCGAAGCACACCCTATTGGGCGTGATCACGGACCAACCGATAAAGCAAGTCCTCAACAAGCCGGAAGCGTCCGGGAAGTTAGCTAAGTACTCGGTGGAGTTGGGTGCATACAACATAACCTACGAACCCCGAAACGCAATCAAAGGTCAAGTGTTAGCGACTTCCTGTCGAAGCCCCCATCGGAGAAAACAATGAGAAGTACTTCAACCAACCCATGCCGCGAAGAAGGAGGAGGGGAAATGGCTTTTATACACGGACGGAGCATCCAATAACAAAGGCTCCGGAGCAGGTCTCGTGCTAATCAACCCGGAGGGAATGGAATTCACTTATGCCATCCGACTTGAGTTCGACAAAGCACTAATAACGGCCGAATACGAAGCCCCACTGGCGTGGTTAAGGATGGCTGAGTATGCGTGTTCAGAGCCTTGAGGTCCGGTGGACTCTAAGTTGGTGGCTAACCAGATAAATGGAGATTATGTGGCAAGCCACGAAAGTATGATCAAGTACCTAGCGAAAGCAAAAGGGTACATAGCTAGTTTTGAGAACTTCACCATCCTAACATCCCTAGAGGTCGAATCAAAAGGCGATGTTCTTAGTAAACCGCCACGGTCGCTTTTGACCACTTGACGAAGGAAGTACTGGTGGAGGTGCTAAGGGAAAGATCGACAGAAAGCAAAGAAGTCAACAATGTTGTCGAAGAGGAAGGAGACAACCTGGATGACCCCATCATTCGGTGTCTCGAGGAAGGAATATGGCCGGAAGACCCTAATGAAGCCCGCAACCTGAGGATGAAAATCAGCCAATATGTCATGGAAGAGGGCATACTCTACAAGAAAGCCTATTTAGTACCTATGATGAGGTGCGTCGGTCCCCTGCAAGCAAACTACGTTATAAGAGAGATACACATGGGAGCCTGTGGTATGCATTCCGGTCCTCGATCGGTGGTGGCGAAGGCCATGCGGCAAGGATACTACTGGCCTACAATGCACCGGGATGCTAGAAACGAGATAATCAAGTGTGACTCCTGCCAGATCCACTCCCCGATGCCACAGCTTCCAAAACCAAGCTCGACGCCATCATGGCTCCATGGCCCTTCTACCAATGGGGTATGGACATAGTAGGACCTCTACCACCGGCGGCCGGAAAGGTCAAGTTCCTCTTGGTCGCAATCGACTATTTCACCAAGTGGACAGAAGCCAAGCCGCTGGCAAAGATCACAGGGAAGGATGTTACGAAGTTTGTGTGGGATAACATAGTGTGCCGCTTTGTCTCCCCGCGTCATCGTCACGCACAATGCTAAGCAATTCGTAGACAACCCCTTCAAAAGTTGGTGCGAAAAGCTCAACATCAAGCAGGTTAATACAGCCGTGGCCCATCCACGCCAACGGACCGGTAGAAAGGGCCAACAAGAGCTTGATGGAGGGAATCAAAACAAGGTTAGGGCGCGCGAAAGCCGGATGGATAGACGAGCTGCCAACGCCCTTTGGGCACACAGGACTTCCATCAAGACTAGTAACGGGGAGACCCCCTTCAGCCTCACTTATGGAAGCGAAGCGGTCATACCAGCAGAAATAGGCATGCCAACGTCATGCAGAGTAAGGCGGATAAGAGAAGGGATGGAGGAGGAAGATTCCCACCGAACGGCAGACCAAAACGAAGAAGATATCCGTCTCAACCTTGACTTGCTACAAGAACGGAGAGAAGAGGCCGCTGTGATGGAAGCCCGATACAAAACGAAACTGTAAAAATACTACAACCGGAAGGCACGCCTGGTTTCTTTCAAGCCGGGGGAATTCGTGTATCGAAAAAACGAAGCCAGCAGAGCCGAAGATCAAGGCAAATTAGGACCCAAGTGGGAAGGCCCCTATCGGATCAAAGAGGCAAATCTCAACGGCTCATACAAGTTGGAAACTTTGGATGAAGAGGAAGTACCCCGGAAATGGCACGCCATGAATCTGAAGAAATGTTTTCTTTAAATAAAAAAAATGCATTGTAAGCCTACGGGCATGAACTACTTTATTCTCACTAAGTAATGATATATATTCCCCTACCTACGACGGAGGAGGAAAATTTTCCACAACCATATCTCATGCGTAAGGGGACCGGCGGAGATTAGCTACCTCCGACCGCGTGTCCAAAAAACCCCCAACTAAAATTAATTTACCCCCGCAAGTGCAACGACACTAGGGAAGGCCACACACCATTCGGTAGGCGACTGCATACCCCCGAACAATGCTAAGACATTAAGGGATGAGCCGAGGCATATGTGCCCGAACGGCACGCAGATACCCCGGAAGCGTGACGACGCCAGTGGATGAGCCACCGGTATATTTACCACCGTGCTAAAACAGACCCGAAAAATGCTAAGTCATTAGGGAAGGCCGCAGCATATTTGCTCACGGGCATAATTTAACGCCGAAAGTGTCAAGACGCTAAAAAAAAGAACGGCGCATACAAGCATATACACACCAAAAGTGAGGGTCCGATATACGGACGGCCCCGTCTGATCATAAATAACGATAAATATTGTTCAACATAGCGTAAACCACGTAAGTACTAAAAAGCATCAAATTGTTCAAATACATCAGTTTTAAGGCACGCAGGCCGAATAATAACGACCCTATCCGACACTAAGACTCTCCGGAGGTGCCTGCCCCAGGGGTAGCTCCGGTCCCCTCGGGAGCACGTTCATCAAGTCTGCAAGAGGAAGATGATAAGACCGCTTGATCTTCTCAATATAAGGAAAAGACCTCAAGAACATCTCATCATAAGCAGCCACAAAACCCTTGATCGCTTCCATGTCAAAGTCTTCTCGAGCGCAGGATCCTCGCGACCTCCTCGTCGCTATTTACCTACCTTGAGACCATCCAAATAACCAGAATCTATAGCGGCATTAAAGACGCGCCCCCAAGCTTGCTGGTACTCATCACTCCCATGTAGGCGCCTAACGACCGCCGGAATCAACTCTTTCACATAGTTGAACCTTACGATCTCCTCGTGACCAGCGCTCACGGCGAGCTTCTCAAAATCAGCCCTTAAAACTGCAGCCTCCTTTTCGGATTCATCCAACTCCTCCGACTTTCTCTTCAAGGCTTCCTCCAACAACCCCACCTTTTTCTCCCTCTCCTCATCTTTGATCTTTAATTCATTTCAAATCCTCTCCAAAGCAACCAGCGAGAACCCATCTCCTCTTCCTTCCGCCGCAGTCATCATGAGACGCTTGGAGATCCCGATTGTCTTGAGCAAGTTTTGGTTAACCTCTGTTTGAATCGGAGATTATTTTGAGCTTCGTAAAAGTCTCGACGCTTAGAGCAGTGGAATGAGCTTTATAGAGATCCGCATAATGGTGGCTCAAGCCGCTCGAACCTCTTGAACACGTCTGTAATAGCAATGGTCCCATGACATAACTCGAACCATCCTCTATACAAAGCCCGCCATCGGCCAAATCCTCTTGCTCCGACAAAATGAAGGGAGGGGCCGTGTTACTCATCATATCCCGCGACGAAGCAGCGTCATTCAAAGTGGTGTTAAGCCGCAAGCTCCAGCCAGAATGAACGGCTCCCCAGAGCCCATCCGGCCAAATCCACCTCCGGCGAAGGTGCTGCTAGCCTGGCGACACCGTGAACACCGCCACCGTCCCACTCGCTCCAGCTTCTAGTAAGAAAAACGAAGGATATAAAAAGAAACAAGGTGATAACGGTGACGCATCAAAAGTTCAAAAGCATACCTTGAACGGAGATATAAGGACTAACAACATGAGGATCTTCCAGCTGAAGTGGCCTCCGGACCGCAAGACGCCGCCACACTTTGCTCGGGGCCATCTACAACGCTTCTCAGCATTGCGGTATTTATGGGCGACGCCGAACGAGTCCGTTGGGAATTATCCGGACTCGACGATAAATCAATGGAAGGAGTATTAGGCCTTCTCCTTTTAAGCAAGGCTGAGGGACCGGTCGACCGCTTTTCCTGCTGTTTCCTCTTCTTTTCCTTCGCTTCAAGACGGACTGGTCGGCCTTTTCCACAATCCGTTGCACCCGGCTAACCTCCGGAACCTCCTTCCCCACTTCCAAGGGTTGGGTCACATGCTGGGGTATCTCCGCCCTCGGCAAGAGAGCACCTTTCCCTAACCTGGACCCTTGATCGGACCTTAAGCGCAAGTAGCGAGACATGGTAATAACTGCACAAAGATAGAAAACATGGGTATATATATATAAAAAAAAAAAAAAAAATATATATATATATATATATATATATATATATATGTGTGTGCTTGCGTTACCATTCTTCTCTATATCCTTAAACTCCGGGCGAAAGCCGAATGCTTCCGCACCTTCGTTAACCCAACCTCATACAAGAGACCCGAATGCACGGGCCTAAGCTCCACTATCCCCTCACAAAGCCTCGCCACATCAGCATCCACGTAACCCCCCGAGGGAGCATCATCCGAAACACTAGAGTCCGGATGCCTCCAAGGCATTGCATCCGGGATTGCCCTCCGGTCTATCAAAAAGAAATTGTCTTTCCAATTCTTCAAACTTGAGCAAGTTTCCTTAAAGATACGCCCCGGAGAATTCCCTCCGGTCCGACTAGCGAAGGAGAACCAGTGTCCCTGTTTGTTCAACTTATAAAAAACTCGAAATAGATTCACGGTCGGCTCAATCTCAAGGCTCCGACAATATACTTCAAACATAACAAGCCTATTCAGTCCGATGGGCACAAGCTGTGATATGTGAACCTTGAAATACTTTATCACCCTAAGAAGAAAGGTAGAAAACGGAACTCGCACTCCGAAAACGTGAAAGTACCGCTCATACAACCCAAGGGCATCCTTCGGCAGCTTCTCCATAGTAAAATCTATCGGAGGTAAACGGGGATTGAGGTCCCTAGGAATCCCGTAATCATTAATGAGGCCCTCCAGCTCCCCTTCCGAAAAGCACGGAGGAGTAGATATGCATATCCGACTTGGGGACAAGGTCGGATGCCGGATGCTCAACCGAAGCCATAGAATATCGAGAAGGCAACGCAAGCGTAAAACGAAATAAAAGGAAAAGTGACGCACCTGAATCTCTCCTAATACTCGAAAACAAACAGTAATAAAGGTGGGTAGGGTAAAAATTTATGAATGAAGGTTAAAGGGCTTATATAGGCAAAGGAAGTGGGGACACCAAACGTCACGTCGGTCGGAAGGGGCGGATCTCAACCGTCAACGAATACCATCTTCCACGGCACGATCCCACCTGAAAACGGTATATATTATTTTAACTCATTTTCACCCAATGGGCTTGGGCCCATTACCCAAAATGAGGCCCATATAACCAGAACTCACCAAGTCACTCCGAACGAAGCTAATCGACAATTATATATAGTATCACATCACTTGTCGAAAACAAGTAACATGATACCTGGGGGACATGACGACGTATATGCCCTTCGGTCTAACACCGAAAGGCCCGATACTCTTAACCGAAGGGACCGATACTATAACACCGAAAGGCCCGATACTCTTAACCGAAGGGACCGATGCTCAAATGCAACAGTCCAAGCCGGCGGTACGAGGACAGGTCATCCGTCCGGACGCGCACGACCGAGCAGCTTTTGGCATTTAGCCCTGGATACACTTTGTCTCATCCCGTGGATGCCTCGGACATGACCCCAGAGACGATGTGGGGACAGTCGCTCTGATATCGCCAACGGCCCATGAAGTACGGCATGCACTCCGTGGACCAGCACAATGACATCGGTAGTATATATACGCATACAGTATTTGGGAATCAGGTATCATTTTTCACACACATACATTTATACTACACCTTTCGGTAAAACACATACTTACTCTCACGCCGGAGTCGGGTCCTGGGATAACACCCGGGGCGAGACTAACGCGTCGTTCATCTTAGCAGGTATCTAGAAGACTTATTCCTAAGGCTGAAAGATAACTGCAACAACCCACAAAAAATTACTTCGATAAAAAATGAGTGATTGAGATTGATCCATTTGATCTTTAGTTTTTATGTGATCTTTATTGATCTTACCCCATAGAACTATATTGTAATCTTTTCAAATGAGATACTTGAAACAAGTTTCATAAATTTGACCTCACACAAAAAGTTGTTTCGATGGCGAGACCAAATATTTGTTTTTACGTATTGCTTTATTCTTTTTAAGCTATAGATAAATCGATACCAAACTTAAACACGGTTGTAAGCGCGCAATGCACTTGAAGTTGGATATCCGCAATGGTTCAACAATTTATCCCCAAGATACAATGCTGAGAAAAAATTGATTAAAAACATATTGGGTATGTTTGGCAAAAATAAATTGTGCTGGTGCTGGTGTTGTTGCTGATGCTGATGCTGGTGCTGTTGCTGTTGCTGAAAAAGATTATAAAAAGAGATTATTTTTATAAGCTACATGAAGTAACCTTTTATTTTCAGAGATTATGAGAGATTATTTTTTTTATAATCTCTTATAAGTTATGTTGCCAAACAAGGATTATTTTTGAAGTAGCTTATTTTTTGAAAAAATAAGCATAATCTCTTCATAATCTTGTGTGCCAAACATAGCCAATGTAATTCGAGGGCACGATTATGGAATTTGAAACATAGAAAAAGAAGTAAAAATTGATACCAAACTAGTTGAAAGTTGAAACATAGCACCTTTGTTGCCGAAATTAAATACTTATTTTTACGCATTGTTATATTCTTTTCAAGATATGTAAAAATTGATACCAAACTCAAACATATAGAGACAATGCACTTAGGAGCTGGATATCCTCCATAGTTAAGTCATCCCCAAGATGAAATGCTTTTCGTAATTCAAGGGTAAGAAGCTCGTTTATGCTTTCCGTCTATAGTGACAATAAGTGGGCACCCTGATAGTATAATGTATCATACTAATTACATTAAAAGACATGTTATTCGACGATTAAAACGACGTGAAGTTGAGTTGAGTTAAGAACCTATATTGTACTCGTATAATAGTAGTATCCGATGATATTTTACAATTGACAACATCAAATACCCCAGACCAATAATTCAAGCTTTACATTATTTATGACATTTGTCCGGTGATGCAACAATTGTTATTTTTCCGATAATAACAAATATTTGAATGATGTAAACATTAATAGATAGTTGTTCTTATTATAAAGTGCTAAACTTTATAAGAATAAAAACATTACTTAAAATCTTACCACATACAATTCTTGTCAATGGGAATGGGAATCTGAGTAAGCGCAAGGGCAACAATAACGAGCTGAGTCAAAATAGACAAGACCCATTAGAAACAAAAATATGTGCTTTTAAATGCCTAGTTACATAAAAAGAGAGGCTCTTCGATAATAAAAAACGCAGAAGATTAAGTAAAGAACTTAAATAGTCAGCTGGTAAAGTTTGAGATCTTTTTAGATAAAGATCAAAGATCAAACTATACAAGCCAACAATATAATGCTAAAATCAACTTGTATATTTGCAAATATATATCATATATATAGATAAGAAAATTTTTCATTCTTAGACCCATGTGGGGCTACTTGAAGCAAGATTCCATACATGACACCTTTGTTGCCGGAAAAAAGTGATGTACTAAAATCAAACACGGTTATATAGTGACAATACACATGGAGTAGGATATTTACCATGGTTCACTCACACATCAATTTGATCATCCCAAAGATTAAATGCTTGGAAAATTTTGATTATTAAAGCCCAAGAAGTTCGTTGTTGCTACAAAATAACGTCCAAAACTCGATGAGAGTGAATTTGAGAGGAAAAGACGTAAGAGTCTATGGAGATCGACGACCTTGAGAACCTGATTATGGAGGCACTTAGGTCCATAGCTGGGGCAGATAAGAACGATAAATCTTAGAAAGAGTTACCGTGGAAAATAGGCCAACATTTTATCTTTAGAACAACCAAACTCAACATGCAACGTAAGCATACATTACAATATATAAAAAAGCAAATTTAACATTTTTTAACTCATATGGGATTACTTGAAACATGTTTTTTTTTAAAAGAACAATGCACATGGAGTAGGATATTTGGTACATCTTTTTGCTTAGTTGCCTTTTTTTTGAAAAACTAAGTTTTCAATCCCACATGGATCAAAGATGCAAATTCTTGCTAGCTTATATATCTTGGAGTGTTGGTTCATGTAAGTTGAAAAATAAGTATATTGTTGTTAGTGCAACTTCTATTCAAGTTAATGGAGACTTGTTTATCGGTTGTACCATCAACATAACTATGAGTTCTTAATTTTTTTCTCCTACAATCGACTATATTTAAACTAATAAAATAGTTTATAAACATCTCATCTCTGTGAAACACACCTTTGGCATGGTTCACTCACACATCATTTCATATTATCCGCAAGATTAAATGCTAAGAAAAATTTGATTAAAAATATATTGTTATTCAAGGGCAAGAAGCCGATTGCTGTATGAAAAACATGCTATGGTGCACGTCAGCAAAACAACGACGTACATCATCAGCTTCATTGTTGAAACCAAAAAATCTTTTGAACATCTAATGTTGTTGTAATGCTGTTAGGTTTGCCTAACAATGGCGAACTGACTCACTTTTTCTTTGAGTTTTGACGATTGTTGGATTTTTAATGTTTTACTAATACCATTAGAGAACATATTGAAGTTAGTTTCAAACCATAATCTCATTGTTATGTTTCTAGTAGCTATGTTGTATTTGTTTGAGTGTAAGTGATTCCTTCAATTACCAAGTGTTCGTGAATTTAAATCGCAACTGAGACAAGCATGTGTAAACTCCGAACATAGTGGCTATATAAATCTGACTTGTTGATCAAAATCAAAGCTATAGAGTATGTGACGATTAATATACTCATAAGTCTAACCACTATCATTGTTGCCCAGATTTTAAAGTTTTATATTTGTTATGAAATCGATCATCCGGTTCTAAAGACAGGTTGAACCATATATCGAACCCGTAATGCAACCATGTTTGCTACTCAGAAGTTGAGTATTGAATTGAATAAGTCATTGTATTAATTATAGTATAAGATAAAGTGCTCGAAAAAAAAAAAAAAAAAAAAAAGACACATATATCGATAATTAATTAAGAAGTCACAAAAAATTAAGCTCAAAACTTATATGGCCGAGTGATAGAGTTTGGTATTATTTATTAATGAACAACATCAATATCCACAACTCGGCATTATTATACAAACTCAACATGAATGATAAGCGTACATCAGAGTATATAAATAACAAAATTTTACATCCTTTCACCCATGTGGGATTACTTGAAACATTGTTTTAGAAAACTAACAATGCACAGGGAGTAGGATATTTACACATTAATTCATATCATCCGCAAGATAAAATGCTAAGAAAAAAATTGATTAAAAATATATCATAATTCGAGGGAAAGAAGCTAGCTCAACAATACTAGCTAGAATCCAATTGCTGGATGAAAAACATGATTTGGTTCACGTTAGCAAAATGACGACATACATTATCAGCTTCATTGTCACTAAAACTTAAGTGAACCCAAAATATTTTATGAACACCTAATGCGAATGCAGTTTTATAAAGACCATGAGAGTGTTTAATTGGAGCTTCTGAAATGGAAATGATATTGTTGTTATTACAAAAGAAAACGAATAAAGATGGTATTTATATATAATGTGAAAATGAAACAACTAGATGACAATAATATCTACTACTTATAATGCATGTATATGCATTCCTTAAACTTAAATTGCTTATAATTTGAGTAATGTTGATTGCCTATGATACTTCTTAAACTAAAATGTTTTAATGACAAGTAATGATAGTGGACTATTATACCAATTATTAAAAAAATTAACACCATCTGCAACTTAATAAATATTTTAAATATTTTTTAACTCTTAAATTTTGTATCATTTTTTGTTTTAATCCATGAACTTTTTTCTTGAAATGACTACACATTAAACTCGTAAGTTTTGGATCAAGGGTCAAATCAGAATCATGATTTTGAGTATAATCATTTGCCGCTATACACCATCGTTTTCATGGCGGATATTCGTCTAACTAAAGAAAAAGGATAAGAATGAGAAGTGGAAGTTTTCGGTTTTGAATCTGTAAATGGGTGATAAGAAAGGGCTCACTAGAATGGAGTTTAGGGCTCACTTGAAGTTGATGGGTCATTGGTAAGTTGTGTGGGGCCATGGCTCATGTTTTAGACTTTGTACAATTGGAGCCCAATTGTTTAGTTGTTAATTCATTGTAAGTTAACGAGGCAGTGCAAATTTATATATATAACTATAGCTAGGGGTGAGCGTGGTACGGGTTGGTGTGGTTTTTGGTAAAAACCAACCCGCATCCGCAATTGTGGTTTTTAAAAAAAGAGAATTTACATCCGCGCGGTTTTGCGGTTTCGGTTTTTGCAGTTTATGCGGTTTTGCGGGTTTTTGCGGTTTTTTGGGTCAAAGTTTTTTCTTTATCTTTTTTTTAAAATTATATTTTTTGGTATATATTTTTTATAGAATAAATATATTATAATGTTCGGGATATGGTGAAACATGTATACAAAATGTTGTGTATTAGTATGAAATTATAAATCAATATAATAGTAAACGTCAAATGAGATGAAGAATTTTATAAACTTCGATGATAAATTGAAAGAAAAATAAAGTTATATTAACTACAAACTAAGGTGATAATTTACCATTATAATGTGTTTGAAATACTTTATTATAAAAGTATAAACAAAAGTTATAAATTTTAGTGTGTTATTCTAAAAAATAAAATAAAAAAAATATATGAATATAACATAGTGGTGCGGTGCGGTTATTTTGGTGCGGTTTTTTGGTGAAAACCCAACCCGCACCGTAAAATGCGGTTTTCTATTTTCAAGAACCACACCGTCGGTTTTTGTTGTGGATCGGTTTTTGCGGTGCGGATTTTACGGTTTTTTTTACAGATTGCGGTGCGGTTTCTGCTCACCCCGTCTATAGCATACTGAATCTATGTTTTTTTATTCATCATTAGAATATTGTTGAAGGTGGCCCAGTATTATTAAGCCCAATATGTTGGTTTGTTATCATATATTTGCTGGAAAAGAAAATCTGTTATCATATACGTGGCAAGCCTTTCACACGAATCTACCACCGTCTTTTTCTTAGACTATGTTTATCAACAATCTATCACAATCCAATCTTTTATTAAAATATTATTTTCTCTTCATCTATATACACAATTAATACATACCAATAAATCTATATTTTTTTTTACCATTTATCAACAACCCAACCTAACTAATACATACAACAAATCTATTCTTTTATAAAATAATAAGTATTAAAAGAAAAACAAAAAAAAGAACCAATAGCCATTAGCACCTTGACATGTGCCAGATTGTAGGTTGGGTTCTTATCTAGATTGATAGGAAAGATTGAATGGAATGATTAAAAAATTATTATTTTATATGTATGTTGTTTGAGTTGGGTTGGTAACCCATCTAATAAACATAGCCTTAGGCTAGTCACAGTGGCAACCTAGTTCGTCTGTGCCACATCAGCTTTCTCTCTCCGACGACCTGACGACGACTTAGTTGTCACAGTGGTAACCTGACAATTTTTTATTTATTTTTTATTTTTTTTAATTCAAATATTTTTAAAAACAAAATTAAAATTCATTAATAAAAATACTTAACATTACAACAATAATTAAAAACTTAAACTAATAAAACGTAGACGTTACAATACTTATTAAAAACTGCAACTTAATAATCTAAGTTGTAACGTTCTTTGATTGCGGTCTTAAGTTGTTCAAGTTCTTGTAGTTGTCGTGCGGGCAAATTTGTGTCGAGAGGTGTGTTGTAGAAAACTAAATCTTGCGTCCGGTTTGATTGTGCTTGCTGACGTTGGAGCTCAAGTTTTTCCCTTTTGAACTCCTCGGCTCGCCTTGCCCTTGCCTCTGTAAGCTCCATCTCTTTCTGCTTCAACTTTATGTATTCCTCTTCCATATTCTTCTTTTTTTCCTTACTTGAACTTTTGATCTTGAAAAAGTTCTTGGCCATATTAGTAACATATGAAGCGGGTGGCTCGTGCTTTCTTCTTGGCTGCGTCACGACCTTTTGGTCGTGATTCTCGAGTCTCTTCTTCCTTAGAATCATCCACGTCTTGGGGATGAAAAGGACCTTTGTTGACCCTGGTGGTTTCAAGTCCGAATTTCTTCCGACTAGTCTTGGTGAAAGCAGGCATCTCAACAGTTTTCCAAGCAGAATGCCCTCTCAAAACTTTCCAACACTCCTTCAATGTAAACTCGTGCTTGTGCATCACACGGTATTCGTTACAAGCCTTTTCATAGTCGTCTTCGTCATTCTCACCGCTTCCGTGATTATTCTTGATATTATCCATAATTGCACAAAAGAAACCAACCCTAGAACGAATCCTACCCTTCCATTTGGTCATTATAGAGTCATAGGTTCTTGTTGAACCAGTTTCATTTTCAAAGTACGCTATCACCTCATCCCAAAACCCACTCCGGTTGATAGAGTTCCCTCTTTCCAAATTTTCTGACACATGTACCCAAGCTCTACAAAGCGCGACCTCTTCCGCTTTTGCCCATGGTTTGACGGGTGCGGTTGCAACATTCTTGCCCTTCCCCTTTGTAGCCCGTTTTGTAACCTTCTTTGATTTGACGGGTGACGTCTCTTCGACATCATCTTCAATACGAATAGAACCGTGGTATGAACCGTGCCCCGAACCTTGTCCCATCGAAGCATCTTGAGTAGGGTATTGTTGAGCGTGTAGCCTTGGAGCAGGAGGGAATTCCATAAAATGCTCATAATCCATATCAAGATTAACAGCATGAAGCGGTGAAAACGATTGATTAGGTTGGGAAGATTGTGAGAAATCCATGTTAGGATGACATGACGACCCACTTGGTGCTTGGTTTTGATTGATACTCGGACGACCCAGTGGGAAATATGGACGATTGACGTAAAATGGGTTTTTATTGTGGTTGGGTTGTGATAGTCGTGTTTATAATCAAAACCGGATGCTTGAAAACGAACATCCCGATTTTGTGGTGGTGTTAAACCGGTTAATTGAAACGGTGGATCCGGTGAGAAATTCAAGTTCGGGGAATTTTGGGGAAGTCGGGATCGTCGGGTTTTTGAGTTGGGAGTTTTTCTTTGTGACATATATTGAAAAGAAATTGTTTGAATTGTGTGTTTAAAAATGTGTTTGAGGTTGGTATTTATAATGTTGTAAAAGTGGTAAAGTTTTGAAAAAAAAGGGTAAAGTTTGAGCTTGTACACTCGGTTGTGTGCCCAACCGAGTTGTGTTTCCCTCTCTCCCCAACCGACGCCAACCGAAGCCTCCACACCGGCTCAACCTTGCTCGACCGAAGCATGCCACCGACGGCAACCGGCTCCATTGTGGCCAGCCTTATGACACGAATCAACCACCGTTTTTTTTCCTTATCCTTCACCAAAAACAAAGTGGGTTCTTGATAATTTTTTTAGCACTAATTTTAGGATTTTGGTGAAACGTTTGATTTTAGAATCGATGGCTGGTGTGCGTCTACAACAACAGCATCCTACAACTATAATAGTAATCAATTTGTATACATTTTGATTACTTATTTGTTTAAAAATTTCAAGATTTTCGCAAACCTTTTAATAGTTGGTTAAGGATTGCTTTCAATGGGTTTTTATGACATAAGTTGTTGGGTTTTATTTCCCTTGATTTCATATGCCGACTTAGCTTTTTATGAGATGGTTAGATTTTTTATATGAAGAAGCCCAAATCAAGGGAAATTCAACTTTTAGAGCTCATCTCAGACTCAATTTTATGAGGTATACTTTAATTAGATTTCTATTGGGTTTTATTTATCATGATTAGTTTGCAACAACTTTTTGGTTTCTTGCAGGAAAGGGACGTGTTAAAGGCAGCCATGGTAGCCCTCACAGTCAACCCTCACAAGGTATGTCATACCATAGCAAGTTATTGTTGGGCCAAGACCATGTTTAGCTCATTTCGCATCATCATCACCTAACAAACACAAAATTTTGGGAATCTTAGCGTGCAGAAAGATCCGAAGGATAGAGCATCCGCAAATGAAGTTATGGAACATTCTACCGTCCTTTTCAAATCCAATACTATATGTATAAAATGATTCAAAATTGTCACCAACTCACTCGCTCTTTTCCCCCTCTTGATATACAGTCACATCTGTTCATAAATATGTATGATCACATGGCCGTGGATCTTGCATCTTATTTCACTGAAGCGGGATCTCCTCTTGCAACATTATAATTAATCCCTGGTACTTTTAAATTTCATAAAAGTCTTTAGACCCGGTGTTTTATGTTAAGGACTTAAAATATTTATCTTTTCGCTGGATGCAGATTGCTAGGGTAGCGAGCATATAAAGTAAAAGGGAAATTGTTTTCGCCTATTTTGTTGTATCATGACTCGGGTTTAAAGTTTGCATTCAATGGTGAATACACTTGAGGTACTCTATTTGGATATCCACGGTACTGATCTTTTTTTTGTTTGAAATATTCAGCAATTTTTGAGATGTCTAATAGACTAATACTAAGTCACCAATTGTTGTTACAATTGTAGGTGTTAGCAATCGTTCACAGGTAAATTTGTCCTACAAGAAGAGCTCCAAAGCTAATCTCCGCACACGCAGTGTCAAGAATTCGGCTAACAACAAATACCCAATAACAGGTTTTAGAACATATAGTTTGATTAAGCAGGAAACAAATATCATGCTATTACTAACCAACGTATTTCTAACAACATGGTAACTATTTGCTAATTTCCTCTAGGCTCGGTCAAACAAGATCCAACTCACTGACCTGTGAACCACTGATCCATGACCCATCAACATTACCCAACAGCATCAACTGTTGTCACGAAATAATACCACTATCTTACACTAAAAAGCCCTATCGCAAGGCGGCAGTTCATGGTTTCTATGCAGCAGTTACATTGAAGCAAGAAGAGTCAAAGGAAGAGGAACAAGCGCCAAAAAGCATATGGAGCAAGTTGAAACACGCAGGGCTAGCTGCCAGACTCCTGCATCTGCAACTAATATTTTTAGCTGAGATACGGGGATAATCAGTTGAGAGGGTAAACTTATCTTCCAACCTCTTTTGTTGATCCTTAATTACTTATATACAGTAGTTTAGTTTATTAGTTACTTTTTCCAGGTTTGTTAGTATAAATGGCATTAATCCCATCATGAGGATTCAGTATGAAAAGCTTCTCAATGTTGTAGCGGAACTACATACAACCAGCTTTACATCGACTTAGTTGCTACCAACAAACCACCTCCAATATGAGGTAATAGTTCAATGTTACTTTCATTATGCGTGTGAGGTGGTTTGCCTTATAATTGTGTGTTCACATACCCCTTTTCCTGCTCCCTAGGTTTCCACCACTCCATTGATGAAGCTAAAAGAGAAGCTGAAACAACAAGAAAAAAGCTTGCAAGAGCCTCAACTATTAGTCCCATAATCATTCAAGGTGAAACAGGCCAGCGCAGCAAGAAAAAGACACGAAAAAAGTCATCGGAATAAGATGCTTCCCTTAAATGTCAAGCGCGTATGAGTATAGAGAGCTATTAGATGCTTCCCTTTTGCTAATTCATTATAGACGCGTCTTAGCCAGAACTGCTGCACCCACGCGGGGAACTGCAGCTACGCGTGCAGGTTTGCTACATACACTTAGCTCATATCATATGCCTAAAATATTGTACTTGATGTTTTCCGTACACCGGTTTCTGATCTGTTTTCTTACATGACATGTAGGGCCGCGAAATGAGTATAGAGCGTTTACACCGTCCAAGCACATGCTCCTGCTATCAAGGTCACTTTTCGTACCATTTGTATGGAATTTACACTCCTGTAATATGTACATGTTACACAGAGGTCCTAATTTAAATGTGTGTTACGCATAGGTATGTAACAAGTCCTGTAATATGTACAGTTTGGCGCGAACTAGGATGTAGTATGCACAACTGATGTTGCACATGCAGCCTAGACTTAAGTTACTTTCTTACCAAAAACTAATGTAAAAACCTGTGTTTTTTGTAATGAAATGCAGCTTCAACATAAATGAATGCATCAAAACACCCCGCCGCATCGCGGCGGGTTCATATTACTTGTTTAGACTATGTACTTCTAAAAGCTAATACAAACGCAACAAGAAAGCCTTGCCACTTATGAGTTAATTAATTGTAAGCTAACGAGGCAGTGCAACTATTTTTTATATTAAGCAGTGTGTTGAGAATTTGAAAAAACAACAGGCCACAAGAGGTTTTAGGTCGCAAGAGTTTTAAGTTTAATAATTGGAAAACCGGGTTGACCCGGCGGTCTAACTGGTGACCCAATGCCCCGTTGACTTGACCGGATTGATTCGAGACAAAAATTTTAAAACATTGAAAAATACTTGTTACTAGCTGTTGCATTATAACCCCGTGTAAATATTATTGTTATAAACATACATTAAAGTTTTAAATAGTACTACGTAAATAATTAAATCATGTTTTACATGATTCTCATGTATTCATCTCTTTTTATCTCAACGCGTAAGCAACTAAGTTTCCGACAAACAAACTAAAGAGTTACTTATTTTAGTAAAAGCGGCTCAAACCAAGCTCTTTCGGTTAAATTATTTATAGAATTAAAGACATGTTTAAGTCGACAAAAGGCAAGAATATTGAGTTCCTTGGCTCATGAACAGTATCTATAAGCCATCTACTAAAGGTCAAGATTTTCTTCACAGTGCAATGTGGGATGCTCAAAACCCAACTGTATTTATGCAATTTGTTACACACTTATGTGGTTTGAAATTAACTTTACTACATACTACATGTTTAAATAAACACTAATTAATTTATGCATTCTTATACTTGTGTTAGATTTATATTTCATGGTTTTTGATTGTTCTTAGTAATATCCAAGTAACTAGTAACATTTTAAAACATAAGTTAGAAAAATAAGTTGATAGTTCTTATTGTGAGGTACAAAACAACACACCAAGTCATGAATAATACAAGAAGTTTGAAAAATTGTATAGGCATGAAAAAGTGCTATTAGTGTAATAAAAACAAACATTATTTTTGTAGAATTTTATGTGTTTCTTTCTTTCCGTCCTGTTTTAAGGCAATATATTCTCAATAGCCGATAATGACTTGGGTATATATTTGTGTACTTTATTTCCATCTTACTAGTGTTTTAGTTGTAAATATAAATGTCGGGACTTGCTGATCAACACCAAAGCTGTAAAAAGTGTGATGATTAACATACTCATGAGTTCATCGTTGCTAAGATTACTTGTACAAGTGTTTAATCCAAAATAAAACAAAAAGATAAAACTAGTCAACTTGACATGCGAACCTTTTGTATTTGTTTATTTGTGGCCATATTAACTCTGCTTATAAGAAATGGTTGGTTCTTAGTTGAATCTTAAGCTTGAACGAGGTTCACGCTAGTCATCGTTGAACATAAGCTGGTCAAAACTCTTCACCTTTTTGCAGTACCAGAAACACATCGAGCTGTTAGTAAGTGTGAGTTTATTCACCTTAAGCCAAGGATGTAAAATATTGACTTGTACTATAAATTGAGAAACTTTGTAAAAAGCTTTTTAAACATTTGGCTTAAAACTTAAAAAGCTTTTAAGCCAAAAGAGCTGAGTAAGCTAATTTCAAAGACTTAAACTAAGCCTATCTTGTGTTACACCCTCCCCTTCCTATTTATAACCAACTTACTCTAGTTACTTTTCTTCATTCTCCGATGTGGGATGCTTTGAAAAAACTCCCTCTTTAGGATTATGACGAGAAGGTAATGCCGAGCGATGTTATTAGAGAGATATCACTTATAAAATTGTTGCAGCATGGAAATATTTGTGAGGTAAATAGTATATATGCTTAATTTAAGAGTGTGATTTTTTGGAGTAGGGATTAAATGGCTATAACCAGATTTTGATGCTTAAAGCTAGATGTAATTAATTCATGAATTGTTGGTTCCTTAAATAGGTTATTGGATGTTGTTGTCGATGCAATGAGTAACAAACGAAAACTGTATATGGTTCTTAAGTATGTGGATGTGGATCTAGATGATCACATGTGAGTCTTGTCCAGAATTTTCAAAGGATCCGCGTCTCGTAAAAGTGAGTGAATCTTTGGCCTTGTTTTACATGTTGTATGTTGTTTTACTACTTATCCTTATATATGCGAATCCAAATCACCACAACATATGTATATGGGTCGCAATTGACCCATTCATAAGTATATGGGTCGAAATTACCGCAACATATGGGGATATCAAGAAATCGATAACGTCTCACATTTGTTACCTTTATTATATTATGCCGATGTTTCTATATCAGGTCCTACGTGACATTGCTTATTGCCATTCTTATAGAGTATTCCGTAAAGACTCAAAGCCTCAAAACGTGGTGATCGATAGACGTACCAATACTCTAAAGCTGGCAGACTTTGGATTGTCCAGGGACTTTGGCATTAGCTCTTTGTTATACTGAATTACTCATGGCTCATTTTTCATATTCAAACATTCTTTTTCTAATCCTTTTTTGGGACTCTTGGTTAACCTTGATCAATCTTTAGATCTTTTGGTACTTAATACGGAGTAATTGGCGTGCTTCCTTAGGTAGGGACACTTTTGTACAAGGCACCCTAACTTCTTGTTGGATCTCAGTATTAATACTTCAATCTTAGATCTTATTAAGTTTTGCAATATTTAGAACATATGAATTAAAAAGAACTCACTGGTGCATCTTTAACTTTTCAGGACTTGGCAAAGGTTGTTCCGAATCTTGAAAACACAGGTCTTGATCTCTTACGGGTAAGTTTTTATAAGATGGCTGTTTTTGACGTTAACCCGTTTTGACGCGTTATCTAACCTGCCTATGTTGACACCTTTCTTAATGAGCAATGCATTGCAGAAAATGTCATGCTTGGATCCCAAAAAAAAGAATTACAGCCAAGGCTGCACTGAAGCATTAATACTTTAGGGATATTTGGTTTGTGCCCGGAGACTGCACCGGGTAAGTACTTTATTTAGTTCATTTTTAGCTCTTAAAACAAGTGTAGATTAATCTTTAGACGACTTCAGTTCCATATTGATCCAAAATGCAGGACTTGACCACTCGATCTTCAAAAGTCAAAATTGAAAAAGCTTCTGGATCCTTCCATCCTTATATATTTTTTTTCCAAAACATTAAACGCCACAAACATGGAGAAGGAAGGAAGTCAAACCCATAATAAGAGAAGGAAGGAAGGATCTAGAGACAGAACCCATAAAATAACCCATTATATAAGCCACGTCCCATAATGATCCATTCATTCAATTCACAACCATCCTACATTCTCATTCTAATAACTCATTCTTCTTCGTTCGATTAACTCAACCACAATGGCCGATGTTGAAACGTTTGCATTCCAAGCAGAAATCAACCAGTTGTTGAGTTTGATCATCAATACTTTCTACAGTAACAAGGAGATTTTTCTCCGTGAGCTTATCAGTAACTCTTCTGATGTAAGCCTTCTTTTTTACTTTTTTACCTTTTTACTGTTTTTTACCTTTTTACTGTTTGGTCTGTTGTTTATATGATTTTTTTGACTGTTTATTGATTGGTTTATGCGGTTGATTTGATTTTTCTATAAGTTTGTTTAACCTGCTGATTATATTGTTTGTTAGTTTTATATATCAGTATAATATGAATATTTTTAATGCATTCATTCGTGTTGTTAATCCTAAATTTTGGCCATAATTGCTGATTACAATGGGGGTATAAAACATGTTTAGATTTTATAATATTTAACATAGGAAAATTCCCCTTTTCTATAGGTTGGTGAAAAACATGTTTCTAATGAGGATGATTTTTATATGATTTGGTTAACTTACCTGCTCCCCCGTCTATCCGCTTTCATATTGTACAAAGTTTTTAAAAATCCCCTAACTACTTTTCTCACCAATCAATATAATATCTACCGACAAAGGTTTATTTTTATTGGTTGAAATATAAATTTCACACTTATTATAGGATGTCTCAAAATAGCAATGTAGACACTTAATATGGGAGGAGGCCGAGGACTCAATATTGTTGAAAAACTGTTTGATGTTTGAATGCTAAACTTGTACTAGAAAATTACCCGGTATTGGTTAACTTGAGAATTTTCACTTTACCCGGGTAGGGTAGGGGGATGCGTGTTACTCTGTATTGTTAATCTTTTTGGCACTTTTCCCTTTGGTTGTATGGCTGATCTGCTTTTGCTTTATAATAGCGTTAATTAGTATGTTAACTGTACTACTCATACATGGATCAGTGTTGTGTTTTGATTAGCTAGTGGTTGATAATCAAGCTAGAAAAATCAACTGTTTTTAATTTTAAATAATGCTCTATTTATGTTTCATGTGTACACATATTCTAGTCTTTCAATTCGCAATAAAAGGGATGCGTTTTGTATGGCATTCTTTGAATCATTGTATAAGTTTTTTGAGTTTTGTCCTAACATAATGGGTATACATTGTAACATCAAATACTAAGTGATCTTTGTTATGTGATTTGTCATCTATATTAATTTGCTGCAAATTGCAATAACATTACTAACTGTGTATACCCTTTTAGGCTCTGGACAAAATTCGCTTTGAGAGCTTGACTGACAAGAGCAAGCTAGATGGACAACCAGAGCTTTTCATCTACATTGTTCCCGACAAGACCAACAACACGTTGACTATCATTGACAGTGGAGTTGGAATGACCAAGGCTGGTGAGTGCTAATTTTACTACTGTACTTAATGTATAATAATGGTATTACATTAGAAGACGATGTAACTTTATATATTGTTTTCACTTTACAGATTTGGTGAACAATTTGGGTACCATTGCAAGATCCGGAACCAAAGAGTTCATGGAAGCTATAGCAGCCGGTGCTGATGTCAGCATGATTGGTCAGTTTGGTGTTGGGTTCTACTCTGCTTATTTGGTTGCTGACAAAGTTGTGGTATAATTGCAGATGACATGATATTTTTCAATAAACCATATCAAACACAACAAACCAACAATATAATACAAATCTCAACTTACATAGTAAATAACTAAATACACATCACAATATATTAGTAATAAGCAAAATTTTCATCCTTTGACCTATGTGGGACTATTTGTCTAGTTGAAACAAGTTGTTTTAGAAAAAATGGCCCATATAAAAATTGTTCTAAAGATATAATGTAAGACTGAATTATTTCTCAAAATTTAACAATATTTCAAGAAACGGTATAAATACATGACAAATACTAAACATTCCAAGCTCAACACAAATAAAGCCAAGATGGTATTACTACATGATAAATACTAAACGGGCTAAGCCCAATATAAACAAACTTTCTTAATATAAAATCCCGCTAACACCTAAGACTTTTATAGTCGTAGTCAAATGCTTCTTTTTACACATTGTTTTATTATTTTCATGCTATTAAAAATTCGTTAGCAAACTCAAGCACGGGTGTATAGTGACAATGTACTCCGAGTTGGCCGATATTCCCATGGTTCACTCACGGAACAACTCACCCAAGGATAAGAACGATAAGTATGTGAAAGACTTGGTCCTATTTCGTTCGAGACATCAAACATTACCAACTTGTTAAATTATGGTGATTTTGTATCTTTAATAACTTTAACATTAGCTATTTCAAACCGGCAATGCTACCATGCTAATAAGAAAGTGAGAATAAGCTAGCGTACTAGTTGCATTAAAAGACAAACCCTTTGATAATCTAGAAGCAAAAAATTTAGTTATGAATTATATGGCTCATTGGTGTTGTATCACGTTGTATTATTCAATAAATAACGTCAAACACTACTAACTAACAATATAATACCAATCCCAACTTATAATACCAATCCCAACTAACTATATGGCTCATTGGTGCTGTATCACGTTGTATTATTCAATAAATAACATCAAACATTACCAACTTGTTAATTTACGGTGATTTTGTATCTTTAATAACTTTAACATTAGCTATTTCAAACCGGTAATGCTACCATGCTAATAAGAAAGTGAGAATAAGCTAGCATACTAATTGCATTAAAAGACAAACCCTTTGATAATCTAGAAGCAAAAAATTTAGTTAAGAATTATATGGCTCATTGGTGTTGTATCACGTTGTATTATTCAATAAATAACGTCAAACACTACCAACTAACAAAATAATACCAATCCCAACTAACAATATATGGCTCATTGGTGTTGTATCACGTTGTATTATTCAATAAATAACATCAAACATTACCAACTTGTTAATTTATGGTGATTTTGTATCTTTAATAACTTTAACATTAGCTATTTCAAACCGGCAATGCTACCATGCTAATAAGAAAGTGAGAATAAGCTAGCATACTAATTGGTATTGTATCACGTTGTATCTTTAATAACTTTAACATTAGCAATTTCAAACCGGCAATGCTACCATGCTAATAAGAAAGCGAGAATAAGCTAGCATACTAATTGCATTAAAAGACAAACCCTTTGATAATCTAGAAGCAAAAAATTTAGTTAAGAATTATATGGCTCATTGATGTTGTATCACGTTGTGTTATTCAATAAATAACGTCAAACACTACCAACTAACAATATAATACCAATCCCAACTTATAATACCAATCCCAACTAACAATATATGGCTCATTGGTGATGTATCACGTTGTATTATTCAATAAATAACATCAAACATTACCAACTTGTTAATTTATGGTGATTTTGTATCTTTAATAACTTTAACATTAGCTATTTCAAACCGGCAATGCTACCATGCAAATAAGAAAGTGAGAATAAGCTAGCATACTAATTGCATTAAAAGACAAACCTTTTGATAATCTAGAAGCAAAAAATTTAGTTAAGAATTATATGGCTCATTGGTGCTGTATCACGTTGTATTATTCAATAAATAACATCAAACACTACCAACTAACAATATAATACCTATCCCAACTTGTATAAGGAATATATGTTTCAGTATATTAACTAGCATAATTTTCATCTTTTGACGAATGTGGGACTACTTGAAACATGTTTAAGAAAAACGACCCATACAAATATTTGTTCTAAAGACATAACACCTTTGTTGCCGAGATCAAATACTTGTTTTGAGACTTATTGTTTTATTCTTTTCAAGATATGAAAACTTTGATACCATACTCAAACACGGTTGTATACAAACAATGCATTTGGAGTTGGATATCCACCATGGTTAATTCACACTGTTAATCCCCAAGATAAGAGTGACAAATATGTGAAAGACTTGGTGATGTTGTTGTTCGAGACATCGGTGCTTACATCTGGTTTCAGTTTGGTTGACCCGAATACGTTTGAAAACAAGATTCACATAATGCTGAAGCTTGGTTTCATCATTCAATGCATGGTTTGTTCTAAATAAAAAGAAATAACAACATAGTAGCAGATAAAATCAAAAAGTAGTTTGTAATGTCGTTCCGAAAATGAACTAAGGGTAACAAATGAGTCAAAATAACAACACTTTAACTTTGACTTTGACTAATAACTTTGACTTCAAGTTTTAACTCTAAAACGCTAGATTCATTGACTAACAAATCACATAGCATTCTACAATTATACTTTTAAACTCAAGCGAGAACTTATTTTTAAATAAATACATATGACCGTCTTATTATTTTCTTAAGTTTTGATATCTTTTATATGTTACTAATTATTAAAAAACAAAATGTTATGAACAGTAATGTTATAATACCCTGATTCACAAACGTTGTTTATAAAAGAATTCATTTTGCAATCCAAAAAAGGCTACGGTGCAGCTTGTTGCCCGTTGCCTTCCACCGATATGTAAATCCTATTTTGGTGAAATAAAAAAGGTAGTGAAATATTTAAAAAGAAAACAAAAATGTTAACCTTGTTAGTGATAAGAAATCAATGATATTTTTAGTAAACAACATCAAACAAACACTTCATTGTTTATTAAAAAGTTAGTATAGAACTATATTAGATCCCCCGAAAGCATACTAATATTTTTAGTAAACATTATCAGACAATAGAAGAGTACAATATAATATTAACTCAACTTGTGCATAAATAAATCCGAGAGTTTAATAAAAAGGAAAATTTCAATCTTTTGACCCAAGTGGGATTTACTTAAAACAAGTTTTTCATAAAATTGACCTCACACAAAAAGTTGTTTTGATGGCGAAACCAAATATTTGTGTTTACGTATTGCTTTATTCTTTTTAAGCTATGGATAAATCGATGCCAAACTTAAAACGGTTGCAAGAAATGCACTTGAAGTTGGATATCCACCATGGTTTAACAGTTTATTCTTGATATAAAATGCTTAGAAAAATTTGATTAAAAAGATATTGTAATTCGCGGGCAAGAAGCTCGTTTCTGCTACTAAAGTTCTGAAACTCACGGGCTATTCTACGATTATATTATACATAATAATTCTAAGAACAAAAAATGAAGTTTAGAATTATATGGTTCATTGATAGTGAATTACGTTGTATATTTTAATAACAACATCAAACACTACCGACTAAGAATATAATACCAATCCCAACTTGCATAAGAAATATACGTCGGAATATATTACTAAGCAAAATTTTCATCATTTGACCAATGTGGGACTACTTGAAACATGTTTAAGAAAAATGACCCATACAAATATTTGTTCTAAAGACATAACACCTTTGTTGCCGAGATCAAATACTTATTTTGAGACATTGTTTTATTCTTTTCAAGATATGAAAACTTTGATACCATACTCAAACACAGTTGTATACAAATAATGCACTTGAAGTTGGATATCTACTATGGTTAATTTTCAGTGTTATCTCCAAGATTAGAACAAGTATGTGAAAGACTTGGTGATGTTGTTGTTCGAGACATCATTACTTACTTCTGGTTTAAGTTTGGATGACCCGTGTACATTTGGAAACAAGATTCACATAATGCTGAAGCTTGGTTTGGGCATTCAGTGCGTGGTTTGTTCTTAATAAAATAGCAATAATAACATAGTAGCAAATAAAATCAAAAAGTAATTTTTTATGTCGCTCAAAAAATGAACTAAAGTTAACAAATGAATCAAAATAACAACACTTGAACTTTGACTTCAAGTTTTAACTGAGACAAGCATGTGTAAAGTCCGAACATAGTGGCCATATAAATTATAAACAATTTGTTACGCCATATGTTTTTACTTTTGCTTAATACCTAAACACACGTCGACTTATTCAATCTTCTTGTAGCTCATGTTACAAAGATAAATGGACACAAGTTAAACACAGAGCTTCACTTTTTCCAAATCACCCGTGATTTATGCTCTAACAAGTCAACCTGATTCACCAAAGCAGGTCATGGGTAATATTTTTATTTTATTTTAGATTTATTTTATAAAATATATATGATATGGTTCTGATTGATCGTGAAGATGGATAATGTTGTTTTTTAGTTTAAAACTTGTATCTTGTTGAATTGTATGTGCTTTATAAACCAAATATGTGATATAATCAAATAAAAAGACAAATTCGTAAAAAGAATAAAAATAATTTTTTTAAGAAAAGCTCTCGAAAAATTCTACAAAATAGGGTATTTTGGTGCATAAAAAAGTTGTCAAGGAAGTTTTTATATAAGTGGATAGTTTTGCCAAAAAATTTATGAAAAAATGTTTGTGCATTAAATCGTTTTTGTGTGTATTAAAAATACATTTTTGGACCCAATTTTTTTTTTTTTTTTTTATTTATTTTTTATTTTTTTTGACATTTTTGCATCAAAATAACATTGCACATCAAATTTAAGTTAATAATTTTGCGCATCAAAATTCATTTTTCGTGCTTTAAAGAAAGTATAAAAAATCAAAATTAGAAAACCTTCTTTCACAAAAGTTTTATGCACCAACAAACCCGATCTTGTGGAATTTTTTGATAATTTTTTTTTAAATTTCCTTTTTATCCTTTTTACGGATATCTGTCTTTTTATTTTAACTTACCCATGTGTGTGGTATTGTATAATAAATGAAAAACCGGGTTGACCCCGCGGTCCATTGACCCAATGACCCGTTGACTCGACCGGGTTGATTCGAGACCCGGTTTTTAAAACATTGATAAATACGTGTTACTAGTCGTTGCATTATTTGAAACAAGTTGAAGAAATGACCAATACAAATATTTGTTCTGAAGACATAACACCTTTGTAGCCGTAATCAAATGCTTCCTCTTTTTACACATTGTTTTATTCTTTTCAAGCTCTACAAATTGATACCAAACTCAAACACAATTGTTTAGTGACAATGCACTAGTTGGATATTCACCATTGTTCAGTAACACAACAGTTCATCCCCAAGATAAGAACGCAAAGTATGTGAAAGACTTGGTGATGTTGTTGTTCAAGACATGAGTTACACCTAGATTCAGTCTATGTTTCGAAACAGGATACACAGAATATTGAGCATTGATGAAGATGTATATAAGGTACGTTGACTACAAACATGTTATAAAGTCACCTAAGTCTCGTTGTTTACTACAATAATGTACTCCTTCCGTCCCAAATTATAATTCCATTTTGACTTTTTCAAAGTTTTTTTATACCAACTTTGACCTTAATTATTTCTTTTAGCGTTATATAATACTTGTTGTAAAATATATAAATGGATATTTGATTTAAATGCATTTTCATTTGTATAGTTTTCATCAAGTATTATATAACACGAAAAAAATAATTAAGGTCAAAGTCGGAAAAAAAAAGACTTTTGAAAAATAAAAAATGGACTTATAATTTGGGACGGAGGGAGTATATAAGGTATGTTATATAACAGTAAGATATACATGCACTATGTATGCGTATGAGTTAGGTAACCAATGATACAATACCAATGTTGTCACATATTTTCTTTTAAAATTTAAGCTTTTATAATCATCTTATTAGTTTTTGGTGTTTTGATATCTTAATAAGTTTTACGATCACTATGACGTACAACATCACGTTCTTGAAACATCTTGATCAAACCAGTAATGCGACCATATGTTACTTATAAGAAATCAAGAATATGGTAGATTTTTGCCTTTCTAAAAAAAAACATCCGATCATTAAAGAGATAAAAAAATTAAGCTGAGAACTTATATATATATAGCGGATCATGGTTTTTAATGTTATTTTTTGATGAACAACATCAATTACCAAAACCAAGCATTATGCTACCAAACTCAACATGCATATAAAGCATATATCAGAGTATACAAATAAGCAAATTTTACACCCTTTACTCCATGTAGGCTGTAGGATTACTTGAAATGGATAGTTGGCAAAATTTTTTTTTGCCTAATTGCCTTTTTGAAAGCTAAGTTTTTAATCCCACATAGATCAAAGAGGCAAATTCTTGCTAGCTTATATACCTTGGAGTATATGGTTCATATAATTTGAAATAAGTATATTGTTGGTAGTGCAACATATGTTGAAGTGAATGGACACTTCTTCTACTGATGCAAGAACAACATAACTATGAGTTCTCAATTATTTATTTATTTATTTAATTTTTATTTATTTATTTCTTCTTTTCATTCTTATGTTGCTACGATCGACTATATTGTGTCGTAACAACCCAAGACGTTGTCACCTTTTGTGACTAGGAACAATAATTAAAGAGTTAATTAAGCACAGATATAAAGCCAAAGAACGAAATAGTTTATGTTATAATCTTAGTTTATGTTAATTAAGCATAGATATAATTTGAAATAAGTATATTGTGGTATTTCTTGGCTATTTAACGCAAAATATGAAATTCTTACTGATTTTTTAAAGTTTAGTGTCGATATTATAATCTTATGGGTTTCGGTACAATGTGTGGTTAGACCATATGTTAGTCCCCCAAGTGATTATAGGGGTGTTTACGATTGCTTATTTTTTTCATTTATTTGTGCAATTTGTCGTAATAAACAAGTATGTGGCGGAGCTGCTTATGTTTTTTTTAGTGTTTATTTTGTTGAAGTAAAATTACTTTTTATAAACTTATGCAATTCGTTATTCAAACAAATTTGGTTGAAACTTTTTACCTTTCACATTTTAGTGTTTGTGGCCGGTGCTTGGCTTTTGCTTATTTCGATAGGTTATATATAATCGTTTCTTTTTTATAATCTTTCACATTTTAGTGTTTCACATGATTTTAGCGATGGTAAAGACTTACGATTTATATATGTCTTTTTCTCCAGGATAATACCGACTAACTTAAGCAATTAAATTTTATAAAAGTAAAGTAACCAACTCTTAACTGTTTTACTGTCTCAGTTTTTCAAACAAACTATTCTTGTCCAATTTTACTGTCTCAAGTTGGATTTAAAAGAGAGTCATACCAGTACTCATAATTTTTTCCCCCTTTCTTCAACTTCTTTAACGTACACATACATCAAGATAAACTGATTAACTGATTTCATGATTATGGTTTTTTTGTTTGTTTGTTCTTTCAAAATATTAGTAATAGTTTGTTTCATTGTCATGTATGAAAGTATGTTTTGACTGCAAGATATCAGTGTTATTCATGGATTTTTTCTTAAATTTCGAGTTTTGATGATCATCTAATTAATAGTTATGATATCATCTGGTTCTTGAGACATGTTGAACGATGGCAAGAGTTCAACTTGTTATTCGGCCTTCATTCACAGCTTCTGTTATGGGGCTGTTTGGGACAGGTTTGATGCGACAGAAACAAGTGCAGAAAATATAAAGATAGAATTATCAAAGCGTAAAACTAAATTGTATTGATATGGAATGAATTGTTTACATAATTCTTGCCCTATATATACTAATAGAAGCGGCACCAATGATACCGTTTCAGTAAAAGTAATCGACACCTAATGTTTCTAAACGTTACAATCTTGTAACCGGTTTTATCATACCCGGTTTTAACATGACCCAGCCCATATACATGTTACAGGACTTTACATAAAATATACACTAAACTACCCTTAACTATATTAAGATTATTAAACATACTACTAAGTTTCTGGTTTTGTCATTTACTTCCAACACAACTAAAACACTACTTTAAAGTAAAAAACGTAGGACAATGTTTGGGCCGTTGGATGACATTAAGAAAATCAGATCGATGGATTAAAACTGCCAAGGGCATTTTTGTAATTCTGATAAAAAAAGATTGGCTATGGAGGGGTATCATTGTAATTAGCACCATATCCTATCATATTAACACTACAATCAGTTTAATGCCACCCCCATTTTATTTATTTTTCTTTACTTTCTGTTTAAACTGGCTCTGGTTCCTTCACGCGTCACCAGAAATCCACATCAACACTTTCGCTAACTTATTACTTTTTGTTTTCGGATTCGTGTTTTTGCTTGCAAGTTTAAACGGCTGAAAGAACTGTGATTAAAAGTCTTAACATTGATTTTAAACATCTAAAACAAAGTTAACAGCGTATGCCGAATGAACGATGTTTATGGATGTCAATTCGATGCGAAAATTGGTCATGATGCTTAAGGACTAAGATTATGATGATAACATCGATTAATAAGATGATGGATAATGATGCGGAAATCGGTGATGATGCAGAATCGTTGACGTCTCTGAATATGATGCTGAAATGGAATGAATACGATGTTACATGATGATGATGATGCGTAAATAGAATAAAAACCCATGTTCGATCAAACACTTTAGTGTATAAATCATGTTTGATTATATGTTAATATGATTAAGATGTAGATAATTAAGATGCAGACTATGAAATTTCAAGATGCAGACTATTGAATTTGTTGACGACAGAGATAATTAAGATGCAGACTATGGAATTTCAAGATGCAATAAGAAGAATTGATGATGATGATGCATTTGAATCAATATGAGAGGGAATAAAATTAAATCACGTTTGTCCATGCAAAGATGCAATTAAATGGATATAAATATTGAAAAAACACTCCTAAAATGACGACGGCTAAAACCGATCACCGTAATTAAAAATTAAGATTTCCTATTTTGCCCATTAGAGGATATACACGTGGAAGTTTATTGTGGTATCCTAGCATTTTTAGTTTAAGAAGGTACTCTACAAGAACTCATCCCGTTGAAAGATTGAGCCTATAATGCCATGTTACTAATAAAAAATTAAGAATAATGTATCGTACTTATTATTACATTCAAAAAAACCAACTCTTTGATAATTAAAAAGACAAAAAAGTTAAGTTTAGATCTTATATAGGAGTTCATCAAATGTGATGTTATTTTTCAATAAACAACATCAAACACAACAAACTAACAATATAATACAAATCTCAACTTGAATAGAAAATACACACAACAATATATTAATAAGCAAATTTTCCATCTCTAACCTATGTGGGACTATTTGTCTAAATGAAACAACTTGTTTTTAAAAAAGTCGCCCATATAAAAAAAAATTCTTAGAGCGAACGGTATAATAACGCAGGCAAGCGTTAATGGGTAACGCCCCGGCGTTATTGCCCGTTACCCACACCAAAGGCAGCGTTAAGGTTGTGTTAAACATGGCACGTTAACGTGATAACGTGCGTTAGAGCCAAGGTTTAATAATAAAATATATATATGTAAAAAAAATCACTCCCCCACCCCTTTCCTTTCCTTTTTAAACGGCTACTTTGAATTAAAATTCAAAATTAAAAAAAAAATCAAAACTATTTTTTTACCACTATAAATACTCAAATAAAACACTATTTTTTTCTTCACATTTTCATAATTCAAATTCAACTTTATATATTTCTCTCACACTTCCATAATTCAAATTCAAGTTCATTCACAATGGATCCGAATCAAATTGATGAATTACCTCAGCAATGATAAGACGTTGATGACGAAAATGACTTCGAATTTATGATGGCCGCGTACGAGTATCAGCAACAGTTGGAACAAAAACATTTGGCTACTCCAGAAGTAATGGCTTTTGGTAAAGAGATTCAAATCCATTAAGTTTTTCTCAAAAGATTGCTAGGGACTAGCAATAGTTTAGTGTGGGGGATTGATGAGTGTGTAAATACTCATCATTTTTTAGTCAATCTGAACTATGAAACATTTAAAAACGCTGGAAATGCATCAAAATACTGAAAATATCTCAAAATTGCATTTTATATGTTTCAGATACAAAATGTTTAAAATCAGATGAAAAATGAGCTAAGTTTGCATAATTGGCAGTTTCAGCCCCCGACTTTCAAAATTTGTCAAATTTAGTCCCTAGGCATTTATTTTAAAAGAAAAGTCACCAAAGGTCCTTTTGAAATCATAACTTGTCATAATTAGTCCTTTGGTGAAAAGTTCCAAAAGTTTTGAGAAATTTACAGTTTTGATCCTTGGATTTTAAAAATGTTCATGTTTAGTCCTTGGAATTTCACAAATGGCAAAAATGGTCCTTGGATTATTGGATGATGGCAAGAAAGGCCCTTGGATTACATTTTCAGAAGTTACATGTATGGTCCTTGGATTTCCAGCTTTTACACTTTTGGTCCTTGTGTTACTTAAACAAGGATTGCTTCGAAACCGCCGCGTTGCGGCGGGGCATTTTATATGATCTGCAACAATAAAAAGCAAGAATCCCATCAATCCAAAACATTGCCTATACTACTAATGTCAATCACATTTGTACACCTGGATAACTAAACGTTGCCAGTAGGCTGATAAATTCGGTTTTAACATTCCCTAAGGTATGGTTTTGGCCTATGCCATAATGGCATTAAACATGTCAAATGATTAATATGAACCATTGCAAGAGTCTCAATATAACGATAGTGACCCATTTTTGCAGGTCTCAATATATCAGTGACCCATTTCTGTATCGAGGTACCTGGATTCTACAAAGTTGCGTAGCGCCGACTACTTTGCAGGATATATCTACCAAAAAGTTAATTCATCAACTGCAAGGATTCCAAATCCTGGTGGCAATGCTGATCTAAGAAGAAAACAAACAGAAAAAGCTGATAATAACGCCTTCAAGGAAGTGTGAATCACCCATCTTAAAGTTTGAACAGATATGACCCATCGATAATAGCATGTAGCTTGAAGCTGCAATATTTCCAACCATAAATATAGTGTAACAAGTTTCACGATAACATAAAAAGTAACAACGATGATTGTTACGTTCATTTAAGTGGTCAGGGCTTAGATGTCCATTTAAAAAAAATGTTTTGATTTGAAGTTTCAATTAGTTGTATTTGACTACTTCAATAAACTACCTATGATTATAATTCTCTAATTCTTATGATGTAATTTATTTTGGCTTCCACTTGACAATATTTCAAGCAATGAAATAAAACGATACCTGGTACCTGGTTTTTCCACCTGAAATTAAAAGGAAAACATAGTAATATATGGTTTATAGAAGACGGGCGCCAAAAATTAACAGAAGTATTATTAGCTTACAACCTGCAATTTCTCTAATAAAGCTTGAAATTGGGCTATATCTCCTTTTGCCTTAACAATGTTTGACCAACAGAAAAGCTTCAGATGAGAAAACGCCCTTGAGATTCTTCAAGGTATTCTGTTACATACATTTATCAATAATTAAGAACCCTGGTGCGATTGTATTTCGAGCTTCATTTTACCAGAAATACCTAAATATTACCTCTCTGAGTTAATACGCAGTAACTGGTCCATATGTTTTTACTTCGTTTTCAAAATGTCTCTTATTCTCTAACAAATTGAAAGACCCAGACACGCGTATACGCATCCCAGCTGAAAATAGCAGCAAAGTCATCGTTAGATTATGTCTACAGCTGATATAAGATACGGCAAGTTCAGCAATTTAGCATGTGGTCAGCAAGATTGTCTTGCTAATACTGAACCATAGACACATAAATCATCTAACTGATGTTAAATAGAATATGCAAAAATAAAGATGACAAAATAAAAGCAAACCCAGGGATAACCCGAACAACTCTATAAATCCAAGGTCCAATGTTTTTTCCAGGAAACATATCTACAGCTGCAAATAAAATCCAGAAGTAAATTATATGCTTTCACAGCATAATCCATAGTGACCAAATTTGACATTTTGATTAGAATGTTAAAATCTGACCGGCCATCAAGCATTCCAAATCCGCATTGGTCAAAGCTGTCTTATGATGATGAGGAGCACAAATCCTCAATTACCTCAGCAACTGTAAGTATGACAGCGTCACCATAAATTATATCTTCTTTTGGTGATAGTGTAATTGTATTATACAATCGGATGAAAACCTACAAATTAGAATTTCAAATAGTATAGAATGGTTATTTAGTATAATAATCTTTGGGATAAAATGAATGAACAAAACAATCGTACCTAATCTTGGGCGAGACTGATTTCGATGCCAACAATTGAGATTGTCAAATGAGAAGTTCCTTTACTCAATGGAGCTCCAATACCTTCATATAACCTCCTACCTTCGCTATGAACTGCAATAAAAAAAGCACTCAAGTAGAAGTAACTATTTATTCATTAAAACCATTCTTATACATACTCCATGTTTACCTAAAGACGGAGGAAAACACAAAAACTACAAAAGCATCGAAGCGCTCATATATGACGAAACTAACAATTGCATAGGATGTTCAAAAGTGTACTGTAAAAATCTGTAAATAAGAGTTAAAGTAATATGATGTACCCTTCTTTAAGTAGCTCATAAGTGATAACCAAGGCCATCATCCAATTTACCATGCGATATGTATATATTTACCTGCACAAACATAGAATTACAGTAACATTTTTTTAAGCCCCTGATATATAACAATTTCCAAAGCTGTATTAGACATGTGCAAATTACCATTGAGAAATATCTAAACTTTTGTATTTCAAAATGAAACTTCGTAGCAGGTCTAAATGGTACAGAAACCAATGGTCTTCTTTGTACCTCCATCTGGATCCAGAAAAGAAGTCGCAAAATTAGTACTTGATTTCCTAAACTAACCACCACCAACATTACTTTTATCATATTTTTCAACCAAAGGGAAACAAAAATGAGCTTCAAATAAAGAAAACATAGTTTCCTCTCCAACTGAATGTCGCAGTAAAAACCAAAATCTTAGAATACTTGCATAAATTTTGAAACTTTCTTTTGCAACAAATGAATCGAAACACATACCTCCATCCTTTGAACCAACGAAACCACCATTCTTCAAATCGCATGAAACAACACAACAGCCGGGAAAGCTTTCTCCAATGCCTTTGCCCATACCTAAAAGGTGTCATCGTTCGATTCGAAAACTGACACATTCAATAACCAATACATTGACATCGAAAAAGCAAGTTTAAACGTAATTATAGAAAAACCAAAAGTTAAAGCTGGTTACTTACGACAATTTTTATTTTGTCAGGACTTTTATCAAACACCTGGTCGGTATCTCGCTTTCAATATATTCACAAACTAAACCCGTCACTTTACTTTCTATTTTTCCTTGAAACGATAACTGAAAGCAAAAAAATGATAAAATACCGACATGAAACACTATCAGTATTGAACCAATCAAGATTAAACATTACTTAAACCCTCTCAACCTAAAGAAACATAGATATGTACATATAAAAGATTCATAGCTGAAAAAGTAGGAAAAAGAGAATATAAACCTCAATAAATCACAAAACGAAACCTGACAGCCAAAATTCCGTATCAAAATCCAAATCATCCATTCATGTCGTCACCACCGTAGATTTTTCCGGCCAGGTATATACAGCTGTTTCCGATATAATTTCCTCTCAGGTAAAAGATAAAGGCAGTGGTAATAAAAAACATAATAGAAAAGGCTATACCTTAAATAATCGAAAATTAAGCAATTCGGTGTCATATAGCAACATCGTTTATTCAAAACATCAGTGAATCACAACATACCACCAGACAAATCACAAACCCACCAGCGAAGTAAACCGACTCTCGATAACAGTGCGAAGGAATATGTGGAGACGTTGTTATTATCATAACAAAAAGGCGGAAAGATAAGGAAACGAAATAGTGAGCCACGTATGAAGGAGAAGGACACGTATATCGCGAGAAAGCAGTTGCAGGCCAGGAGAACGAAAATGGACGTTGCAGATGGGCTCAAGAAAAACGAAAAAAAACTGGCCCGTAACCCCAGCAGCCCTAAACGACGTACATGGCAGCCGTTTTGTGTCCCCATTTTATATATATAGTAATTTTACTACCCTACAATTGTTTTTTGTGGATGTGATTTTTTTTTTTTTTTTTTTTTTTTTAATTATTTATTTTTTTGTAGAACCAAGCGAAATCAATGACTAATGCAATACTCATACATTCCTTAGCATTCTTTTTACTTTTCTCATTCATATTCCTCCATTTGAACCAAACGCCCCCTAAATAATGTTTTACATGATTCTCATGTATTCATCTTTTTTTATCTCAACGCATAAGCAACTATGCTTCCGATAAACAAACTGAAGAGATACTTATCTTAGTTAAAGGCTTAAAGCGGCTCAAACCAAGCTATTTCGGCTTAACTTATTTTATGGAATTAAAGACGTGTTTAAGTCTACTAAAGGCAACAATATTGAGTTCCTTGGCTCAAGAACAACATCTTATATGTCATCTACTAAAGGTTAAGATTTTCTATTATTTGAACTTCACAACTTGAATTCAGTCCTTCCCTCCTATTTATAGTCATGAGTGTCTACCTACTTTCTTTCACAGTGCAATGTGGGATGCTCAAAACCCAACTGTATTTATGCAATTTGTCACACACTTATGTGGTTTGAAATTAACTTTACTACATACTTCATGTTTAAATAAAGGGATTGTCTAACCAGTGCCCTGAGGGCACTGGTTAAGAAGGCTGAGGACCCACAAAAAGGTACCAAAAAAATATTTTTTTATTGAAAAAGTGTGGGTCCTTGGGTTTTTTAATTATTTTTTCCTTTTGTGGGTCTCCAGCCTTCTTAACCAGTGCCCTAAGGGCACTGGTTAGACAATCCTTTAAATAAACACTAATTAATACTAGTACATGGTTATACTTGCGTAAGCTTTATTTTCATGGTTTTTGATTGTTCTTAATAACATCCAAGTAACTCGTAAATTTTTAAAACATAAGTTACAAAAATAAGTTGATAGTCCTTATTGTGATTTGTGAGGTACAAAACTACACACCAAGTCATGAATAATACAAGAAGTTTGAAAATTTGTATAGGCTTGAGAAAGTGCTATGAGTGTAATCACAAACATTATTTTTGTAGAATTTTATGTTTTGCTAAAGCCATATATTCTGCATAGCCCAATAATGACCTGAGTATATTTTTGTGTACTTTATTTTCATCTTACTTAAGTGTTTTAGTTGTAAATATAAATGTCACGACTGAGTGTGATGCTTAACATACTCATGAGTTCATCGTTGCCAAGATTTCTTTTATAAGTGTTTAATCCAAAATAAAACAAAAAGATAAAACTCGTCAACTCGACTTATGAACCTTTTGTATTTGTTTATTTGTGGCCATATTAGCTCTACTTGGAATAACTGATTAGTTGTTAGTTGAATCTTGAGCTTGAACACATGGTTGAACCATAGAGCATAAGATAGTTAAAACTCCACATTTTTATATGAAAAGCTAGTTAGTGTGAGTTTATTCACCATAAGCCAAAGATGTAATGATACTGCTTTATACTATAATTGAGAAATTTGGTCAAAAGTTGTTAAACAAGCTAAAAAAGAAGTTAGGCTTAAAAACTTAAAAAAGCTTTTAAGCATAACTTATTGTAGCTTGTTTAAAATATTTTAAACCAAGTCTATCTTGTGCTACACCATCCCCTTCCTATTTATAACCAACTTACTCTAGTTACTTTTCTTCACACTCCGATGTGGGATACTTTAAAACCATTTCTTACGACATATTTCTTCGAGTGAAGCTAGGGCTGAGCATTCCGACCGTTCCGACCGACAAAACCGACCGGACCGAAGGACCGGAGGTCTAGTCTCGGTCCCGATTTTTAACTTATTTCGGTCTCGGTCCGGTCCAACCAAAAAACCAAAAATCTTGCCTATTTGAACCGAACCGACCGAAGACCCACCGAGGACCGACCACATTCAGTTTCGGTCTCGGTCCCGATTTTTACCTTAATTCGGTCTTCGGTTTTGTCGGTCCCAGTCTAGTTCTGAATCGATGCTCACCCTTAAGTGAAACTATGAAAGTTTATTACAGCGCCAGTTAACATATTTAAGCATCATCTCTTGCCCCATGTTTTGTTACAATTGATTACTCGTTTTTATTCTGACTATTTTGCATTTAATGACCACTTTTAACATGCACATGTTAATGCGACTAAAATGTGGATATTGGGAGATGTTGTGTTGTTGATATGAATATATATATATATATATATATATATATATATATATATATATATATATATATATATATATATATATATATATATATATATATATATATATATAGTTAGGATCAAATAAGAAGATTACTTAAAATAAGAAGTAATAAGAAGAACTATAACCGCAAATTCGAGATGCACCGAGCTAAATTAGATGCATCCCTATAATCTTAGATGCATTATAACGCACAATAATGTGTTTTTAGCTTTTAATCAGATGCATATACGTATATTAGATGCATTTCATGATTTCTCTTGTTTTTTGTTCCTCTGCACGTGCTGAAATCATGAAAATCAATTTGCACCATCTATACATCAAATTAACTTTCAAAACTCAAGATGTTGCATCTATATGAATAGAAATGCATCTAATGCAAGTCGTTGCATCTCAAATGCGTGGTTTTGGTCACTTCTCACCACTTCTTATTTTAATTTACTTCTCACTGGATCCTTACTCTATATATATATATATATATATATATATATATATATATATATATATTTATATATATATATATTCCTTTGCATTAAATGATCATTTTTAACATGCACATGTTAATGCGACTAATTAAAATGTGGGTTATTGGGAGATGTTGTGTTGTTGATATGAATATTGTTTTGATTTTTGTTGCAGGGTTGCTTCTACAATAAATGTTGTCTTATAGTCACATTCAGGACTTGTTGATTAAAACCAAAGCTATAGAGTATGTGACGATTGACATACTCATAAGTGGAACCACGTTCGTTGTTGCCAAAATTAAAAATAAGTGTTTAATCCAGAAACGAAACAAAAGTCATCAACTTGACATGTGAATCTTTGTTATTTATTTATTTTTTTATTTCCATGTTAATTCTACTAAGAAAATGACAACTTGTTCTAAGTCTGAACAATGATCATGATAGTCATGATCGAAACATAAGCTAGACAAAACATTTTACCTTTTTATCAAAAGCTAATACGAACATAACAAGAAAGATTGGTTATTTTCTTACTATCATGAATCGTGATAGTCAATGATCAAAACATAAGCTTAGACAAAACATTTTACCTTTTTATCAAAAGCTAATACAAACACAACAAGAAAGCCTAGTCACTCGTGAGTTAATTCATTGAAAGCTAACGAGGTAGTGCAACAATTTTTTATAAAATTAAGCAGCGTGTTGTGATTTGATAAATCAAGAGGCTACAAGAATTTTTAGTTTAAGAACTTAAAAAATTACAAGAAAAACACTTGTTGCTTGATGATTTGGAATATTTCACCTTCCTATTTATTACCAACTTCATCTAGCAACCTTTCTTCATAATCCAATGTGAGATGAGCAAAATCTATTTTACTCTTATAAAACAATTTGTTACACTATATGTTTTTACTTTTGCTATATGTGTTTACTTTTGCTTAATACCTAAACACACGTCGACATATTCAACCTTCTTGTAAGAACAATATTGAGTTCCTTGGCTCATAATACTAATCTAGTAAAGGTTTTTATTTTTTACAGTTTGAACTTCATTAACTTGACTTCTATCCTTCCCTCTTATTTATATGCATGGGGGTATCTACCTACTTTCCTTCACAGTGCAATGTGGGATGCTCAAAACCCAACTCTATTTATGCAATTTGTTAAACACTTATGTGGTTGAAATTAACTTTACTACATACTACATGTTTAAATTAACACTAATTAATTTATGAATTCTTATACTTGTGCTAGACTTATATTTCATGGTTTTTGATTGTTCTTAGTAATATCAACTAGTAACATTTTAAAACATAAGTTAGAAAATAAGTTGATAGTTCTTATTGCGAGGTAACAAAACCACATAATACAAGAAGTTTGAAAATTTGTATAAGCATGAGAAAGTGCTATAATTGTAGTAATCACAAACATTATTTTTTTTTTAAATTATATGTTTTTCTTCCCTTCCTTTTTTTAAAATCATATATTCTGCATAGCGTTTTTCTTCCCTTCCATTTTTAAAATCATATATTCTGAATCGCCTTATAATGATCAACACCAAAGTTGTAGAGAGTGTGACGATTAACGTAACATACTCATGAGTTCATCGTTGACATGATTACTTGTATAAAAGTGTTTAATCAAAAACAAAACAAAAGATAAAACTTTTATCAACTTGACATACAAATCTTTTGTGTTTGTTTATTTGTGGCCATAATCTACCAAAAATAAATGATTAGTGGTTAGTTGAATCTTGAGCTTGAACCAAGATCACGCTAGTCATGGTTCAACCATATGCTAGTTAAAAGTTAAAACTCTACACTTTTTTATATCCCCTTCCTATTTATAACCAACTTACTCTAGTTACTTTTTTCATACTCCTGTGTGGGATACTTTTAAACCATTTCATGGTTTTTTATTGTTCTTAATAATATCTAGGGAGAATTGCATATATACTCACTAAAACTCAAAAACTTGCATATTTACTCAAAATACAAGTTTTCAATGCATGATGTACAATGCAAATTAAGCATGTTTTGGATATATATGCAAATATGCAAATTTTAGTGGGTATATATGCAATTCACCCTAATATCTAAGTAGCTGGTAACATTTTAAAACATAAGTTACAAAAATAAAGACGTGAGTATCTCTTGTGTACTTTATTTCCATCTTACTTTATTTACAAAAATAAACCTTTTTACTAGTGTTTTAGTTGTAAATATAAATGTCAGGACTTGTTGATCAACACCAAAGCTGTAAAAAGTGTGATGATTAACATTATGGCTGTAAACGAACCGGACGAACACGAACGGAGTCTTGTTCATGTTCGTTCATTTAATTTTAACCGGACAAATAAACGAACACGGACGCTTAAACAGACGAAATTTCTTGTTCATGTTCGTTTATTAAGAAAATGAGTTGTTCATGTTCGTTTATGTTCGTTCATTAAGACACTAAACGAACATAAACGATCGAACATAAATGAACATAGACAAACAATCATAAACTTTATTAAATTATGAATCTAATATTGTTTTATAAGTGTCGTTTTGTTTAAACAAACTCATTTAAAAATTATACAACTAAAAGATTTGATATACGAACATAAATTAATAAATGAACATAAACGAACGTTAACGAACGCATAATCGGACGTTCTCGAACATAAATAAACGGATGTGACTTTTGTTCATGTTCGTTCATTTAACTAAACGATCGTAAAATATTGTTCATGTTCGTTCATTTAATAAATAAACGAAGATAAACGAAATTTTTACCGAACCTTTCATGAAATGTTCACTGAACGTTCAGTTCGTTTACAACCCTAATTAACATACTCATGAGTTCATCGTTGCCAAGATTACAAACTTTTTTTACATACTAAGGGATTTATCTCCGCCAACTATCTAAAAAAAATCAATGGCTGAGATTAAAAGCATTTTATTATTTCACCTATTTTTTATAATTTTAAATATCTCTTAAACCGTTAATCGTTAAGCAAAAATAATTACATCATCGCGACGAGCATTTAATTATCTTTTTATAGACGGGCACTTTGATATACTTTCGAAAAGAGAAAAAAAATTGTTTTTTTTACGTTTTTTTTACGTTTTTTCATATATGATATGTAATATCATATGTGATACTAGTGTTAAATCATATATGATAAATCACATATGATATACATATCATATATGATTTAACACTAATATCACATGTGGTATTCAAATTAGTGTTAAATCATATATGATTTTTTTACGCAAATTTCAGTAACGTAAAAAAACGAAAAAAACTTTAAAAAAGAATGTGAAAAAGAAGAAAAAAAAAATTGTCGAAAGTATATCAAAATAGAAAGATAATTAAACACTCGTCGTAATGGTATCTATCTATAGAAAGATAATTAAGCACTCGTCGTAATGGTATATTTTTTTTTTCGCTTGACGATTAACGGCTTGAAAGATATTTATATTTGAAAAAAAAAATGAAAATTGATTTTTTTAATTGTTGGGATTAATCCCATCCATTAATTCTAATAAAATGGAGGGTGGATATTGATCTTTATAAATAAGTTTTTGTCCTCAAATGATCTTAAATCTATTTGTATAAATGTTTAATCCAAAATGAAACAAAAAGATAAAACTCGTCAACTTGACATGCGAACCTTTTGTATTTGTTTATTTGGTGCTTATAAGAAATGGTTGGTTGTTAGTTGAATCTTAAGCCTGAACGAGGATCACGCTAGTCACCTTAAGCCAGGGATGTAAAATATTGACTTGTACTATAAATTGAGAAACTTTGTAAAAAGTTTTTAAACAAGCTTATTTCATAACTTTTGGCTTAAAACTTAAAAAGTTTTTAAGCCAAAAAATTTGAATAAGCTTGTTTAAAAGACTTAAACTAAGTCTATCTTCTAATAGACCCTCCCCTTCCTATTTATAACCAAGCTTACTCTAGTTACTCTAGAATCCATTTTCATATCTTGTGTTTAACAATGGATTTAATCATCTTATTATTGAATTGATGGTAACTGTTATCAGAATTAAGTTTAACATTATTAGGTTAATATACGTATTGTTTGCCCGAACTTATGACATTTGAGTTGCTCAACTCATATAAGTTATGGTACTTAAATTTTTGAATAGTGATCTAGAAGTACTTTTTTTGCACGTTAATGTGAACAAATAATAGTTATGTAACGTAACTGAACAAAAACGCAAATTCTAGTAAAAATACTAAACGGGCTGCGCCCGATACAAACTAACTTTCTTAATATAAAATCCCGCTAACGCACATTTTACATTCTTGAAGGTAAGCATACATCAGAGTATATAAATAAGCAAATTTTACATTTTTTAACCCATGTGGGATTACATGAAACAATATTTTTGAAAAAGTAACAATGCACATGGAGTAGGATATTTGGTAGCTTATATACCTTGGAGTATATTGTTCTTAGTGCAACACATAATTAAGTGAATGGACGCCTGTAAATTTGTTGTTGTTTTTTTTTTAACAAATGTAAATTTGTTGTTCGAACAACATAACTATGAGTTATATATTTTTTTTTTCCATTTTCATGTTGCTACAATCGACTATACTTGAACTAATAAAGTCACATTTTGTGACTTGAAACATTAATTAAAGAGTTAAGCACATATAAAGCCAACGAATTAAATAGTTTATGTTATTTTTGGGTCTAATATCTTGAGTAAATAAATTAAGCACATTAAGACCAAAAATAAAATAGTTTATAAACATCTAATCTCAATGAAACACACCATGGCATGGTTCACTCACACATCAGTCATATCATCCGCAAGATAAAATGCTAAGAAAATTTTGATTAAAAATATATCGTAATTCGAGGGCAAGAAGCTAGCTCAACAATGTTGGCCAGAAGTCAATCGTTGGATGAAAAACATGCTCTTGTGCATGTTAGCAAAACAATGACGTACATCATCAGCTTCATTGTCGCAAAAACTTAAGTGAAACCAAAAAATCTTTTGAACATCTAATGTTGTTGTAATGCTGTTAGGTTTGCCTAACAATGGCGAACTAACTCAATTTTTCTTTTTGAGGTTTGACGATTGTTGGATTTTAACGTTTTACTAATACCATAAGATAACATATTGCAGTTAGTTTCAAATCCATAATCTCATTGTTCGGTTTCGAGTAGTTACGTTGTATTTGTTTGAGTGTAAGTGATTCCTTCAATTATCAAGTGTTTGTGAATTCAAAACGCAACTGAAACAAGCATGTGTAAACTCCGAACATAATGGCCATGAGTATGTGATGATTAACATACTCATAAGTCGAACCACTAACACATAAGACTCTTGTAGTCATAGTCATATGCTTCTTTTTACGCATGGTTTTATTATTTTTAATCTATGAAAGTTTCTATGCCAAACTCAAGCACGGTTGTATAGTGACAATGCACACTGAGTTGCCCGATATCCCCATGGTTCACTCACACAACTCACCCTAGGATAAGAACGATAAGTATGTGAAAGACTTGGTTATGTTTTAGTATATTTAATAACTTTAATATTTGTTATGACAAACCGGCATATAATTACATTAAAAGACAAACTCTTTCATAATCGAAGAACAAAAAATGAAGTTAAGAATTATATGGAGTGAATCAGGTTGTATTTTTTTAATAAACAGTATGAAACACTACCAACTAACAATATAATACCAATCCCAACTTTTTTAAGAAATACATGCCATCGGAGTATATTAACAAGCAAAAATTTCATCTTTTGACCCATGTGGGACTAATTGAAATAATACCAATCCAAAGATATAACAACTTTGTTTCCAAGATCAATACTTGTTTTAACACATTGTTTTATTCTTTTTAAGCTTTAATACCATACTCAAACATGGTTGTATGCAGACAATGCACTTGGAGTTGGATATCCACCATGGTTAATTCACAATATTTATCCCCAAGGTAAGAACAAGTCTGTGAAAGACTTGCTGATGTTTTTCGAGACATCGTTGCTTACATCTGGTTTCAGTATGGATGACCCGAGTACATTTGGTTAGGGCATTCAATGAGTTGCTTGTTCTAAATAAAATAACAATAACAACATACTAGCAAATGAAATCAAAAAGTAATTTGTTCTAAATAAAATACCAATCCAAAGATATAACAACTTTGTTTCCAAGATCAATACTTGTTTTAACACATTGTTTTATTCTTTTTAAGCTTTGATACCATACTCAAACATAGTTGTATGCAGACAATGCACTTGGAGTTGGATATCCACCATGGTTACTTCACAATGTTTATCCCCAAGGTAAGAACAAGTCTGTTAAAGACTAGCTGATGTTATTCGAGACATCGTTGCTTACATCTGGTTTCAGTATGGATGACCCGAGTACATTTGGTTAGGGCATTCAATCCGTTGTTTGTTCTAAATAAAATAACAATAACAACATACTAGCAAATGAAATCAAAAAGTATTTTGTAATGTCGCCAAAAATGAAGGGCAAATGGCACAAAAAGGTATCAAACTTAAGGTTCATTTCCAATAAAGGTAGTATTCTTTTTTTCTAGCATAAAAAGGTACCCAACAAATTTTTTTGGCGGATTTGGGTTTTTTTTATTAACATTCGTTAACTCACTTTGTTAATAAATTAACTGTTTGGTCCTCGAATTCGTATAATCATGTCATGCAACATCCAAAAAAATTTCGAAAATTCTTTTGAAAAATTTTGAAAATCTAAAAAAAATTGAAAAATTTTAAAAATTTTTGAAAAAATTTCGAAATTTCTTTTCGAATTCCTATAAAGTTTTTAACAATTTTTTTTCAAAAACAATTTTTTTTTTTTTTTTTTTTTGAGAATTAAAAAAAAAAATTCGAAATTAAATTTTTTTTTATCAAACTTTGTTAAAAAATTTAAAAAAAAAAAATCGAGCAATTAAAAAAAGTTTTTTTCCAAAATTAAAAAAAAAAATCTAATTTTTTTTTCCCGAAAATTTAAAACGAAAATTTTCCGATTTTTTTTTTATTTAATTTTTCGATAATAATTTTCAAAAAAAAAATTCGAAAAAAATTTCAAAAAATTTTCTAACTTTTAAAAATTATTATACGAATTTGAAAAGAATTTTCGAAAATTTTCAAAAGAATTTTTGAAAATTTTTTTGGATGTTGCATGAAATAATTATACGAATTCGAGGACCAAACATGTAATTTACTAACAAAGTGAGTTAACGAACGTTAATTAAAAACCCAAATCCGCCAAAAAAATTGTTTGGTACCTTTTATGCAAGAAAAAAAGAAAAGTACTTTGATTGGATATGAACCTCAAGTTTGGTACCTTTTTGTGTCACTTGCCCAAAAATAAACTATAGTTAACAAATGAATTAACTTTGACTTTGACTAAAAACTTTAACTTAAAGTTTTAACTCTCAAAGGCTAGATTCATTGACTAACAAATCACATAAGATTCTACAATTATACTTTTAAACCCTAGTGATAACTTATTTTAAAATAAATACATACGACCGTCTTATTATTTCTTAACTTTTTATAATTTTTATAAGTTCTACATCCACGATAACGTTATCCGGTTTTGAGACATGTTAGACCATCAAGCCGGTAAAGAATTGAAACTATGTTACTAATTATTAAAAAACAAAATGTTATGAACAATAATGTTATAACACCCAGATTCACAAACATTATTTATAAAAGAATTCACTTTGCAATCCAAAAAGGGTTACGACGCAGCTTGTTGCCCGTTTGCCTTCCACCAATATATAAATCCTATTTTGGTGAAGTAAAAAAAAAGGTAGTGACATGTTTGAAAAGAAAAAGAAAATGTTAACCTTGTTACTGATAAGAAATCCATGATATTTTTAAACAACATCAGACAAACACTTCACTGATTATTAAAAAGTTAAAATGTTAACTAGTATAGAACTATATTGGGTCATTTGCATAAAAAATACATCATACTTGCCACTTTTTGTCATTGTATATAGCTTACTATTTTTTTCTCGTCTTGACACCAATCTTTTCATATCGTGATATTGTATGGTATATGTGACCGGATGCATCCTTAGCCGATTATATCTTGTTTTTTTACGTTTTATTGACATATTACAATTCCACCTCTGAAAATCATATGCCACGTCTGAAAATCATATGAAACGTAAACAATTCCACTTAAATACCCAAACATTATCCCAAAAAACACATAGTCCCACCACACACTTCTTTATACCATCTGGTCCCCAAACCCTAATTATTAAATTACAAATTGACTTTGATTCTCTAGTGATTTTATGCAATTGATGTGTGCAAAGGTATACTTCACTTTATTATGTTTGTATTCTACTAGAATTGTTTTTTATTTATCTCTCCCATAATATGCATGGTGATTTAGGGTTTCTATTGATCAGTAATAATATTTTTTTTATTGTATACAGTATGGCGCCTTCTGGTTCATATGCGTTGTTTTTTTATTTACATTTTGATGGGGTCTTCTATTTCTTACCACTGAGGTATGAAAATGGTTTAGTTCACAAGTTTAGGGTTTCTAAGGATAAGAAGTTTGACTATGAGGGTCTGTGTGAGTATCTGACAGAGCGGTACGAGCTAAGTTTTTATGCCATGTTTTATAAGTTACCACAATGTGAGTTAGATGTTGGGTTAAAAATAATTGAGTCTAATGCAGATTTGGAGTAAATGTATGCATTTGGTGAATCTTATGGAAAATTATATATGTATTTAGCCCACATTCCCTAAAATTTGTATGATTATTATCATAAAAATTTGGTCTGTGATGATTATGTTAATGAGGCAACTTCTAAACTTAGAATACAAGGGGTTAGGAGGAAGGATGCTGGGAACATGTCCTATGATGAACTAGTTTCATGGGCTGAGGAAGAAGCACAAAAGCTAAAAACACCACCTAAGCCCAGAACTGTTAGTAGAAAATATTGGAATAGTGTATCAATTGAGGTTGATGTGGATCACACTGAAGCACCACCTATTAATCTAGAGACTAAGGCTGTTGCACCATCGCGATGAGAATGGTCCATCAGAACATGTTGATGATGACACTGGTCCATCAAAACATGTTGATGATGACACTGGTCCATCAGAACATGTTGATATTGACATGCTTAAGAAGGTTGTGGATAAGGGTAAGGCTCCAATGATTGAAGAAGATATGTCAATTCATTCTAGAAAGCCAATGGTTAGGATCAAGGGTATTGTTATTGAAGAAAATGTGAATCCAAGGGTTACGGATGATTCTTCTAGTAAAAGTGATGCTGAAATTCCTAACTACTCAATGTTATATAGTGATAATGATAGTGAATTATATGACAGATCTATAGACTACTTATCGAAGGGTGAGGATGAGTTGATTGAACTTAGGAAAAGAAATTATGAGTCAAAAAGGGCACCCAAGGTAACAAACCAATGTACTCAGCAGCAAGGTGGAGAGGGAAGTTCAACTAAAAAGAAAGGTAATGGTCTAGGTGAAAATGAAACTATCCAAGAACATGAGGAGTTCCTGGATGACTTACTGAGGAAGCTCAAAGGTTGTGATGATGATGTTGTACTTACAGATCCTTTCAAAATGGTGGAGACTAATATGGAGAGGTATCATGTCCATGATGCAGATACACACTGGAAGATGTAGAAACCAAAGGTAATTCTTTAGTCCATCCTTAATATTGTGTATAGTATTAAGGTTACATTTACTCTTTTCAATAACATCTTTATGTTTTATTTTTTCAGGTTGGAGAAAAGTTTGTAGATGCTGGTCAATTGAGACAATGTCTTACTTACTATGATTTAGCAAATGGATTTTCTCTGTGGTTTGAGAGAAGCTCAAAAACAAAATTAATTGCTTGTTGTGGTTTACGTCCTGAGAGGATCAAGGATCAAAAGAAAGGGGAAACAAAGTAAGTACAACAGATATCCAACAGAAAGGGATGAAGGCTCTAAATGCCCATGGAGGTGTTATGCGGAGCAGTTGGGTAATGAAAAGTCTTTTCAGGTAATATCACTTACTAATGAACATACATGTGCTAGAGATTTTAAGTATGGATCTTTAGTTAATTACAAGTGGATTGCTAAGCACTTTGGTCCTAATATTAGAATGAATCCAAACATTAAGTTGCATCAAATTGCTGAATTAGTCATGAAAAAATACAAGTGTATAGTTAGTCCTAATATATGTAGAAGGGCTAAAAGTTGGCCAATAAATGAAGGAGAAAACACAATGGCAGATCATTATGGTTACATTAGGTCATATGCAAGAGCTATATTGTATTCAAATGATGGTTCCACTGTTAGAGTTGGGGTTACATTCAATCCAGATGATCAAACATTTTTGATAGGTTTTATGTCTGCTTTAATGGATTGAAAGAGGGTTGGAAGAAAAGGTGTAGAAGGGTTACAACTTTGGATGGATGTTTCCTCAAAAAACCAAATGTGGGTGAAATTCTTACGGCTATTGGGAGGGATGGTAACCACCAAATCTTTCCGGTAGCATGGGCTGTAGTGAATGTGGAGAACAAAGATAACTGGTCATGGTTTTTGAATTGCTTGGACAGGATCTTGAATTGCCAACTGGAAATGGTTTAACACGTATGTCAGACCAACACAAGGTATGCTTCATTTACATTTGCTTAAATGTTCCTTGTTTTTAACTGTCTTTCATATTGTAACTGTTTTGATGAACATGCTGTAGGGATTGATAGAAGCTGTCAAGGACGTAATGCCTAATGCAGAACATAGACAATGTGCAAGCCACATCTATGAGGGTTTTAGGAAAACATATAGTGGTGTGGAATTTAGGAATCTTTTTTGTAATGCTTCAAAGGCTTGTTATCTAGGTATGTTCAACAAGATTATGGAGAAGATGAAAATTGCTAACCCAAATGCATATCAATATCTGCTTAATAAAGATCCCAAGACCTAGTCCAGAGCCTATTTTCATATTGGTAACAATTGTGAAGTTGTGGAGAATGGATTTAGTGAATGTTTCAATGCTGTTCTTTTAAGTGTTAGAGATAAGCCATTGATTACAATGCTTGAAGCAATGAGGGTGATTGTGATGGAAAGAATGAACATTATGAGAAAGATGTTGGATAAATGGAAAGAAGACATTTGTCCTAACATTCAGAAAAGGTTGGAAATCATAAAAGATCATCAAAGGTATGACTTACTATACTTATATCAAGATTATAATGCTCAATATGAATTAATTGTATACTAATTAGAACTTATTTGGTGTAAGGTTTTGGCATGTGATACCAGCCGGAGGAAATCTATTTAAAGTGAGAAATGGTTCTGAGGCTTTTAGCATTGATGAACATCATAGGACTTGCAGCTGTAGGATGTGGCAGCTATCAGGTTTGCCATGTAGTCATGCCATTGTTGTCATTTTCAAGTTACATAGAAGGGCAGAAGAGTATGTGCCAGATTGTTTTAGAAAACAAATGTTTCATGATGCCTACCATCAATACTTAACACCTGTTGGTGGAATGACCTTCTAGCCTGACTGTAGTGAATTGTCTAAGGTCTTGCCTCCTAAACCACAAAAATGCCTGATAGGCCAAAGAAAAAAAGGATTATAGCTGCTCATGAAAATAAAGACCCCAATAAGATTCCTAGGACTGGGATTGAAATGACTTGTTCAAATTGTTTTCAAAATGGTCATAATAAGAAGGGTTGTAAGAACCAAACTGTTGTGAAACCACCTAAACCACCAGTTAAAAAAGGTAGACTAAGGAAAACCACAACCACAGGTTTAGTTGATGAAGATGAACCCTTAGTTGAACCATTTAGAGCAACACCTGATTCTATCCCTAGGTCAAGTGAATATGATGTGGGTGGTGTAGTGCAACTGTCAATGCTAAAAGAAGTAGACTAAGGAAAATAAAAAAAAACAGTTGGCAAGTCAGTGAATGTTGATGAAAATGAGACCACAGTTACACCAGAAGCACCTTCTATTCCAGTTGATGAAAATGAGACCTTAGGTTCAAGTGAATATGAATTGGGTGGTTCTAGTGCAGCTGCACCTACTCAAAGCAAAAAAAAAGGGTAAGATTTACTGAAGTGGGTGGTTCTAGGGCATTCAATCTCAGGGGAAGAGGTAGAGGTAGAGGTGGAGGGCTTATTGGTCTGGGCAGATTAGGAAGGTTGGGAAGATGGTTTGGCATTGGTGAAAATGAAAGTGTGTCTGATCCAATTGAAAATACAGAAGATGAACCTGCTGAAGAAATTCCACTTGACAACCAAAATGCACAACCTCAGAACTCACAGACTGCACCTACTCAGACCTCAAAGACTGCACCTACTCAGAACTCACCAGTAAATGAAGCACAACCAAGAGCAATGAGAAAATTTGTCATGCCAAAGCAAAGAGGAAAGAGTGAAAGAATCTTGAAGATAAAATTGGCAAAGCAACACCAAGGAATTGGAAGCTCAAGTTCCAATGCTCTCAGTTTGGAGTGAAAACAAACTGTCTAGTATAACTAAACTTCTTATGTCATGTAACTTTAATGTTGTGTAAATAAACTTCTGTGCACTTCTTTTGTTCATATATGTTGTGCACTTAGAAACATATGCTATTTGGTTCTTATGTCATGTAACTTTAAACTTTCATGTAATGCCCAGTTTTGTAACTGAATGGGCATGAACCTTGTCAAAAGTAATGACATAAACCTTTTGTATTATGAGCCTGTATTGAATAACTATTGTTAACCAAAAGAAACCATTACATTAAACAGAAACCAACACAAAACATTGTCATATTACATAGGTCCTAACAGGTTCACTAGACAAACACATTACTTGCAGCAGGAAAAGCTACAAAAATGACCAACGAACCAAACAAAACAACAATTTTGTCATGAAATTTGACTTTATCAAAGTCATTTCTGCCTTCAATTGAACCATTTGCAAATATGTGGCTTCATCAAATGTGGAGCTTTTGCCTTCATCAGAATTTAAGCCAATCTTATCCATGTGCAAATATGTGGCTTCATCAAATGTGGAGCTTTTGCCTTCATGCTATTTGAAGAACAACTCTTTGTAGTAGTCACTAGGTAGCTCATCATCTATAAACCCATAAAACTTACACTGATCTTCCCTATCCTGTCAATTAAAAAATGAACTAGTAGCTTACATAAAGAGCTTAATTAACAAAAGAAATATTATCTTACATATTTTGGACAACCCTTGAATCTTCTACCGGGGTTGTAAATGGTCCATGAGACTTGCTCTTACATAGGCAAACGACAATCGCTTTCAGTGCGAGCAATAACTTCTTCCTTGGTGTAACGTTTGAATGTGGTCGATCTAGATCTTGAAGTTGAAGACGAGGAAGATCTCATGACTAGGGTTTGTGTGGTGGGGATAAAAGGTTTGTGTGGTGGGGATGTAAAAATAAAAAGAATATTAAATATAGTATTTAAAAATAAAGGAAAAGTATAAAATAAAGAAAAAAGTAAGAAAAGTGTGATTATTCAACATTTACCATCACCACGTAGGACAATCAGTTTCATCCGGTCACACAGACCATACAATAGCACGATCTGAAAAGGTTGGTGTCAAGATGAGAAAAAAAATAATACGCTACATACAATGACAAAAAGTGACAAGTATGATGCATTTTTATGCAAATATCCCAACTATATTATACAGTCATAAAGCCTAATGATATTTTTAGTAAACGACATCAGACACTAGAAGAGTACAATATAATATTAACTCAACTTATGTAAAAATAAATCATGATACTTTAATAATAAGCAAATTTTCATTCCTTTGATCCATCTGGGATTACTTGAAACAAGTTTTCATAAATTTGACCTCACATAAAAAGTTGTTTTGATGGCGATACCAACTATTTCTTTCTACCTATGCTTTATTCTTTTTAAGCTATAGATAAATCGATACCAAACTAATTAAACACGGTTGTAAGCGGCGTAATGCACTTAAAGTTGGATATCCACCATGGTTCAACAGTTTATTCCCAGGATAAGCTGCTGAGAAAAATTTGATAAAAAATATATTGTAATTCGAGGACAAAAAGCTCGTTTATGCTACTAAAGGTCTGAAACTTTATGAGAGTGAAGACGGGAAGAAAAAGAAGTAAAAAAACAATGGAGATCAACCTTGAGTACCCGATTATGTATACAACTCAAACTGTCAACATTCTAGCATAAAGTGTAAAACTTTGACACAAATTACCAATGAGACTATCATTGGCATCAATACAACATAGTATGTGTTTACATACATAAGATAATCTGATTTCATAGATGTATCATTATCTTGTCGGTCGTGAGTTGTGACTCCAGGCATGTATGAAGTTATGTTGTTAAGAAATAAGATATAGATGCATGACGTATGAGTTATTTAACCAATGATACAATATATATTAATGTTGGTCGCAGATTTTTTTTTAAGTTTGAGTTTTCATGATCATCTTATGATTTTTAGGTGGTTTGATACAATTTATAAGTTTTACGTTCGTTATGATATCATCCGGTTCTTGAGACATGTTGAACCATCAAATCAATAATGCATCCATGTTACTAATAAAAAATTGAGAATACTAATTACATTAAGGAAAGAGATTCTTCGATATTTTAAAAGTACTATAAAAAAAGTGGTTAAGAACTTATATGGTTTGCTTGAAAGCAATTAGGGCTGAGCATCGGGCCGATCCCAACCCGAATCCCGACAAGCCGACAAACACAAACCGAGTCCCGACCCGATTAAGCTCGGTTCGGTTTAGGGACAGTCGGGACGGGACGGGATCGGTCGGTTTGATTGGTTTTGTTTGTTGTTTTTTGGTTTTCGGCCCGTTTCGACCCGATCCCGACAAGCCCGAAACCCGACTAACCGGAAAACACAAACTGACTCCCGACCCATTTGAGATCGGTTCGGTTTTGGGACATGATTCGGGACTCGGGATCGGGACGGGATTCGGGAGTCGGGATCTGGATTCGGGAGTCGGTCGGTTTTGCTCACCCCTAAAAGCAATGATGATATTTTTAAATAAACATCATCAAATACTACAAGCCAACATTATAATACCAACCTCAATTTGGTTGAAAAATATACACCATAGTATATTAATAAGCAAAATTTCTATACTTCAACCTATGTGGGACTAGTTGAAACAAGTTTTCAGAAATGTAATACAAGAAGTTGTGCTAATGACATACATAGCACATTTGTTGTGGAAATTAATTACTTATTTTTATGCATTGTTTTATTCTTTTCAAGATATGTAAAGTTTGATACCAAATTCACACATATAGTAACAATGCACTTAGAGTTGGATATCGACCATGGTTCATTCACACAACAGTTCATCTCCAAGATTAAATGTGGTGAAAAGAATTATTCAAAAAATTGATATCCGCCATGGTTGATTCGAGGGCAAGAAGCTCGGTTCTTCTACAAAAGAAAAGGTCTGAAACTCGATGAAAGTGAGACGAGAAGCAAAAGAAGGAAGTTTGAAATGAAAATTCAATGGTCTATGCAAGGTTATCAAGGATCACTTAGTTTGTAATTATAATCTTTTTGTTTGTTTGTTCTTACAAAATACTAGTAGTTTGTTTCAATGTCGTGTTGGTTGTGACTTGTGACTACATACACTACGTTTGATTTATGTATACAAGTTAGCCAGATATTTTTTCTTGTAACTTAAAGTATATTTATGACCATCTTATTATTTTATGGTGTTTTTATATCTTTAATAAGTTTAATAGTTTAGGACAAATTCTTTGATAACCAAATAAGAAAACGAAAATAAGCTATCGCACTAATCTATACTACTTATAATAGAGGAATGAATCTCTCTCCTCATGGTCTTAAAATTAACTTACAAAATACAAAGCCTATTATACAATACATAATGCACTATTAATGATCTTTCTCATCAATCTTAATTTTAAGACTTACAAATCTTAAAGCTTAATGTAAAAAATACAAAGCACTATTAATGTGGTCAAGATATATAATGTTGTTAATTAATTAACTGGTCAATAAATACAATTAATTCAGTTATTAAAACACCCCTTACACAAGAAATACAAATTATCAAGCATATTGTACAACCAACTTAAACATATTTTTTGCATTAAAATGTCGCCAATACAAATAATAAAAAACATTATACAAATATTCAAGCCCGAACGGGCAACGGTCCAAATGGGCCAGAGCCCGAACGGGTACGATCCAAATGGTCACGGGCCAAACGAGGTCAAGCCCGAGTGGGCACGGGCCAAATGGGTTCGAGCCCGACGGGCACGAGCTAATCAAAATTCTTGAAATCCGTAAATTTATTATCAAAATGAACATAATAAACTAAAATACATGATTCACCGGAAAAATTTATTTCAGGGTATCCGCCGCCGCAACGCGCGGGAACCCTGCATTAAATGTCACTAATACAAATAATAAAGCACTTTATACAAATATTCAAGCCCGAACGGTCAACGGGCAAAATGGGCTTAAGCCTGAACTGGTGCGGGCCAAACGGGTTCGAGCCCGAACTGGCATGGGCCAAATAGGCACGGGCCAACGGGCTCGAGCCCAAACGGGCACGGGCTAAACGAAATTCTTGATATCTGTAAATTTATTGTAAAAAACATACTAAATTAAAATACATGATTCACGAAAAATTTTATTTTAGGGTACCCGCCGCCCAGAACGCGCGGTACCCTGATAGTTACATTAAAAGACAAACTTTTTTTGATAATTAAAAAGATGTAAAAGTGAGTTAAAAATTATATGGTGGAAGAAAGAGAGTGAAATTGTATCAAAAGATATTTATTAAGAAACAAAATCAAACACTCTCAACCAGCAATATAATACCAATCCCAACTTGCATAAGTAACATACTCCGAGTATATTAATATACAAAATAATCATCTGTTGTTTTTTTTTGGTAAAAGGGATACACCCCGGTAAAATATATTAACCAAAAAATCAATGAAGTACAATGGAATGTGACTGGGTGCCACATTAACCTCAAGCAAACGCTTGAACATCCAAGAGAAATCTAGTGACAGGCCACTAGCCGTTAAGAAAAATGACTGATACAAATATTAGTTTTAAAGACATAACACCTTTGCAGCCGTAATCAAATGCTTCTTCTATTTACACATTGTCTTATTCTTTTCAAGCTATGAAAAATTGATACAAGACTCAAACATGATTTGCATAGTGACAATGTACTTTGAGTAAATTTTGATTAAAAATATGTCATAGTTCGTGGGCAAGAAGCTCGTTTATGCTACGAATACTAAAGAAAATTTGAAACTCGACGAGAGTGAAGACGTGAAAAAAAGAAGGAAGCTTAGAATAAAAAATTTCGAGGGTCTTTGCAAGGTAATCTTTGACCCATGTGGTACTACTTGAAACAAGATTCCAGAGTCCAGACATAACACCTATATTGCATAAATCAAATGCTTCTCTTTACACTTCGTTTTGTTCTTGTCACGCTATGAAAAAAGTGATATAGCAAACTCAAACACGGTTATATAGTGACAATGCACTTGTAGATGCATGGATATCCACAATGGTTCACTCACACAACACTACAGTTCATCCCCAAGTAATGCAACCATGTTTCTAACAAGAGATTGAGAATAAGCTGGTATCGTACTAATTACATTGAACTAGTAAAGAAACCATGTTCCTACTAAGAAGTTTAGTATTGAATTGAGAATAAGTCATTGTAGCAATTACAGTATAAGATAGTGTGCTCGAAAACTAAAAAGGACACATATATCGATAATTAATTAATATAAGAGTGCTCAAAGACTAAAAAAGACACATATATCGACAATTAATTAACAAGTCAAAAAAATTAAGCTCAGAACTTATATATGGATGACCTGTACATTTTGATGCTATTTCTTAATGAACAACATCAATTGCCTCAACCCAGCATTATGATACCAAGCTCAACATGTGAATGAAGCGTACAATATAGTATATAAATAAGCAAATTTTACATCCTTTCATCCTTGTGGGATTACTTGAAACAATCTATTAGAAAAGTAACAATGCACATAGAGTAGGATATTTACCATGCATGGTTCACTCACACATGAGTTCATATCACTTTAATTGGTGTGTGTAAAAATATGGAGTACAAAATGACATCATATTATATATATATTAACGTGAGCTTACAAAACGGCGACAAATACTGTCGTATGGGGCTCCATTGGTTTTCGTCGGTCCAAATGTTGGGCCCGTGTTTTTTTTTGGCCTTTGTTTCAAGCCCTATTAGAGTATTAGTTGCTATAGGTGAAACGTGTTTTTTTTTTTGCCTTTTGGCCTTTGTTTAACTTAGTCCTTATACGTGTCCATATAGGTGAAACGTGTCGCTATTTTCCCTTTCTCGCTTTTTGACTATCGCTACTTCTTATCTACTCTTTTTCGTCATCTCCCAGAAATCGACGTCTTTTGTTTCCGGATTTCGTCTTAGGTAATTACTTTTTAGTTCTTAGGTGTTTCTCTTTGCTTATTGCTGGTATATGTTTGTGTTGCTTTTTTTTTTTTTTTTTTTTTTTTGCTTTTTGTCGTTGCCTGTGGTATTTGATTGCTATAAGATTATTAGGAGATTGATGTGTTATGATTATAGGCTGTGTCATAGGAAATGAAAACTAAAAGTAGGGCTGTGCGTAGGAATAGTTGTGGGTATGGGTTGCGGATGATGTGGTGTCTGGTGGTGCGCTGTCGATGATGGCCGCTCACCTGCTCCGGTGTTAGAGGGTTTCGTTTCTGGTGTCTCTGTTTCGTTGCATGAGGGTAGTGTGTCGGGTGATGTGATCATTCAGGGGGATGAGTTTGCGTCTTCCGTTGGTATGGACAGGTCCTTGGGTTCCTGTCGTGCTCATTCCCCTCGTAGGCACCTCACGAGAATGTCAGCAGGGATAACCATCAATGAGCCTGATTGTTATCGTGCTCCTGGTGATGCACGCTCTCAACAGCTCCCGGGGTATGTAGATTATGTTGGCAAGGGAAAGAGGAAAGTGGATGATGTATTGTCGCCAGCTTATCATGGTAGCTTCCTTCTCTTTTTCGATGTTTTGTTTCCCTTGCATTTTTATATCGTTTATGTTTGTTTTGTATTTGTTGTTTTCGAGTTCAAGTGATGTGGTTGTTCCTTCTCGCACCCTCATTGCCTCTTGAATCGATCATATGTTTTGCCTTAGCCGTCTCGGTGTATGTTTAGTATACTATCTCGTTTTCATGTTTTTACATGTCACTTTATACGCTTTGTGCCGTCTTTATGCCACTTTTATGTTTCTTACCATAGCTGGGGTCGGAACGTCGCGTGCTCCATCCATGATTTCCCAGTCAAATGATGGTTAGTTGTTACGTGTGTATATCAGCTTCTTTGGTTTCGTTTTCTTTCTCGATTTATATTGCCGTCTGTTTTTTTCCTTTCGTGGTGGATGTACTCATTTGCTTCGTCTTCCTGTTGTTTTAGCGCTGCTACTCCGAAACCTATGACCCGCTGTTGCTTTGCATTGGTTAGTCATCGCTCTTTCTCTATGTGTTATTCGTGTATGTTATCAGTTTTTCTAATAGTCTACTTGCATTTTATTTTCTGTTGTCGGGTCTGCAGTTAATCAGGGTGTCCGCATTGACCAGCCCAGCAGGCGCAGTATGCGCGCGCCTTCATCCACCGCATATGCACGTACATTTCACATTCATTGTCTTTACATTTTTTTGTTGCTGTTATGTTTGGTATTTTTATTTTCCCTTGCGCTGATCTCATTTTTTTTTAGGCAGGCGGACTACCCCGAGGGCGGCGGTTCGGCGGGCGCCTGTTGACTCATCTATTCCTGCTCAGAATGTTGCCGGTGCGCCTTATCTTTATATGTTGCCTCCGATTGTTTCGTTCGTCGTTGTAGGCCGGCACTAGCGTTCTTTTGAATTTAATTTTCTTTGTCCATTTCAGGGCCTCCCGCAACGTATGTTTCTTTAGGCCGCTGCAATAGAGTATGCCGGCATTGCAATGCGCTGTTTTGGTTCGAGGAGCGCATAAAACAGGGTGGGGTGCGGTTTCCAGAGTATCACCGTTCTGTATGCGGTAAGGTTGTTTTCGCGTCTTGCAGCCTGAATGCCCAATTTATCTCAAGCAACTGTTTACGTTCCCGCATTTCATGGATAATATACGGGCCTATAATTCGATGTTTGCGATGACTTCTTTGGGAGCCCAGATTGATGAATCGATTAACAGGGGCCGCGGGACATACGTGTTTAAAGTCTCGGGGCAAATTTATCATTGGATTGGTGGCCTTTGTCCGCCGGCCGGAAGCGATCCGAGGTTTCTACAGCTATATATCTTTGATACTGAGAACGAAGTGGAAAACAGGTTACGAAACTTTGGCACGGGTAGGAGGCCGTTGAATCCTCAAATAGTCGACGCTCTTATTCGTTTGCTGGATGAGCACAATGAGTTGGTTCACATTTTTAGGACCGTGCGTGATTTGCTGGCTGCTGGCAATGTTCCCGAATTTAAGATCCGGCTGTTTGCAGTTGCCGGTTCGAAACAGCATGAGTTACCTTCTGGGGATTCCATCGGTGCGATTGTTTACGAAGGTGGCCCGGATACTGGTACGGAATTTGATGTTATTATTCACGGTGGCGCCACGGTGATCCAGAAAGGGTCATTAAGTTACACCCGTCTTATATGTCGTTGCAGTTTCCGCTTTTATTTATATACGGAGAAGATGGTTTCAATATTGGGCTTAGATTATGGGATGTTAGGACTCAGTCTATTGATGAGAACAAGAAGCTCTCTATGAAGATGTATTATGCATACCAGCTTCACGACCGTTTGCACCAGTACACTTTACTCACCAGAGGAGGAAGGTTGTTCCAGCAATATGTCGTTACGGCATATTGTAGTGTAGAATCATACCGGTTGGATTTCATTCGTAAGCACCAAGGCGACATCAGAGCGATTACCTTGCGGGATTGTACGATGCTATCGCTAGCGGGTGATCGTAGCGGTCACAGTCGGAATGCGTACCATTTTGCCGGCGTCTTTTGTTGGTGGCCCGCGCTATATGTATAGCCACTACTTAGACGCTTTGGCTATATGTCGCGTCCATGGAAACCCGTCTTTCTTCATTACATTCACATGCAATGTTAAGTGGCCGAGATCTTGGATTTTATGGAGCAGTTTCAGGATGTTACCGTCGGCCGACAGGCGGACATTGTTGACGTGCGCGTGTTGGCGAGAAAATACATCAGCTGATTACGTACGTTCGTGATTTCAGGCCTTTTGGTCCGGTTGTTGCAGGTGAGTGCCTGTTTATGGCTGTACGTTTTTACTTACGTGTTACTTGCCTTATACTTTACTAACTTCTTACCTGTTTTTTGCAGTTCTGTACACTGTCAAGTTTCAGAAAAGGGGCTTGCCACATTGTCATTTGTTATTGTGGATAGAAGAGCGTTCAAGGGTACAGACAAATGCGGACATCGACCGTTACGTAACCGCAGAGTTACCTGACAGGGAATCTGATCCGGAAGGCTATCGTGTTGTAACAGGATTGATGATGCATGGGCCGTGTGGTTTGGCCAATATGTCTGCTATTTGTATGAAAGGTGGTGATACGTGCACGAAGGGGTTTCCTAAACCTTATTGTAATACCACATCCGTTGATAACAAGGGATACGTGCACTATCGCTTGGTAGCTACGGCGGCATTCTGATTAGGCAAAATGTTCAGCTTGATAACGGCTACGTGGTTCCATACAATATGTCACTTCTGAGAAGGTTCTATGCGCACATCAACGTAGAGTATTGTGAATGGACAATGTTGATTAAGTACCTATTCAAGTATATCTCTAAGGGCACCGACAAGATAGTGACTCAGATTGCGAGAACTGCTGGGGATATAGCTTCGACAAGTGCGGCTCCCACGATTACCGTGGATGAGATCCAGAATTATTTAGACGCACGCTACATTGGCCCTCACGAGGCGTCTGGCGGATATTTGGTTTTGATATTCATTATAGGGATCCACGGTGCAAATACTTGCCGTGCATCGGAAAATATGCAACGTGTCTGTTGAACATCCGAGGCATTAGAATCTGTTGTTAATAACCCAAGCAACAAAAAGACCACCCTCACACAGTGGTTGGATTTTAACGCTTCATGTAGCCTCGGCCGCCATCTGACGTACTTGCAGTTTCCGTCTGAGTTCGTTTGGAACAGTACGCAAAAGTATTGGTCGCCGCGATGTAACCTTAACAGGCCCTCTATCGGTCGGCTGTCGTATGTCCATCCAAGTGCAGGAGATTTGTTTTATCAAAGACTTTTGTTATGTCACCAAAAAGGGTGCACTTCCTTTCCGGGAATACGTGATTGATGATTACGTTTATCCAACTAACGAGGGGCGCGTCGCGAGGCCATGGGTTTCTGGCGGCGATGGGGAATGGTCGCTTGCTTTGGTGGAAGGCGGCTTACGGCGTCGGCCGCAGAACTGACTTTTTGTCGATTCTTATATTTTGACGCGTGGCAAGCCCGCTTTCCCTGTGGAATAACCACTGGCGCCTTATGGCGATGACATTCCCGAGGATACTATCGGCATATTACATATACCGAGGTCAATCTAGATGACGAAGAATTGCGGGGTGGAATTCGTATGAACTAGAAGGCATTCTCAGTTTCTACGCAAGTCCATTAGCGGATTTTGATCTGCGATTGCCCCCGACTAATTTGATGGCCATCCTTAGTAACAGAATACTCATGGAAGAAAGAAACTATAATCCGGAAGAGATGGCCCGTGAGAGAGACTTTGTGGTGCCGAAATCGAATACGCAAGCGGGGTTTTTGATCTTTGTCATGTATTGACTGTCACAAACAACACGCGAGGAACTGATATTTGTGTATGGGCATGGGGAGCGGGAAAGACCTTCGTGTGGAAAAGCATAATCTATGCACTCGAGGCACAACGGAAGATTGTCCTTGCGGTTGCATCATCCGGCGTAACCCGCTTTTATTGCCGGGAGGTCGTACCGCCCATTCAAGATTCAAGCTTCCGCTCGATCTTACTAACGAGTCCATGTGCAATGTTAAGAAGCACACTCAATTGGCTGATCTTCTTGCGCAGACTGATATCATTATCTGGGACGAGGCGCCCATGAGCCAGCGTACATGTTTCGAAACTCTTGACAGGACTTTGCGCGATCTCTTAGATGCTCCATGCCATGTTTTCGGCGGGAAATCTGTCATCTTAGGCGGTGACTTTAGGCAGACGTTGCCGGTAAAGAAAAAGGCCGCCAAGCAGCAAATCATATCTTCTTGCATTACGCAATCTTATCTATGGAAATATTTTAAAGTCCATTCATTAACAGAAAACATGCGTTTAAGCAGGCCATCTGCGGGGGCACAAGAGAATCACAGTATCAGAATGTTTTCCGAATGGTTGCTTGATGTAGGCAACGGTGCCATTGGACAACCGGACGACGCGGATCCAGAAAATACTTCATGGATACACATACCTGACATGTATCGTATTCCTAACACCGAAAATGCTAGACAAGAGCTTATCCGTTTCATATACGACGCCTTGATATATTGCAAACACCAACGGTCAAAGCGTTACGGAAAGAGCTATAATTTGTCCTAAGAATGATACCGCTGACTCGATCAACAACGACGTTCTACGAATGCTGTCTGCTGTTGGTCATACTTACACAAGTAACGACGAAGCCATTCCTCGAACCAACGACGGGGGGGCCACAGAGTTGTTGTATCCGATGGAGTATCTAAATACGTTAACATTCTCCGGTATTTCACCACATAATCTTGAATTGAAAATAGGAGCACCGGTTATGTTGCTGAGGAACCTCAACTCAGCAGGGGGGCTATGTAACGGCACACGTATGATTGTCACACAGATGCTGGCAAAGGTTATAGAAGCCAGAATTGTTACCGGCACAAGGATGTCACAGAAAGTTTTTCTTCCTAGGATCACGTTGTTTAATAGAGACGAACAGCTACCGTTTATATTCAAAAGGAAGCAGTTCCCAGTGAAAGTATGCTACGCGATGACAATTAATAAGAGCCAAGGCCAATCCCTGAATAGAATAGGCATCTATTTACCCGAACCGATTTTTGGCCACGGCCAGCTTTACGTGGCGTTGTCAAGAGCCACCTCTCCTGACGGGCTGAAAATACTCATTAACGATCAACCGGGCAAACCAGCCAACACAACAAAAAACATCGTCTACAGAGATTTTTTAGAAACCATTGTTGGGAACGAGGTTCTATTCATAACAAGTGCAGACTCTGTTGTGTGCTTTGTTGCTATTCTCACGCACTATAATAGTTTAAGGATAGGTTTTGTTGCAAATTTGTTTTTCGTGTCTGTTACATGTGCCTGTTAAATATATGCAGCATGTTTATCTAACTTTATCAAATACTTGCCCTGTTAGCTGTCCATGTGCTCATTTTTTAGGTTGCTCAGGATACCCAGATCAGCACACTTGCATAGAACAACCCACACTTAGACGTGACCAGCATAGTTCCGATAATCTACCCATACTTTAGTTGTCTTTTTTTGTCATAGCTATATGCGCAGATCCACACAAACGGCAATACACACCTCCGTTATTACCAGCCCAATGACGTTTGGTTTCACAGACCATGCGTGTTATCTACAGTTCTAGGATGCCAGCCGAGGTTTCCATAACCTATTGCCTGACTTGCTATGCACGCCAATTGTGTGTCTGTTCATGTGTGATACCGATAAACTTTGCTTATTAAGGTAAACGTACACTATATGCCACCTTAGCAGCAGCAACGGCTTTTTCTTTGCCGTTTTTCTAATTTCTGTGCCTCAGGCTTTTGTGTTAGCATATTTAAAACACCTGTTGAAACTAACGCTTGCCTTCTGTAACTCTATATGCAGAGAAATGTCGACCGCCCATGATTTAGCTGCCGCGGCAAAGTCTGCAGGGAAAAAACCAATGACAGATCTACAAGTGGTAACCGTTGGGAATATCAAGCCGTCGGACATAGGAAAGGCGGTTCGCATTAAAGTATACCGAAGATGGACGGTCGTCTCTGCCCGCGGTGCAAAACCGGCTGTCCTCACTTTCATTTTGCTTGATCAGGCGGTAAAATGCATACAACATTTTCAGTTTATTAACACACGCTACGATTATGCCTATGTAACTAACCTAATCCGATTCCCGTTATCTAGGGAGGCGCTATACAGGCAAACGTAGAACCGCTGAACGTATTCGTTTTGAGAATGCCCTGGAAATAGGACGTGCATATACTATTACCGGATTCGGTTTGCTAGATGCAAAAAAATGGATGCAAACTGTGCCAAACAATTTTATACTCATGCTGGGAAAGTTAACTGATGTGCAGCCGTTTTCTGAGGACCGTATCCCCGCACATTACTTTAACTTTGCATCGTACGATGAGCTGCCTTTACGTGCTGACAGGAATGACGTCATCTTAACAGGTACAAAAAAATGCTTTTATTGGTACACTGCAACTACCTGTTCTGAATATAAGTCCCTTGCCTGCAGATTACATCGGTTGCGTTCTCCATGTGGGTGACTTGCGCCAGCCGGGGGTTGGGAACCAGCGGCCTGTCATATGGAGAGACATCATTCTGCGAAACCTCGAGTCATCTATACATACTGATTTCCTTTCACCGCACGTTCACTCAAGCGGTAACTAACATTTGTTATTCTACGCAGGGGAAATACTGTTCGCTTCACCCTTTGGAATGAAAAGGCTAGAGACTTTGACACTGACCTTTATGAGAAAGAGCCGAACCCAACCGTCATGGCAGTCTCCTCCTGCTGGGTGAGGACATACATGAGGTAATCTCATTGTAACCCACTAGATCGCCAGCCGCTTAACTAAATTGTTTCTGATTAGTCTATTGGAACACATAGGCCTGCAATTATCGAGCACCGTTGCTACTTACTATTACTTAAACCCAGCAATTCCTGAAACCGAGTACATACTGAGCATGTAAGCCAGACTTCATGCACTTCTTTCTCCGTTTCTGATCACTCCTTACCAGACTCAATGCAGGTTTTCTTTGCCATTTAATCTAACATGTTTATGCTTTTTTTTAGGTACGGGCGAGTTGTTGGCCACCGGTTATACAAAAGCGTTGAACGCAGCGATACGATGACATACAGCAAGAAAAATCAAGGAACAGAACAACGATAGATGAGCTGCTCCGAGAAGACCCACGCAATCAAACGGTATTATCCATACTTCCTGCAAAAACAATGCTCTCCATCAGGAAACCTGCTAATTTTAAGATCATTTCATTAGAATGTCAGGTTTACAGTTGTTGCTACTGTTACGTACGTTCCTAGCGGCCGTGCGTGGTATTTTCGCCGGTGCAAAGACTGCCGACATAAAATCTTTGAAGACCGCCTTCACGGCCACTGTAAGCAGCCGGATCCTGGAGAGCCAAAAGACTACAGGTACACATTGTTGCCGCGTCAATGTAGCTACACAGCGCTACTCCATGGCATTGTCTCATGTGCATCCGACTGTTCTAGATTCATTAATTCGCGCCGTTTGTTTTACAGTTACTGTTTCAGGATAGCCATTGCTGATGCGACTGGTACACTAATGCTTACGTGCTTCAGTAACGAAGCCCACTCCATCGTAACCGAATGCAACAAAGTGGTATCGGAAGAAGGCCACACCGATCAGTATACATTACCTCCAGTGGTCAGTGCACTCGAAGGGACAACCCATCTGTTCCAGCTGCATTTTGCATCAGAGTCGACAAAGGAAAACCCAATATACATACTTGATACAGTTATGGAAAGTGGACAACACTTGCTGCCAGCGCCTGAGAATAACGTGTCGGTTGATGAAACAGATTCCCAGACAGCAAACGAAGTACTTTATTTGACTGGCCCCGAAGACGAAACAGAAAAAGCAAGCGAAACAGGTACATCAACGGGGACAGTACCGGCGACACCTTCTTCATCCAACATACTGCCACTAGCCGACACAGCTGCTGTAGAAGGTACTGGCGAAACCCTTCAAATAATACCAGCGGCTACACCACCTTCTGCTGAAGGTCTGCAGCTACTGGCTGTAGCCACAACAGAACCAACCTCTCAGCCACAACAGCCAGCTGCTAAGATATCGGACACACGAGCATCTGTTCGTAGGCAGCTGCTAAAAGACGACGCATTCGACCAGGAACCAGCAACCGCAAAAAGAACAAAGCAAGAATGACACTGTCACCACATCAGTAATCGGAACAGCTTAGTCTTAACAATAACTGTTTTACTGTGGCTAGCAAACCTGTATAGGCTACCACAGCCTAGAACTGGCAGTAGTGACCCTTTTAATATGTGGCAAAAAAACTATAGCATCGTCACCGTGCGATGCAATTTTGCTAATCTAAGTCGTAAATTAATCCATGTGCCGAATTATTATGTTATTCAGTTCTAAAAATGAGTATCGCAGCTTCAAACTGGTGTACAAAGAACAGCGAAAATTTCGACATGGAAAACACACTTTCACCACTAACAGGTTCTAAACAAATCACAGGCTATCTTTAATTGTAAATAGTATGCAACTGCACATTCATCTAATACACAAAATAATACATTAGCAAGGCTATCTTTAATTGTAAATAGTATGCAAGTGCACATTCATCTAATACACAAAATAATACATTAGCATAATCAACCAGCCTTACAACAAGAACGCGAAAAAATAGGAGCGGTCACGGGTTATGTTTGCCGCACAACACAAGTCGCTTCTCATCGTGTGTAACATTCCAAGTCCAAAGAAAACCAACAGCCACAACAACTTCAAACTGCCCAAAATAAATATCCGGATTGCGCAAACGATATATTGCATGTCATGAACTGTGTCATTTTTTTTACACACGTCAATGTTCCGATGATTCCACAGTGAGCACGTATATCGATAAATATAAAACGCCCCGCCGCAACGCGGCGGCACCGTAGCAATCCTTGTTTCCATAAAACCCAACATGGCCCATGGACCAGTTTCAGTTTTTATTTTACAATTATTGGAAAAAGGATAAGAATGACAACTCGAAGGTTTCGGTGATAAGAAAGGGCCCAGGTTTAGACTTTGTACATTTGGAGCCCAATTGGTAAGTTGTTTAATGGCAAGTCAGATTTAGTCCATTTTGGCCTACTAACTCGCTTTTTATTTTTGAGTTATTGTTGGATTTTGTTGCACTATCTAATGTTATGTTAAATCTTTGCAATTAATTAAGAGGCTCGGTGAAGTAGCATTTGACGTACTAATTACATTAAAAGACAAACTTTTCGATAATTAAAAGGACATAATGTTGATTTGAGGTAAGAAGTTACGAAAACATCAAATACTACAAACCAACAATAGAAGTCTTAGGGTGTGTTTGTTTTTTTAAAAAAGGTCTTACCAGGCCTCTTACTCTTACCAGTAAGAGGGGGACAGACGTTTTGCTTGTTTGTTTTCTTTTGAACAGGACCGGAGTTAGACATATAACATCTGCTGTTAAGATATGGGAGACTGTCTACTATCTTTCGATAAGAGATTGAAAACTTGTGTTAATATAATATATTTGATGGTTTATTAACTATGTTATATTTATGATAAAAGTCTTCTTTAGTATTTACATAAGTTATTTATTATCATTGCGTTGGTTTAATAAATAAATTACGAAACGAGCACATCATTAGGACATCAATTATACAAAAACAAACAACATTATTTCGTTCGGATTGGAGACTTTCAGCACCATCTACGGTAAGATATGCTAGTCAGTTGAACCTCATCTTAATGAAACAAACACACCCTTACATTAGTTATGACATCTTCCGGTTCTCAACATTAAGCCAATAATGCATCCATGTTACTAATAAGAAATTATAAAAACAATTTAAGTATCGTCTAATTGCATTAAAAGACACGTGCTTCAGATTAATAAAAGACAAAAACTTAAGTTAATAACTTATATTGTAGACTCACAAGATTTGTTGATGTTTTATCATAAACAACATCAAATATTACAAGCCAACAATATAATACAACCTCAATTTGTGTAGGAAATATACACCACAATATACTAAAAAACAAATTTTCCATCCTTTGACCTATGTGGGACTACTACACGACCTTATGTCACTCATACAAAAAGTTGTTCTCAAGACATGACACCTTTGTTCCAAAGAAAACTAAATTACTTCTCAAAACTTAATAATATTTCAAGTGATAGGATAAATATAGGACAAACACAAAACTAGCTATTCGATACAAAGAAACTCTTTCTCAGATATAATACGCTAATGTACCTTTGATGTAAGATGAATTATTTCATAACTAAATAATAGTTCAAGTCACGGTATAAATACATGATAAATGATAAAACGGCTAAGCCCAATATAAGAAGGATAAGTATGTGAAAGACTTTAGTCATGTTTTTGTTCGAGACATCAAACATTACCGTTTATTATTATGGTGTTTCCGTATCTTTAATAATTTTAACGTTAGTTGCATAAACCGCAATACTACCATGCTAATAAGAAAGGGAATAAGTTATCGTACAATTGCATTAAAAAGATAAACCCTTTGATAATCTAAAAGCAAAAAATAGGTTAAGAATTATATGGCTCATTGGTGCTGATTCATGTTGTATTTTACAATAAACAACGCCAAACACTACCAACTAACAATATAACACCAATCCCAACTTGTATAAGAAATATATGCCTAAGTATATTAAGGGTATGTTTGGCGAAATGGGCTGAGCTGGGAGGTCGAGTTTAGGTCGAGGTCGAGACTTATATTATAAGCCAAATTAAAATTTGTATTTTTAAAAAGTTGTTTGGCAAATTGGCAAGGTGAGACTTATTATTGCAAAATTACTAAAAAGGACATAATTAAATGAGTTTTTGTATATGTTAGATATTTTTTTTGAGTAAATAAGTAATTTATTCTTCAAAAGCCCCATACTAAAGTTTTTAGCCGACTTATTTTATAAGCCCTTTCATAAGCCTATGACAAACGAGACTTATTTATTAGCCGACTTATTTTAAAAGCTCGAGCCTCAATAAACCTCATTTAAGCCCTCGCCAAACATAGCTTAACTATCATAATTTTCATCTTTTGACCAACGTGGGACTCCTTGAAACATGTTTAAGAAAAATGACCCATACAAATATTTGTTCTAAAGACATAACACCTTTGTTGCCAAGATCAAATACTTATTTTGAGACACTGTTTTATTCTTTTCAAGTTATGAATTCTTTGATACCATACTCAAAAACACGGCTATAACGACAATGCATTTGGAGTTGGATATCCACCATGGTTAATTCACACTGTTTATCCCCAAGATAAGAGTGACAAATATGTGAAAGACTTGGTGATGTTGTTGTTCGAGACATCGGTGCTTACATCTGGTTTCAGTTTGGTTAACCTGAATACGTTTGAAAACAAGATTCACATAATGCTCAAGCTTGGTTTCATCATTCAATGCGTGGTTTGTTCTAAATAAAAAGAAATAACAACATAGTAGCAAATAAAATCAAAAAGTAGTTTGTAATGTCGATCCGAAAATGAACTAAGGTTAACAAATGAGTCCAATACCAACACTTTAACTTTGACTTTGACTTCAAGTTTTAACTCTAAAACGCTAGATTCATTGACTAACAAATCACATAGCATTCTACAATTATACTTTTAAACTCAAGCGAGAACTTATTTTTAAATAAATACATATGACAGTCTTATTATTTTCTTAAGTTTTGATATCCTTTATATGTTACTAATTATTAAAAAACAAAATGTTATGAACAGTAATGTTATAATACCCAGATTCACAAACATTGTTTATAAAAGAATTCATTTTGCAATCCAAAAAAGGCTACGGTGCAGCTTGTTGCCCGTTGCCTTCCACCGATATGTAAATCCTATTTTGGTGAAATTAAAAAGGTAGTGAAATATTTAAAAAGAAAACAAAAATGTTAACCTTGTTACAGATAAGAAATCAATGATATTTTTAGTAAACAACATCAGACAAACACTTCATTGATTATTAAAAAATTAAAAAAAAGTTAGTATAGAACTATATTAGATCCCCGAAGCATAATAATATTTTTAGTAAACATTATCGCATAATAGAAGAGTACAATATAATATTAACTCAACTTGTGTATAAATAAATCCGAGTTTAATAAAAGCAAAATTTCAATCTTTTGACCCATGTGGGATTTACTTAAAACAAGTTTTTCATAAAATTGACCTCACACAAAAAGTTGTTTTGATGGCGAAACCAAATATTTGTGTTTACGTATTGCTTTATTCTTTTTAAGCTATGGATAAATCGATGCCAAACTTATAACGGTTGTAAGAAATGCACTTGAAGTTGGATATCCACCATGGTTTAACAGTTTATTCCTGATATAAAATGCTGAGAAAAATTTGATTAAAAAGATATTGTAATTCGCGGGCAAGAAGCTCGCCGCTACTAAAGTTCAAAGTCGGGCTATTCTTCGATTATTTTATACATAATAATTCAAAAGAACAAAAATGAAGTTTAGAATTATATGGTTCATTGATAGTGAATTACGTTGTATATTTTAATAACAACATCAAACACTACCGACTAACAATATAATACCAATCCCAACTTGCATAAGAAATATACGCCTAATATATTATTAAGCAAAATTTCATCATTTGACCAATGTGGGACTACTTGAAACATGTTTAAGAAAAATGACCCATACAAATATTTGTTCTAAAGACATAACACCTTTGTTGCCGAGATCAAATACTTATTTTGAGACATTGTTTTATTCTTTTCAAGATATGAAAACTTTGATACCATACTCAAACACAGTTGTATACAAACAATGCACTTGGAGTTGGATATCCACTATGGTTAATTTTCAGTGTTATCTCCAAGCTTAGAACAAGTATGTGAAAGACTTGGTGATGTTGTTGTTCGAGACATCATTACTTACTTCTGGTTTAAGTTTGGATGACCCATGTACATTTGGAAACAAGATTCACATAATGCTGAAGCTTGGTTTGGGCATTCAGTGCTTGGTTTGTTCTAAATAAAATAGCAATAATAACATAGTAGCAAATAAAACCAAAAAGTAATTTGTTATGTCGCTCAAAAAATGAACTAAAGTTAACAAATGAATCAAAATAACAACACTTTAACTTTGACTTCAAGTTTTAACTGAGACAAGCATGTATAAAGTCCGAACATAGTGGCCATATAAATTATAAACAATTTGTTACGCCATATGTTTTTACTTTTGCTTAATACCTAAACCCACGTCGACTTATTCAATCTTCTTGTAGCTCATGTTACAAAGATAAATGGACACAAGTTAAACACAGAGCTTCACTTTTTCCAAATCACCCGTGATTTATGCTCTAACAAGTCAACCCGATTCACCAAAGCAGGTCATGGGTAATATTTTTATTTTATTTTAGTTTTATTTTATAAAATATATATGATATAGTTGTGATTGATTGTGAAGATGGATAATATTGTTTTTTAGTTTAAAACTTGTATCTTGTTGAATTGTATGTGCTTTATAAACCAAATATTTGATATAATCAAATAAAAGACAAATTCGTAAAAAGAATAAAAATATTTTTTTTTAAGAAATGCTCTCGAAAAATTCTACAAAATAGGGTATTTTGGTGCATAAAAAAGTTGTCAAGGAAGTTTTTATATAAGTGGATAGTTTTGCCAAAAATATTATGAAAAAAAATGTTTGTGCATTAAATCGTTTTTGTGTGTATTAAAAATACATTTTTGGACCCAATTTTTTTTTTTTTTTTTTATTTATTTTTTATTTTTTTTGACATTTTTGCATCAAAATAACATTGCACATCAAATTTAGTTAATATTTTACATCAAAATTCATTTTTCGTGCTTTAAAGAAAGTATAAAAATCAAAATTAGAAAACCTTTTTTTCACAAAGTTTATGCACCAACAAACCCGATCTTGTGGAATTTTTTGATTTATTTTTTAATTTTTTTTCCTTTTTATCCTTTTTACGGATATCTGTCTTTTTATTTTAACTTTACCAATGTGTGTGGTATTGTATAATAAATGAAAAAGTGGGTTGACCCCGCGGTCCATTGACCCAATGACCCGTTGACTCGACCGGGTTGATTCGAGACCCGATTTTTAAAACATTGATAAATACGTGTTACTAGTCGTTGCATTATTGGAAACAAGTTGAAGAAAATGACCAATACAAATATTTGTTCCAAGACATAACACCTTTGTAGCCAGAATCAAATGCTTCCCCTTTTTACACATTGTTTTATTCTTTTCAAGCTCTGCAAATTGATACCAAACTCAAACAAAATTGTTTAGTGACAATGCACTTAGAGTTTGATATTCACCATTGTTAAGTAACACAAATTTCATCCCCAAGATAAGAACGACAAGTATGTGAAAGACTCTTGATGATGTTGTTGTTCAAGACATGAGTTACACCGATTCAGTCTATGTTTTGAAAACAAGGATACACGAATATTGAGCATTGATAAAGATGTATATAAGGTAATGCTGACTACAAACATGTTATAAAGGCACCTAAGTCTCGTTGTTCACTACAATAATGTACTCCTTCCGTCCCAAATTATAATTCCATTCTGACTTTTTGAAAGTTATTTTATACCAACTTTGGCCTTAATTATTTCTTTTAGCGTTATATAATACTTGTTGTAAAATATATAAATGGATATTTGATTTAAATGCATTTTCATTTGTATACTTTTCATCAAGTATTATATAACACGATAAAAATAATTAAGGTCAAAGTCGGAAAAAAAACTTTGAAAAGTCAAAAATGAACTTGTAATTTGGGACGAAGGGAGTATATAAGGTATGTTATATAACAGTAAGATATACATGCACTATGTATGCGTATGAGTTAGGTAACCAATGATACAATATCAATGTTGTCACATATTTTCTTTTAAAATTTAAGCTTTTATAATCATCTTATTAGTTTTTGGTGTTTTGATATTGTAACACTCCCAAAATTTCACAGCGGAGCCGTTCGAGTCATGGGGTGCTACTAAATCAATATACACAACACAAGGTAATAAAGAATGGAAAATCTATTCCATTTTCAAAAGATATATTAATTTAAGAAATAGTTTTACAACATTATTTCAAAGTGCGGAAGTAAAACCCATAAAATATATGTTGTCCCATTAAAAGTTGTATTAAATATGATTGGAAACACTTCAGATGCCAGTCTTCAACGAATGCTTTAAGCATCAGCTTCACGCTAAGTAATAAACCTGAGAAAAAAAATGCTAAAATGTCAACATAAAGGTTGGTGAGTTCATAGGTTTAAGTTTCGGAAATCAAGTTGGACCACGTAGCTGCACACATATAAGATCTCCGTGGAATGACACTATATGCAAAAGGCTATTACGCTTAGTACCAAGTTCATGACCGAAACTACGACAATGTGCATGCATCTAGTATA